>CM076582.1:435401446-435526366 GCA_034641835.2 Pinus albicaulis | reverse complement strand
TGTTTTACTTCATATAATATATTCAAAACAACGTTTTTTCTCTTGTGAAAAAAAAATGATTAATGTTTATCACTCTGCCTTCAAAACTAGCGATGCTGGTCTATGTTGCTGGTTTATTGATATGGTCTCATGGTCTTTTTATATTTTGGACATATCACACTCCTCACATGATTAGCGTTTTTCTCTCTTCAAGGATTTTGGGTACTTTAATTTGTATTTGGAACAATGGACGTCGGTACTCTATCTGTTGCTTTACTATTCTACATACTGCTATTTCACTTTCTTATAGATGCCTCACGCATATTTGGATGCTTTCTCAGATTGTCGATAATCTCCATGTGGACCGTTACTGGGTTTTATATCAAGTCCCTGTATGTGACATGGGGTATTTTTTTATCACTGTCTAGGGTGGGACTTCCACTTTTCTGGATGGATATTTGGGTTCCAATCTTCAGATGTGAAAATGTAATGACTTCATGGACCGTTTTACTTCATATAATATATTCAAAACAACGTTTTTTCTCTTGTGAAAAAAAATGATTAATGTTTATCACTCTGCCTTCAAAACTAGCGATGCTGGTCTATGTTGCTGGTTTATTGATATGGTCTCATGGTCTTTTTATATTTGGGACATAACACACTCCTCACATGATTAGCGTTTTTCTCTTTTCAAGTATTTTGGGTACTTTAATTTGTATTTGGAACAATGGAAGTCGGTACTCTATCTGTTGTTTTACTATTCTACATACTGCTATTTCACTTTCTTATAGATGCCTCGGGCATATTTGGATGCTTTCTCAGATTTGTCGATAATCTCCATGTGGACCGTTACCGGGTTTTATATCAAGTCCCTGTATGTGACATGGGGTATTTTTCTATCACTGTCTGGGGTGGGACTTCCACTTTTCTGGATGGATATTTGGGTTCCAATCTTCAGATGTGAAAATGTAATGACTTCATGGACTGCTTTACTTCATATAATATATTCAAAACAACATTTTTTCTCTTGTGAAAAAAAAAATGATTAATGTTTATCACTCTGCCTTCAAAACTAGCGATGCTGGTCTATGTTGCTGGTTTATTGATATGGTCTGATGGTCATTTTATATTTTGGACATATCACACTCCTCACATGATTAGCGTTTTTCTCTGTTGCAGGATTTTGGGTACTTTAATTTGTATTTGGAACAATGGACATCGGTACTCTATCTGTTGCTTTACTATTCTACATACCGCTATTTCACTTTCTTATAGATGCCTCGGGCATATTTGGATGCTTTCTCAGATTGTCGATAATCTCCATGTGGACCGTTACTGGGTTTTATATCATGTCCCTGTATGTGACATGGGGTATTTTTCTATCATTGTCTGGGGTGGGACTTCCACTTTTCGGGATGGATATTTGGGTTCCAATCTTCAGATGTGAAAATGTAATGATTTCATGGACTGTTTTACTTCATATAATATATTCAAAACAACGTTTTTCCTCTTTTAAAGTTTCATTTTTTTTTTTTTTTAAAATTGAACCTGCCGTCGCTATACCGACGCCTTGTAAGTGTCGGAATTGAGACAGATTAGAAACGTCGGAAGAGCGACAGTATAAAAACGTCGGACGAGCGACGTTCAAAACGTCGGACCAAATTTCGTCGGAATTGCGACAATTTACAACCATCAGAAGAGCGACGTCCAAAATGTCGGACCACATTTAGTCGGAATTGTGACAGTTTACAACCGTCGGAAGAGCGACGTTCAAAACATCGGACCACATTTCGGCGTAATTGTGACAGTTTACAGAGGTCGGAAGAGCGACGTTCAAAACGTCGGACCACATTTCGTCGGAAGTGCGACAATTTACAAGGGTTGGAAGTGCGACGGATTGGGAAACGTCGGAAGAGTGACGCTTGTTTGGAAGCGACGGAAAAAGTGTCGATAGTGCGACACTTTTTAATTGCGTCGGAACTGCGATGGTATGGTAAACCACGTTTTTCCCGCCCTCGAACTGTCGCTCTTGCGACGATTATGTGTCGGAATAGCGACGAATTGGCCGTCGGAATTTCCGCCAAATTTTCTAGTGGTAATTGCGCAACTTAGGTAGTCAAGGGTGAAGCTTTAGCCTTGAGAATGCGCAATGTGCAGTTCAGGATGAACTGAGGAAGAAAATTGCGTAGTTTTGGAGCTTAGTGAGTCGGGCTAAAGGGGTGAGCATTGATTCTGCCCACTGTGTAGCTTTGGACTTTGGGCTAAAATTCGCCCCTAAAATTTTCCCTGCTGAAGAGAGGAGGAGGAGCTCTCAAAGCTTCTCTTTCAAACTGTGCAGAATATCAAGGGAGATCTCAAGAAGATGAGAAGAGAGAGAGAATATCCAAAGGAGTTTGGATCTAAAGCCAACTCTAGATTTTCACATGATGTGTGTGAGCATGCAGCTACACACTATGATTCACAACGCAGTCATATTCCCATATCTACTATGTGGGAGATGAAAGAATAAGAAATGCCTAGGAGGAAAGCTCTTAGTGAATATCTGCAATAATATGAGTCTCAAACTGAGAAGTTTAGAGATCATATCACTTTCCAAGAGTTTTGCAATATCAAGGTGGAGAGGAGCAAGTAGCATGACATGAATAGATTTTTCCTATCTACTTTTGATGGGTCGCAGTCATATGCCCATATCTACTATGTGGGAGATGAAAGAATAAGAAATGCCTAGGAGGGAAGCTCTTAGTGAATATCTGCAAGAATATGAGTCTCAAACTGAGAAGTTTAGAGATCATATCACTTTCCAAGAGTTTTGTAATATCAAGGTGGAGAGGAGCAAGTAGCATGACATGAATAGATTTTTCCTATCTACTTTTGATGGGTCACCAACATGTTCAGTTAGAGCTTGGGTGGAGGAGCTACACACCTATTTGCAGCAGCACCAAGTCTCTGAAGATGAAGCCATCAAAGTTGCAGCACTGTATTTTGAAGGTAAGGCCTATGCTTGGTGTATATTTGAGTCTTTTTCATTAAGAAATGCAAATATTTCTTCTTATGCAAAGTTCACTAACAGATTAGTGGAAAGGTTTGATGGAAATCATTCTAAAACATCATTGGTGGAAACAAACAAACCAAAACAAACAAAACCTTTGCATATGATGGAGGAACCTATAAAGTCAAATCCACTTCAGAAAATTGTTGGAGAAGCCCACATCTTGCATAATACTTTGCTAGAGGCAAGAAATCTATCCCATGATCTTGAACAAGAAGGCATGAAGATCCTTTTTCCAAAAGAGGATCCTCTTATTGAGAAGGTGACTCCCATTCATATTGAAGAAGAAGAGAGGGATGGGGGCAACAACGCTGCCATATCTAGAGCACATCTAACACCTCATGAAGAGGTAGATGGAGCACTTGCTCCAACAAGAGGGATTCTTGTATCATTACAAGGAATTCCCCGGGATCTCATATATGGAGGTCAAGGCACAATCAATGAACAACATGATTGTGAAACATTGCAGATGGAAGGAGAAGGTAGGGAGGAAGGTCAACATCACATGATGAGGAGCACACACCCCTATCTATTTCAGAGAGCTAATGCAAAGAAGAGGCAGACTGATTTGCGCTGTGAGGGCAGGGACAAAGTTTTCCATCCCTATGCACAGTCTACTCTTAACATTGATGTCTCATTACATGGAGGCATTCCACCGAGGAGACCACCAGATCAAGAGATGGTGAGGAATGCTTCATATTGGATAGTGTTGGGGTTCCCATTTTTTGGCAAGGCTAGCAATACCAAAAGATGAGACAACATCAAACCACTTTAGGACCCTAGGATCTAGCCCTCCTAGGTCCAGAGAGGGATCTCTCTATGATTGTCAAAGGTATATGTCTTTGAAGTTTCAAATGTTAAGATGTTAGGCTAGTTATAGGCACAAGGTTTGTTTGTTTAATTTTGAGTTTGGTTGTTGGGAACTAGGAAGGAAGGGTTCAGTACAAAACAAGGATGAGCAAAGATGATTCTAGGCAAAGGAGAGGTAAATCAGAGGACATCAAGACCATTGGGAAATGGAGTCAGGAAAGGGTTTACTTGTTGTTCAACATGCAGGCTTTCAGTTGGGCTAGTCATCTAAAGCATTGGATCCTAAAAGATGATGGTGGAATGAAACAATAAGGAAAGAAGGTGAAGGAAAGAGGGGAGACCACTTTCTGTCTATAGATCAGGTCAGAGGTCATTTAACTCCAGACCTTCTTGGACATACTCAGAGGCAACTCTCAAAGAAGGGCAAAAGAGCAACTTGAGGGAACTTAGAAAGGTTTAATTGAAGTGAAAAAGATCCTAGTGAGGCCAGAGACAAAGTCCTAATCTCCCAGTGTTCTCAATTCATCCAATTAAATTCTAACAAGAACATCTAAGAAACAGATTCATCAATTCATACATCAGCTAGCAGGCAATAACATCCACTACACTGGTTAAATTAACTGAAGCTAATTCTTAGATAACACATTTAGTAGAAAACATTAAGGCAAGGAGAGCAGAAGCATAGGGTGCCTAACAAGGGAAAATCCTATGCCAGATTTCTGATGCAAGCCAGAAGAAATGAAATGGAATGAAATTAAACACAGAGACAGAAAAACATCACCGCAGCTTTAGATCGGGATTCAAAGAAATGTGCTTGTCATATTAGCAGCAACACCAATCATGTACAACAGAGCCAAACAGCTTGAATATTCAGCCTGAAAAACCTTCCTCAGCCTATCTTATAATCTTACACAGAGAACTTGTCTCAAGAGAAACAACTTGCATTCTACTGATATCTGATCAACAACCTTTACAATAATTTTCTCATGAGTTTTATAGCAGAAGATGAGCTGAGGAGGTAGGTGAAGAACTAAATGAAGAATTAAAACTCAGAAAAGAAAGAGAGCCGAAGCCCATTCTGTTTTAAATCTGTGCATTCATCTTCTGGCATGTCTTGGATGAAAGAATGATCTTCTTTGGCTTCCATTTACTCTGGTATGGTCCTGATGTACTTTGGCTGCAGAACTCTGTAGTACTTTTGGTGCATAAAAAAAAGAGTGAATAAATGACAGTGAAGTCCGCCATACTGCGTAGCAAATGCTCTAGTAGCTTAGGGTTGTGGTCAAGGCATAAATCTTCTCTGGAACACGGCATGGAATAGAAACAGTATGGGCATTTTTTCCTTTAGAACAATCTGTTGATGTGAAACCCTGATAGTTTTGATTTCTGTGCATTGGTGTGCCTTTGACTATGAAATCTATGCTTTAATAGCTCTGGGGAGGATTGTACATAATTTAAACTATGTTCCTTTAATGAAAGTCTTGTCGGCATACCCTTTTGGACCTTTCTCCATGATTTCACTTCTGAAAATGGCCCTTTCCTGTGCTCTCGGGCTCTGAACCATGTTTTACTGAGCTCTGCGTTGTTGTAACAACAACTGTGAATCATGGTGGCGTTTAACGCCCGCACCCTGCAAAACACGCAACTACATTAGGAAAACCAATGCATGGGAGGATGGATGGATATGGAGGACGAAGGAAGTGATAGTGCGGCGGTGGTGGTTTCAAATGAAAATTGGTGAATAATGCAGTGAAATGGTGGAAACAGTGAATAATAGGGTTTGGTGGAGAAATGTGCATGGACCGTTCGATCATGGTCTGATGGCGGAGATCGACGACGAAGATGCAATAGCAGGATGGTTTATGAACATTGGCGGATTGAATATAAAACATTAGATTTTAATGTAAAATGCGAAACTTTAGAATTTGGTGGAAATGCAAAGGAAATGCACGAAATGCAACGAAAATGCGATGGGAATGATCGTACGAGGTGGGACCCATATGGAAATCGCAATCGCAGATCGGAGCGGAACAAAGGAATGACACATTACAAAGTTGCGATTGCGATGGAGTTTGTGATTGTGATTGGGAGGAAAACCTTTGTAAAAACAAAATATAACAATTTTTCACTTTACAAAGGGGAAAACCCTTTATTTTATGAATGTGCAGAGGTAAGGTACGGTGGGCCCGGGGTCAATCGCATCGGAGATCGGGATAGAGGGTAATCGCAATCGCAATCGGGAGAATGAGCGATGCGATCAATCAGAGGGGAAAAGTGATCGGAATGATCGAGAGAGGAGTTGTGATCGGATCAATCGGGGGTTGGAACGATCGGAGGGGAGTGTGATTGCGATGATCGGAGTCAAGTTGCGATCAATCTCATCGCAAACATTCGCGATGAGCCGATCGGGGGACTTAACATAACTATTGTGATTGAAAGGATTTGCGATTAGTGTAGGCCGTCTGATCTACGTGGTAGATCAACGGTGGAGAACACAGCAGAGGACTTATAGAATAAACCAATCGCATCGGAGTTTTTTTGATGTTACAAAGGAATGCGCCCGTTTGCGAGTTGCGATTGCGACTAGCACCCAAGGCATTAAGCGCTTGGTCATGGGCTAAGGATATATGGGGAAGTGGTTTAGGGGCTTGCAGCAAAGGGGCTAGGCCCTTAATATAAGGTAGTAAAGTGGGTTTTTTGGCCATTTTTTAACATTTCCAAAGCTAGGAAAAGGTAACGATAGGGGGATAAAAGGGGAAAATGGCCAAACCAAGGGTAAGGGAAGAATTTAAAGGGGATTTTGGGGGAATTTAGGAGAACTAAGGGGAAAATTTGGGAATGGAAAGGGGACTTTTCACATGGGAAAAAGGGGCAAAATGGAGAGTTCTGCAGAGATTCAAGGGGCAAGTAAAGGCCTTTGGGAGCACGATTTTTATCATCAGTGAGGCTCATAGACTTAAGAATAGCAGAGGGAAACAGTCAAAAGCAGGGAACATAAAAGGCTTCAAGGATGATGTGTTTTCAAGGGAAATGCATTCCTTGAAGGCTCATGAAACAATCTAGCCCCTTGCTTGCTTGTCAAAGAATTTATAAGGGGCTAATAGTGGCTCCACATGGGGATGGCTTCTTCTTGAAGGAGTCAAGAATTCAAAAAATGATCTTTGGTGTAGGCCAGATGCTTGATACTTGAGCCACCTTTCTTCTTTGATTTTCAGCTGCCACAAACATGATAAATCAGCAAAAATATTCCCAAACAATCTACCTACCCATCCTACAATCCTAGCATTTTTTCTTCTAGGGTGCATTTGAACTAGCAGACCCTTTACATCATTTATTTTTATAACAGAAAATAAACCTATTCTAAATATACCCTTATTGCTCCATGAGACCAGATTATATTGTTGGTCTCATATGTTTCTCTACCTAATCTAATATCTGCTGGGATTAAGCTGTCCATCAAATTTCTTCTCTACATTCTACAACAAAAATTTAAAAAAATAGTCAAACTAGGATTAAATAGTCTAGTTTGATGTTGATCCAAGGCATAAAGATAGTTGCACATGGACAGAAATTTGCAGAAAACTGAAAACAAACTGCGAAGGCTCGAAATCTCAAGCTTGAAATATCTTTCTTTCTTTGTGGCTCAAGTTTTGAGCTTGTTAGAGTCACTTTATTTTCTTCATTTCAGCTCTGGTTTTGAGCATGTTAGAGCTGATTCTGCTTTCTTCTTTGCTGGTCCAGATTTTGAGCATGTTAGGACCAGCCACGTTGCTTCTTTTTGGCTCAGGTTTTTATCATATTAGAGCCAATCCTTTGCACTTCAGAGGTTCATGTTTTGAGCATGTCTGAACCTCTCTTTTCTCTCTGTTTTTTGAAACATTTTCTCTTTTTCTTGAAAACAAAAACTGCAATGGTATGTACAATGGAAATGAGAACTGGAAATTGAAAATCAGCAGAAGTAGTGTTTGAGCATCCTGCCATTGACAGGACCCCCAAACAACGTTGTACCATCTAATTCCTATAGGAAGAAGGCATTTAGACCCACAGTGGCGTGGATGATGTATGGACCTTGCCATAGACTGTCAAACTTGACGTGCTTTCCTTTATCCTCTCTTCTTGAGTCCCACTTCAGAACTTTATCCCCAATTTTGAAATCCGCAGCTTTGGTTCTTTTGTCAAACAATTTCTTTATATTTTCCTGAACCTTCACTGCTATGTTGTAAACCTCTTCCCTTTTTTGCTGGAGATGAATTGTTTGGTTTATCCTTCTCACCATACTGTCTTCTTCTGTTTGAATCTCTTGGACCAGCTTAATCACCGGTACCCCAAGGCTGGTAGGAAACACTGCTTCTGTCCCATAGACAAGATGATATGGTGACATGCCAATGGACTTCTTTGTTGTAAGCCTGTCAGCCCACAAGGCATGCACTAACTTGTTATGCCATGACTTTTTTTTCTCTTCTAGCAGTTTTTTGATGATGATCACCAGGCTCTTGTTCGATGATTCGGCTAAGCCATTACCTTGTGGGTAATAATAAGTTGAATGACCAAGTACTATTTGATACCTGTGACAAAAATCAACCATTTTCTTGGATCCAAAAGCAGCAGCATTATCAGTGATTATTTTTCTTGGGCATCCAAACCGAGAGAGGATATGACCTTCTAGGAACCTAATGATGACTAAATCTGTGGCATTCCTAGTAGGTATGGCCTCTATCCACTTAGTGAAGTATTATGTGGCTGTTAAGATCCATTTGTGTTGTGCAGAAGAAGCTGGGTGGATTTCTCCTATGAAATCTAAGCCCCATTGTATAAAGGGACCTTCAACAGTGATGAGTTGTAGAGGTAAGGGGAGGAGCTTTCTTTTGCCTTCAAAAATCTGGCATTTGTGGCAGGCAATTATCATCTTATGAATGTCGTTGAAGAGTGTGGGCCAGTAGTAACCAGCCCTGAGTATTTTTTTTGTAGTTGCCTTCCAGCTCAAGTGGCCTCCACACTCTCCTGCATGGAATTCTTGCTTAATCCTCTCAGCTTCAGTTTCTGGCAAACATTTAAGCAATAAGCCATTTGGATTTTTCCAATATAAGTTTTCATTCAAAATGCAATAGCTTCTGGCTCTTAGTTTTAGGAATCTGGCCTTGGTCTTTGACAGTTTAGGTGGAGCATTGAGGTTAGTGAGCACATAAAGGATATCAGAGTACCAAGGAGAGTTCTGAAACTTCTCCTCAACAGTGGGATCAGGCAGTCCTTCTTGCTCATCCAAGGAATTTACCATGTTAATTTCAAGGGCTTGCAGATTCGATTCAGC
Organism: Pinus albicaulis; assembly: GCA_034641835.2. NCBI lineage: Eukaryota > Viridiplantae > Streptophyta > Pinopsida > Pinales > Pinaceae > Pinus > Pinus albicaulis. Next base: position 435,517,220 of record CM076582.1, on the reverse strand, counting down.
CATTAACTTAGCTAAGCCCTGACCTTTGATCAGTTTTGTGGGTTTTATCTCAAGGTCGTATTCTAGGATCACAGCAATCCATTTTCCCCTCTTCCCGTCTGGGTCTTGGGACAATATATCTTTGACCACTATGTTAGGCACATAAGCTATGGTGTGGGAATGCAATATGTACACCCTGAAATCTTTCAAGGCCTTAATCAGAACATAGGCCTGCTTTTCCATTATGTTTTATTTCAAGGGTGCATCCCTTAGTGCTTTTCTGAAAAATGAAATTGGCTGTTCCATTCCCTCTAGATTTTTTTGCAGTAGGACTGCAACCACTATATGCTTAGAGGCAAATGAAAAGATCAGGAAATCTTTTGAGAAATCAGGGCTAATCAGAATAGGAGCTTGGGTGAGTGCAAGTTTTACTGATTCAAAAGATTGTTTAGCTCCAACAGTCCATTTAACTCCTACACCTTTCTTCAACATGTTAGTCATATTCCTAAGGTGTTCAGCTAGGTTGGGAATAAACCTCCTAAGAAAGTTAATTTTCCCAATGAAGGACTGTAATTCTTTGATGTTTCTTAGGTGTGTGATCTGTAGTATTCTCTCAACTCTTTGTGGGTCTATCCTAATTCCCCTTTCAGATATAATGTGGCCAAGAAGCTTTCCTTCTTGCAGCCCAAATACAGTCTTTTTAGGATTCAGTGATAGACCAAACCTTCTACATTTTTCAAACACTTTTCTCAGATGTTTTAGGTGTTCTTCTTCAGTATTAGAATAGACTGTTATGTCATCCAATTAAATAACAATGAAGTGTCCTATCTCATCTGAAAAAGCTATATCCATTTCTCTTTGGAAGGTTGCACCAACGTTCATCAGTCCAATGGGAATTTTTACATACATAAAGGTGCCCCATGGAGTGGTAAAGGCTGTCTTGAGTTGGTCTTTTGGGATTACTAAGACTTGGTTGTAACCTGAAAACCCATCTAGCAGGGAGACCCTTTTTTAGCCTACTACCCTCTGAAGGATGTGTTCCATTTTTGGCAAAGGGTAATTGTCTTTGAGTGAGGCTCTATTAAGATTCCTGAAATCAATGCACAGCCTGATCTCCCCTATTTTCTTTCTCACAGCCACTAGGTTGGATACCCAATCAGAGAACCTTACAGGTACAATTATGCTTGCCTCATACATCTTTTTAATTTCCTTCTCAACTGCAGGCAATTGCTTTGGTTTTATTCTACGGATTTTTTGCCTGAAAGGCTTTTGATTTTCTTTCAAAGGTATTTTGTGTTGTATGATGTCGTGTCATAGGCCTTTAAATCTTCGTAGCTCCAAGAAAACACGTCTACAAATTCCTTGAAAAGGTCAATGTATTTCTTTTTCATGTTTGCAGGGAGAGACTTAGCCAATTTAATCATTTTGGGCTTATCTTCTGTGCCTATGTTGCATTCTTCAACGTCTGAGTCCGCGTGCTCTATGATAGGCTTTTTTGCTACATTGTCAAAGTCAAAAAGGTCTTCTAAAGGTGCCAGACCTCGAGGTATGTTCCTATCCTTGGCCTGCAACACCTCTACTTCTTCACTATTTGTGTTTTCACATTCTGTGGTTGAATTTCCAATTTCTTCATTTAAAGCGTTTATTTCTACGTTACGGGGCGGTTCTTCCTCGTCTGAGGGTTCCTCACTTAGGCTGCTATCACTATACATAGAGTTTGAATCAAAAAACTCAAACTCGTTTCTGCTTATCAGGAAATCTTCAATCTGTTTGTCGCCCTCAAATACCTACCAGTATTTTTCGTTATCCAGCACTGCAGGTCTGAATCTGGTTTGTATTATGATTTGTTGGTCGCTTGGAGTCTTAGGGTATGAACTGGCTAGGCAAGATAATCCATTTGCAATGACGTTTTGACTCCTAGGAACAAACACTAATTCGTATTCAACAAATGTCTTCAATATATCCACGACATCGTTCCTATATGCTCTCAGCCTAAGGTTTTTGGCTGTGTATTCACCGTTCACTTGTTTTATCACCAACTCAGAATCTCCCTGCACGGCTATTCTACGGGCTCCTATTCTATTCAACAAATTCAAACCCAGGATAAGGGCCTCATACTCTGCAATATTATTTGTACATTTGAAATGCAGGTTGCAGGCATGGCTCTCCGCGTAGTCACTCTTTGTGTTACGTAGCCATACCCCAGCTCTGGTAGTTCTTTTTGTGTAGGACCCATCGAAACTCATCTCCCACAGGGGTTCACTCAAGGATTTGTTGTCATTTCTCTCCCTATGGCTGGATTCGCCGTGACGTTGTGTTATAGGGTCTGCACTAGGCTGCAGGCTGTTTAGTTCTTCGTGTGGCATATGAGTTTGTGAGGGATGACTAGTTAGTTGTTTACCTTCTGTTTTTTTCTCACTCTGAATTTCCGTTTCAGTGCACTGTCTAGGGTTTCTTTCTTTGTTTTCCTCTAAATCTAGAGTGGCCATTATGTTAAAATATATGGTCTCAACTCCTCTGTTTGTATCTATGCTTTCTGGTGCTGGGTCCCCCAAAGATTCATCGTTGCAGAATATGAAAGAGTCCAGATCTGTGTGCACAGAGTATAAAGGTGAATTCTCAGGTTTTTCAGGGCTACTAACCAGAAATTTCATTTGTGCCTCCCTATACAGTCTTCTAAGTTGGCTAAAAATGGGGATTGTGGCATATGCCCCATCCATCTGCATTGTGCCTTGCAACTTGGCTCCCCGCGATCTAGATAGTAACATGCCATACTTAGGTGGCACATTTGCCACCACAACATCCATGACCATACATTTAGCCGGGATTGGGTCAAGCTCACACATAAATCTTTGATCAGGCCAAGGCATTTTACCCTGCTAGAGTCGAATGAATATAGGTCTTTGTAAGGTCGGGATATCTCCAGGCCTAGCCTTTCCATGACTACCTTAGGCATTAGGTTATGTGATGCTCCAGAATCATGCATTGTATTATGAAGAATCTTGTCATGAATGTTGAGACTGATATAAAAAGGTGGAACTACCCCCTTCTGAAACTTCCCTTCAATCTTTGGACCAAACAGAAGGGCTGGTTGATCATCACTCAGATTTACAGTGTCACTATTTTCACCTAGGTTCAAAGCTTTCAAAATTTGGCCTTTATATACATCCTGAGTGGCCAGCTCAGAAAGTGGGACAGAGATTTTAATTCTTGCGATCTCACTCTCTAAATTGAAAGGGGACTGACTCTTTGGAATGCTCAACTCTGTTTTGTTAGACACTGCCTTAGTGGCTGAATCAGTGTGTTGATTCTCATTATGTACACGGTTAGGGACTATTTTATCAGGAGCACTAACTGCAGTGCTAGTGCTGCTAGTGGGTTGGCTTTGTTTATCAATTTGTTGGTTGTCTTTTTCTTTGTTCTTTCCAGAACTCTCAACTGCTGATTTGTTGTTACTTTCAACAGTCACTTTAGAAGTCTTCTCAGGCCTTTTCTTGACGGTAATCTCAAGAGCTTTGGGCTTGGAATTATCTAGGTTTTTCTTGCTCCTAAGTTCATATTGTTCTCTGACCTGCATGATAGCATTTTCAAATCCAAGTCTGTAGTCCTCAGATTCTAACCACTCCTCATCCCAATACGACGGTGAGGGCTGATCTTCCTCTGTGGAACAGTTATGGATTGATTCCTCTGTTTCAAACATGTTTATTTTGTTCCCTTCAGACTCTTCTATGATTCCCTCATCTCAATCAAGAAAGTTCTCTTGAAATGGGGGTATAACCTGTTGATCTGATTCTCTTTGTCTGTTGGGAGTGTTATTGTTTCTTCTAAAGTTTTGGTTCTGGTTTTTGTTCTGATTACTAACTGTGAAAACCATTTTTTCCATCATTTGCTGTAGTCTTTCCACGTTTTTGGATAAACGGTCATACTTGGGATCAGATGTGGAAGCTACAGCATCATCTCTATATGTCACCCTCTTCTTAGCTCTCAATCTTGCTCTTTTCTTAATCAGATTAGCCTCTACACTCAATGCTCCCTTTTGCATGTCTTCCAACGTGTTGTAATCTCTCTCCATAAGCTGGTAGGCCATGTCAGCATCAAAGCCTTCAGGGTATTTTGTTAGAGCCATACCTTGGGGAGGATTCATGTGTGGAGGAAGGGCGTTATAAACACTGTTGAACCTTGTAGTGTAGTCATGTACACTCTCTCCTGCGTTTCTTTTAAGGTTCATATATTCTGCTAGGATTTGGCGAGGGTTGGCCTTAACTTCCCATTTGTTTATGAAAGTTTGGTATAAAGCAGGAAGGTCATTAATGCTACCCGGAGGTAGGCCTTTAAACCATTTCTTCACATCACCCCCTAAGCTCTGGGCAAAGATTCTCATTTTGACCGTATCATCATCTATTTCCATGTAGTCAAAAGAATCTTCCATCCTATCTACATGGTATTGTGTTGTGGTAGATTCTTTGGCAGTGAAGTGTGGGATATTTGATTGATAATCATTTGGTAAGGGTACTAGAGGCTGGGGTAAAACCAAAGGCGCATACCAAGCTGCCATGATGATGTTCTGATGAGGTAAAGGGTTAAATTGAGCAACTGGTATATGGATGACAGGGATACTAGGACCAGCAGAAGTTTGTTGAGCAGATTTAGGATGACTGAGCCCCAAGTTCTGAATAAAGTGAATGTCAGGGGGTGTGGATGGAGGGGTATCCTTGTCCCTAATGTGTTTACCACTATGGGGTGGTGAACCAGGGAGCTCAAGGTCTGGCTAGTCTAGGACACTGAGTGACCTAGTTCTTGGTAAAATGTTTTGAGGGCCTAGGTCAAAAAATGGGTCTGATAGAGCTGTAAAGTCTTCTGGTGTAGAGTTAGCTCTATGGATGTGGCTGGAAATAGTTGGTCTTTTAGGTGTAGGAGATCTCTTAAGGATGCTCTCAGGGTTGTAAACTATTTCAGGTGGGTTTGGATTAGGATAAGCTCTTGTGTGAATGGTTCTGGAAGCCAGAATGTTGTTTTCCAACCAAACAGTTTAACCTTACTTGTTCCTTCAATTGTGGTTGATGTTGTTATGGAGGCTGGTCTCCCAGTGGAGTCTTATGTGAAAACCAGATAATCAGCAGGCCTACTGATCACCAGTGGAGTCTTTTAATCATTGAGGAACTGTGGAGTCGCCAGGTGGAAGGTTTTAGGATGTTTCTGGAGGGTACACTGTCCACCACAGTGCTTATGAGATGTCCCTTTTCAAGGATATCTTTAAAACACAGCAAACTCTAACCAGAGATTGACTGGGAGGGCTTTTACCAGATATGTCGCCTTTGAAAGAGTGTGAGATCTGGAGGCTTCCTGGCCCTTTCCAGACTCTGTCTAAGAGTGTGGGAGAAACACACAAATGGTATAGAAGTTGGAATGCAAATGGAAGTGTTTCACTACCAACCTGACCAGAGTTTCTAGGTTTTCTGAGGCTCTTGTGATGTAGTATAGTGGAGAATACTTAGAAGTTCCCCAGTGGAGTCGCCATTATGTTGGTGACGATACTGGGAGACAGTTTAATGTTTAGCAGTGATAGGCTCTCAGATTTTCCCCAGTGGAGTCGGCATTATGTTGGTGACGATATTGGGAGGCAGATTAATGTTTAGCAGTTATAGGCTCTCAGATTGTCCCCAGTGGAGTCGTCATTATGTTGGGGTTCCCATGTTTTGGCAAGGCTGGCAATACCAAAAGATGAGACAACATCAAACCACTTTAGGAACCTAGGATCTAGCCCTCCTAGGTACAGAGAGGGATCTCTCTATGATTGTCAAAGGTATATGTCTTTGAAGTTTCATAGGCACCAGGTTTTTTTGTTTGATTTTGAGTTTGGTTGTTGGGAACCAGGAAGGAAGGGTTCAGTAAAAAACAAGGATGATCAAAGATGATTCTAGGCAAAGGAGAGGTAAATCAGAGGACATCAAAACCATTTGGCAATGGAGTCAGGAAAGGGTTTACTTGTTGTTCAACATGCAGGCTTTCAGTTGGGCTAGTCATCTAAAGCACTGGATCCTAAAAGATGATGGTGGAATGAAACAATAAGGAAAGAAGGTGAAGGAAAGAGGGGAGACCACTTTCTGTCTATAGATCAGGTCAGAGGTCATTTAACTCCAGAACTGCTTGGACATACTCAGAGGTAACTCTCAAAGAAGGGAAAAAGAGAAACTTGAGGGAACTTAGAAAGGTTTAATTGAAGTGAAAAAGATCCTAGTGAGGCCAGAGACAAAGTCCTAATCTCCCAGTGTTCTCAATTCATCCAATTAAATTATAACAAGAACATCTAAGAAACAAATTCATCAATTCATACATCAACTAGCAGGCAATAACATCCACTACATTGGTTAAATTAACTGAAGCTAATTCTTAGATAACACATTTAGCAGAAAACATTAAGGCAAGGAGAGCAGAAGCATAGGGTGCCTAACAAGGGCAAATCCTATGCCAGATTTTTGATGCAAGCCATAAGAAATGAAACAGAATGAAATAAAACACAGAGACAGAAAAACATCACCGCAGCTTTAGATCAGGATCCAAAGAAATGTGCTTGTCATATTAGCAGCAACACCAATCATGTACAACAGAGCCAAACATCTTGAATATTCAGCCTGAAAAACCTTCCTCAGCCTATCTTACAATCTTACACAGAGAACTTGTCTCAAGAGAAAAAGCTTGCATTCTACTGATATCCAATCAACAACCTTTACAATAATTTTCTCATGAGTTTTATAGCAGAAGATGAGCCGAGGAGGTAGGTGAAGAACTAAATGAAGAATTAAAACTCAAAAAAGAAAGAGAGCCGAAGCCCATTCTGTTTTAAATCTATGCATTTATCTTCTGGCATGTCTTGGACTAAAGAATGATCTTCTTCGGCTTCCATTTACTCTGGTATGGTCTTGATGTACTTTGGCTGCAGAAATCTGTAGTACTTTTGGTGCATAAAAAAAAAGAGTGAATAAATGACAGTGAAGTCCGCCATACTGCGTAGCAAATGCTCTGGTAGCTTAGGGCTGTGGTCAAGGCGGAAATCTTCTCTGGAACACGACATGGAATAGAAACAGTATGGGCATTTTGTCGTTTAGAACAATCTGCTGATGTGAAACCCTAATAGTTTTGATTTCTATGCACTGGTGCACCTCTGACTGTGAAATATATGCTTTAATAGCTCTTGAGAGGATTGTACAGAGTTTAAACTCTGTTCCTTTAATGAAAGTCTTGTCGGCATACCCTTCTGGACCTTTCTCCATGATTTCACTTCTGAAAATGGCCCTTTCCTGTGCTGTCGGGCTCTGAACCCTGTTTTACTGAGCTCTGCGTTGCTATAACAACAACTGTGAATCATGGTGGCGTTTAACGCCCGCACCCTGCAAAACACGCAACTGCATTAGGAAAACCAATGCATGGGAGGATGGATGGATATGGAGGGCGGAGGAAGTGATAGTGCGGCGGTGGTGGTTTCAAATGAAAAATGGTGAATAATGCAGTGAAATGGTGGAAACAACGAATAATAGGGTTTGGTGGAGAAATGTGCATGGATCGTTCGATCATGGTCTGATGGCGGAGATCGATGGCGAAGATGCAATAGCGGGATGGTTTATGAACATTGGCGGATTGAATATAAAACATTAGATTTTAATGTAAAATGCGAAACTTTAGAATTTGGTGGAAATGCAAAGGAAATGCACGAAATGCAACGGAAATGCGATGGGAATGATCGTACGAGGTGGGACCCATATGGAAATCGCAATCACAGATCGGAGCGGAACAAAGGAGTGACACATTACAAAGTTGCGATCGCGATGGAGTTTGTGATTGCGATTGGGAGGAAAACCTTTGTAAAAACAAAATATAACAATTCTCCACTTTACAAAGGGGAAAACCCTTTATTTTATGAATGTGCGGAGGTAAGGTATGGTGGTCCCGGGGTCAATCGCATTGGAGATCGGGATAGGAGGTAATCGCAATCGCAATCAGGAGAATGAGCGATGCGATCAATCGGAGGGGAAAAGTGATCGGATTGATCAGGAGAGGAGTTGTGATTGGGTCAATCGGGGGTTGGAACGATCAGATGGGAGTGCGATTGCGATGATCGGAGAGGGGTTGCGATCGGGTCAATCAAGGGTTGGAACGATCGGAGGGGAGTGCGATTGCGATGATCGGAGTCAAGTTGCGATCAATTGCATCGCAAACATTCTCGATGAGCCGATCAGGGGACTTAACATAACTATTGCAATTGAAAGGATCTATGATTAGCGCGGGCCGTCCGATCTACGTGGTAGATCAACGGCGGAGAACACAGCGGAGGACTTATAGAATAAACCAATCGCATCAGAGTTTTTTTGATGTTACAAAGGAATGCGCCCGTTTGCGAGTTGCGATTGTGACTATCGCCCAAGGCATTAAGCACTTGGTCATGGGCTAAGGATATATGGGGAAGTGGTTTAGGGGCTTGTGGCAAAGGGGCTAGGTCCTTAATATAAGGTAGGAAATTGAGTTTTTTGGCCATTTTTTAACATTTCCAAAGCTAGGAAAAGGTAACGATAGGGGGATAAAAGGGGAAAATGACCAAACCAAGGGTAAGGGAAGAATTTAAAGGGGATTTTGGGGGAATTTAGGAGAACTAAGGGGAAAATTTGGGAATGGAAAGGGGACTTTGCACATGGGAAAAAGGGGAAAAATGGAGAATTCTGCAAAGATTCAAGGGGCAAGTAAAGGCCTTTTGGAGCACGATTTTTATCATCAATGAGGCTCATAGACTCAAGAACAACATAGGGAAACAGTCAAAAGCAGGGAACATAAAAGGCTTCAAGGATGATGTGTTTTCAATGGAAATGCATTCCTTGAAGGCTCATGAAACAATCTAGCCCCTTGCTTGCTTGTCAAGGAATTTATAAGGGGCTAACAGATAGCACCACTATTAGATCCCAGAGTGGTGGATAATTTGAAGGGGTCTATTACAACACAAATATTTTTGGAGAGACTCAAGGAGGAGGGATACATTCTCCCATTTTCAGCATTACCCACTCTCACTACCAATACTGCGCTGACAGAAGTTATTGCAATGATGGGGGATGGCACTTTCATGGTGCAAGGGAGTTGCTCCATGGATTTGGAGAAACAGGGGGTACTTCCTTTGAGGAAGTAATAATCCACACATTGGAGTAGATGGAGGCCACTCATGCTTGCATTGGCCAAGATTAGGAGATTGTTTTTGGATGGTAGCTTCTCATGGGAGGCCAAATTCCAGAGGTCACCACTTCTACTTGAGTATGAGATGCATGATGAGCATGGCAGAACTTTGAAGGATGAATTTTGCATGGGGAATGTCAAAGGAGTAGACAACAGCATGTGGGGAGCTTCACATTTCAGATCATCAACGTTGTCTCTTGGGCGAATTGATCCATATTGGAGGTCTCAACTTTTGGTAGAGTAGTCCAAGGATCTTGGTGCCTACATGATTCTTGATGACCCAGAGGGAGATGATAGATATATGGTGGATGACGTGGTCATCTATTCTTATGGTAGAGTCTTCTTGACTAGAGCTTCTGAGCTCAAGGAGAAGTTGCTACATGCAGCACATGAGGACTTCCTTTCTATGCACTTTGATGCATATCACTCTTTGACGGAGAATTTCACTTGGGAGGGCATCCAACATGATATATATCAGCATATGGAGAGATGCATAGCCCGGATGGTGATGGAGAGGATGTCACAGCCACTTCCCTACTCATTGGGGGTGAGGGAGAATTTCCAGTTGAGCCATTTCAGCTCAAGGACCAAAGTACATGGTGGAGAAGGTACAATTTTGCATTATGATTTACACTTCTTTACCTTATATGAGCAACACATTGTATTAAGGAGGGTCATTCATTCTTATACATTATATTATGATGTACTTGAGGCCAAATGTATCATTGGGATTGGCTATCCTTTTGGTGGTTTGTGGGGGACGCCACATGATTCTTGGTGTGCACCATTGGCACGACACTTTACTTTCATGATCCTATCTTGTAGGATGATTGTGGTAGCAAACAAGTGGCTGGGAGGGCACTTGTTATTATTTGTTTTGAGGCAAGCAAGGGATGTTCCGGTTGTTTTCATGGGTTCTTGCTTCCACATGTTGGAGATGCTCTTATATTTATGGGAAGCTTTGTTTTGAGAGTGGGACAAGAGTTGGAGGTGCCCATTGGGGGTATGATTCTCCCTACTCTACATGTTGCATGTTTCAGGAGAAACAATGGAGAAACCATGATTGCCATACTACTTCTCTTTTCTTCATGTGGGAAGAGCCATTTGGAGAACTTGAATTTTTGGAGGAGGCACTTCATGGTTGAATTGTTTGGTGGGATAGCTTGGGACATTCTTGGAGGCCATATCATTTCAGCCCAAGATCAGCAGCAACCCCATACATACAAAAAGTGGAGATATAAACAACTTGGATGGGAAAATCTAATCTCTCCATGCAGCCCCAACACATTGCATCAACCGGGGTTGAGGATTTCTTTGATGAGCTACCTAGGATGGCTCATTTCATTTGGATGATAGCATGGGTATGGGAGTCTCTCATTGGGAATGAAGTTCCCCGTGTTTTTCATCACTCCTACCTTGAGGAGGCCATTAAACAGCAAAAAGTTTTCCACTTACACTTTCCAGCTTTTCATGATGTGAACTTTTGGGTTTTGCATACTTGGGAGGAGCCATTGGAGGGCAGATTTACTACAGATCATCTTGAGCAGTGTTGGGGACTATTGATGAGGAGGCCAGAAGAGGAGGAGGGGAGGAATTTTTATCTCCCTATACAGTTGCTTAAAGACAAGCAACATTTTGGAGGGGATGACTATAATATTCCAAAAATTTAGCCTTCAGCTAAATGGAGTATTATACTCTGTTTTGTCACTAGGTAGGTGAATAAATGGGTGGGGTGGCCCATAAAGTTTCCTTAGCAGCAATAAAAATACTTCAAGTGTGAAAGGAGACATTTTTCAGCAGCTTAATAAAGCACCTCCAAGTGTGAATAGGGTTGGACCATGTTGATTCAATCAACTTTGACCAAGTCAATAGCGCTGTTATGGAGGAGTGGAGATTAATTGAGGAATAACATAGTTTTGGAGGGAGATGGATCTCATGAAAGAAATGACCTAATTGAGTGGGGCCAAGGGCAAGCAAGCTCATATTATATTTAAGGAAGAGGATGGAAACCATTTGAGCTCATGTTTTGGATTATTATTTTGATACTAGTCTGCTTAGACTTTGCTTCCTCTTTTTATTTAGCAAGGTTGCAGTGTTGTTTAGTACCGGGTGTTCCCGAGCAGGAATCCCACCTATTCCCTTGAGAGGCCTCTTGGAAGAGTATTGTATTCATTTCCAAATTCAGGTTTTCAGGCCAAGCTACATCTTTCTTCATCAGCGCAGTTTCTACAGGTTATTGTGCTGTGTTGCAAGGTGCAACAGTGGAGGATTAGATCAAGTGTCTTCAGAGCTAGTTTTCAGTGGAGGAAGGTTTCCATCCATTGGGAGGCCTGTAAAGAAGCCCCTTGGGATTATTTTAGACATTTGGCATCAGGCCAAGCAGTATTCATCCCCTACAATGCAGTTTCAGTCTTGATCTGCATTATTTTAGGGAGGAGTTGCATATGTAGTTGCAGTGATTGTTTTGGGAGGAGATTTCTTCAGTGGAGGAGCCACTCTTTCATTCAGAGGGTGTGTTGAAGAAGGGATGTAGATTTCTACTTCAAATTCAGCCATATCTTCTCATTTCTATTTGTTGCAGCATATCTTCAGCCCTAGGGCTGCAACTTACATTGGCACATTGTGTGCATTTTCCGGAAACCCTCTTGGGTTGTCTTGGGAAGCTGATCTAGTGCCTGGATCTGTATGTTTAGATTATATTGGGGCCTATATCAGTATTTTTACATCATTGTATCATCTCCAGTTGTATTTATGCATAATATAACTGCGTTGTAGCAGCTCTTCGACATTTTTGTATTGTGACAACAACTCATTTGTGGAGTGATTTCTTATGGGAGGCTTGTTCCCTTATTGTATATGATTCATGCCTCTCTATTATGTATTGATTTGCTAGTATAATACATTATTTTATATCTCCATATTGGTTTCCCATGTTTATGAGTTGATTTACACTACTATTTCCAACATTTTGTTTATGGATCGCTGAGCAGTCCCATTTTGGGATATTACATCCTAGGCTTGTCTAGGGGGCTTCCCCAACCTTCATTCACTTCCTCCTACCTTCATCCATCTTCTCCTGCCCTCAAGACACCCTTTCAACCCTCAAAAGGATCTCAAAACCCCTCCTGTAGCAAAACGGTGTGAAAGCTCATGACCAAATACACTTGTTATTGGAAGAAGACGACGACCGGGAGTTACAGAGTCATTTCCCGAATAATGAATTAGTATTTGGGTATGTCTGAGTGTTGAGAAGAGGGAGTTGTGCAACAGTGGTGTATAGCAAATCGACAAGCACCTGATGGCCTGTTGCAGAGCGCATTGCATTGGGTATGCGGTTATGGAGGAGCGGACTGCAGCAAAATATAGCTCAACCGGGAGTACTTCTTGCCGTAAGCCCTTGCCTCTCATGCCTGCATTGCGTTCAACTATTAGTAGCAGAGGTTGAATCATCAGGGGGCTTCCTGCTATTTCAATTCTGCAGCTGTCACCTCTGAAAGTGATCCAAGTAAGTGGGTTCCCTGCCATTTCTGTTAATTACATCTCTGCACAGTAAAATCATCTAGTATTTCATTTTATTATGCCTTTGATTTGGGATGGGAATTTGGTCATTGCATTGCAGGCAACTATCGGTGTGAGTATGATTTTGTTCCATAAACATTAATCCACATGATATATGGGAGGGATTTCTGTTTTGTGGGAGGGATTTGGGACGATAACTTTAATTTAGAATGGGCTTGAATTTGCTCCTATTTCGGGCTTCCAAAATGGTTATGAAATTTCTTGTTTTCCAGTAACTTACTGGAATTTACCCTTTAATTTAGAATGTGCTTTAATTTACTCTTATTCGAAAAAGTGGTGTATAGAAAATAAACAGGCACCTGATGACATGTTGCAGAGTGCATTGCATTAGGTATACGGTTATGGAGGAGCGGACTGTAGTAAAATATAGGTCAACCAGGAGTCCTACTTGCCAGAAACTCTTGCCTCCCATGCCAACATTGCGTTCAACAATTGCTGGCAGTAGTTGAATCATCAGGGGGCTTCCTTCTATTTCAATTCTGTAGCTCTCACCTCTGAAAGTGATCCAAGTAAGTGGGTTTCCCTGCAATTTCTGTTGATTATATCTCCGCACATTAAAATCATCTAATATTTCATTTTATTCTGCCTTTGATTTGGGACGATAATTTTATCATTCCATTGCAGGCAGAGATCACTGTGATTAGGATTTTGTTCCATAAACATTAATCCACATGATATATGGGAGGGACACAATAGCATTTTAACACAGAGCTATGAAATTTCTTGTTTTCTCGTAACTTACTGGATTTTACTCTTTCATTTAAAATATACTTGAATTTTCTCCTATTTCTCACTTCCAAAACGGTTATGAAATTAATTTGAAAGTGAGAACTGAACCCAGTGGAACCATTTCCGCTAACTAATTAACTAACTCATTAAGGTCTACGAATCTCTCTTCCACCTGGACAAAGTTATTCAGTGCCAAGAGGCTAGAACTTTTGTGCTTTAACTGTACAATGCTTACTTGTTCCTTGGGAATGAATGGTTGTTGTAGCTTATGTAACCTACCTTCCTGCAACATCTGCAATGTCATTAGAAACGGTTTCTCTTAACCTACTTCTCCAAAGTTACCGGAAATATTGGAGTGCAAGGGAAAGGTGTCTGGGATTTACACTACTGCAAGCGGTGGGAAAGCTCATGACCACATACAATTGTTATTGGAAAAGGTGTCTGGGATTTACTCATGACCACATACAATTGTTATTGGAAGAAGAAGAAGAAGAGGAGTTACATTTCCCCTGTTGGAATAATGAATTAGTATTTGGGTATGTTGAGTGTTGAGCAGAGGGAGCTGTGCAAAAGTGGTGTATAACAAATCAACAAGCACTTGATAACATGTTGCAGAGCGCATTGCATTGGGTATGCAGTTATGGAAGAGCCAACTGCAGCAAAATATAGCTCAACCAGGAGTGCTACTTGCCAGAAACTCTTGCCTCCCATGCCTGCATTGCGTTCAACAGTTACTGCCAGAAGTTGAATCATCAGGGGCTTCCTTCTATTTCAATTCTGCAGCTCTCACCTCTGAAAGTCATCCAAGTAAATGGGTTTCCCTGCAATTTCCGTTAATTACATTTCTGCACAGTAAAATCATCTAATATTTCATTTTATTATGCCATTGATTTGGGATGGGAATTTGGTCATTGCATTGCAGGCAACGATGGGTGTGAGTAAGATTTTGTTCCATAAACATTAATCCACATGATATATGGGAGGGCAATAATAGCATTTTAACACAGCGTTATGAAATTTCTTGTTTTCTGGTAACTTACTAGATTTTACTCTTTAATTTAGAATGTGCTTGAATTTGCTCCTATTTAGCTCTTCCAAAATGGTTAGAATTTGCTCCTATTTAGCTATTCCAAAATGGTTATGAATTTTTTTTTGGTAACTTACTGGAATTTAATGTACCTGAGTTTACTTTTATTTTTCTTTTCCAATTCAAAAGTAACAGTATATAGTGAATGTTGTTTTGAATTTTAATGGCTAATAGTGAAATTTGTTTTGGATTTTAATGCTCAGAACACTATAATTATAATGTTACAAATTTATTACAAAAATATTTTATTAGTTGTAATTATAATTTTATAAATTTATTGTATAAATATTTTATTCATTATTATAGAGTAATGAGATGTTTGATATGTTAAAAAGTGAAAATTATTTATTATATAGTTATATATAGTTATTGTTGCACCTTTTTCTGAATTTCATTATAAATGCCAATCAATCAATCAAGAGATAGTTACACCCAAGATGGTAATAAAAATTCCAACGACTTGAATTTACATTTATACCCTTCTTCCATATAGATAATTGCACTCAAGATAGAAATGGGGTATGTTTGATATTTTGGAAAATGAAAATCATTAATTTTATTATATATAGGGATTGTTGCAATTTTTCTGAATTTCATTATAATTGTCAATCAATCAATTGATAGCTACACCCAATATAGAAATGAAGATTCCAATATAATTTTGCATGTCTACTCTTTCTTCCACACTCCCAAATTGAGAGATTTTATAATCTTACCAACATAGATTGTCTCTTAATCTTTAAAAATGGTATTTTATGGTGTACAATGAATGTTGTTTTGGATTTTAATGGTTAGTACATGAAATTTATTGCATGAATATTGTATTCATTGTTATAGAGTAGTATGAGATGTTTGATATTGTGGAAAGTGAAAATCATTTACTATATAGTGAACGTTGTTTTATAAGTGTCAATCAATCAAGAGATAGTTATACTCAATATGGAAATGAAGATTCCAATTGTATGATTTTACATTTATACCCTTCTTCCATTTAGATAATTGTACCCAAGATGAAAATGAGAGATTGTTTGATATTTTGGAATAGTGATTGTTGCATCTTTTCTGAATTTCATTATAAATGCCAATGAATCAATTGATAATTACACCAAATATGGAAATGAAGATTCCAATATGATTTTCCATGTATACTCTTTCTACGACATTGACCATTACACCCAATATGGAAATGGAGATGTCATCATATGATTTTATTTTCTTAACCCCTCTACCTATAATTAAGATTAACCTTAACCATTGCAACCAGACAACTTGATTAACAATTAAAGCTTGAGACTAATCATTTTTATCATGTGATTTTAATAATATATAATCTAAATGTTATACCATCTCTCAATTCTTTATTAATATTTTTATTGATTTTGAAAATAGCATGTATCATAGTTTAGTTAGAAGAAATATAATGAAATGTCAAATACAATATGATTATGTATATCTTGTCAAAAGATAATTACTTATAATTAAAACAAAAAAATATTTAAATTATATGAAAAACAAGTTTATGTAAATAATCATCAATTAAGTGTTAAAATAAATTAGTAAACAAAATGTCATTTACTATATATATATATATATATATATATATATATATATATATATATATATATATATATATATAGTGATTGTTGTACCTTGTCCTGAATATCATTATAAATTCCAATCAATCAAGAGATAGTTGAATATGGAATTGAAGATTCCAATCTTATCATTTTACATTTATACCTCTCTTTCACATAGAGAATTGCACCAAGATGGAAATGGGATATTGTTTGATAATTTCGAAAATAAAAATCCATTAATTTTATTATATATAGTGATTGTTGTACCTTTTCTGAATTTTATTATAAATTCCAATCAATCAATTGATAGTTACACCCAATATGGAAATGAAGATTCCAATATGGTTTTGCATGTATACCCTTTCTTCCACATTGGGTGTTGCACCCAATATGGAAATGGTGTTGTCATCATATGGTTTGATTTTTTTATCCCCTCTACCTCTAATTAAGATTAACCTTAACTGTTGCAACTAATCTTCTTTACCATGACATTTTAATAATATCTAATTGATTAACAATTAAAGCTTGAGACTAATCATTTTTACAATGAGATTTTAGATTAACCTTAACCATTACAACCATTTCCTAAACAATTTCAACATCTACCTACCTAATAGACAACTTAAAATAACAATTAAAGCTCCAGACTAATCATTTTTACCATGGCATTTTAATCATATCTAATTGATTAACAATTAAAACTTGAGACTAATCATTTTTACAATTATATTTTCATATTATCTGCGAGCTAAGTAGACAATTTGACTGTGCATTAAAGTTTAAAGATATTCCAATAATATAACTCTTTTGATACTTTTCTTCCTATTGTAAGGATAAGTATTAATGATGAAAATTACTCTCTTAGACAATTTCAACATTTACCAACCACTTAGATAATGTGATTATGCAAATAATTTCAACATCTACCAATTATTTAGACAATACAATTATATATTAAATTTTGAAAAGTAAAAAAGAATTAAACATTTATATGGATGTTATATGAATATATAGTTAGAATATGTGATATCCACAAGGTTTTACTTTCAAATCTCATGGGGAGGAGTTGAAGATGGAAGTCACTTTTAGAGGAGCATCATTCAAGCTTGACAAAGTCTAGCCCAATCTTAGTAATAACATTCTACTAGTGGGCAATACGTTCTTCCATCCAATAGCCATCCAATAGACATATTGACTTTGTCTAAAGTAATGAAGCATATAATGTATAATCAATTTAGACTTTACCAAACAAATTGATATAAGTGGTGTTTGATCAAATTTAACATTATAGAATTACTTTGGACTATAAATAGACATAGTCATGTGAAGTTGTAATTACACATTGATTGATGATGTAAGAACTTAGACTTGAGTAGTCAAAATTATACATCTAGATCTTCTAGTTTGATTTAAAGATGAGTATTATGCATTTTTAATAGTGGGTTTCCCTCCTAATATTCTACCTACTTTTCATTATAAATATTGTGTTTGATTTGTTATGTGATTGATTATGGTTTCCCTAATAAATTAATGGTACATTGATGTTGTTAATTTACCATTGGTATATGTTGGTATAATCACTTTTACCCCAATTCAACTATGCATATAATGTATAATCAATTTAGGTTTTACCAAACAAATTGATATAAGTGGTGTTTGATCAAAGTTAACATTGTAGAATGACTTTGGACTATAAATAGACATAGTCATGTGAAGTTATAATTACATGTTGATTGATGATGTAAGAACTTAGAGTTGAGTAATAAAAATTATACATCTAGATCTTCTAGTTTAATTTAAAGATGAGTATTATGCATTTTTAATGGTGGGTTTCCCTCCTAATACTCTACTTACTTTTCATTATAAATATTGTGTTTGATTTGTTATGTGATTGATTATGGTTGTGCTAATAAATTAATGGTACATTGATGTTGTTAATTTAGCATTGGTATATGTTGTTACAATCACTTTTACCCCAATTAAATGATGCATATAATGTATAATAAATTTATATTTTACCAAACAAATTGATATAAGTGGTGTTTGATCAAAGTTAACATTGTAGAATGACTTTGGACTATAAATAGACATAGCCATGTGAAGTTGTAATTACACATTAATTGATGATGTAAAAACTTAGAGTTGAGTAGTCAATATTATACATCTAGATCTTCTAGTCTGATTTAAAGATGAGTATTATGCATTTTTAATAGTGGGGTTCCTTCCTAATATATTACTTACTTTTCATTATAAATATTGTGTTTGATTTGTTATGTGATTGAATGGTTGTGCTAATAAATTAATGGTACATTGATGTTGTTAATTTACCATTGGTATATGTTGTTACAATCACTTTTACCCCAATCCTTATCTTTCATTAGCAATCTTTTAAAACAATTTAATATTCCAATGATAAATAGCAATTGCAAATAGAATAGTAAATGTAAAGAACAATAAGAGGCATGAATTCACACCACACAAGAGCCTTTGTAATTTTTATATGAATATTTCTTTGTCTTTCTCTTAGAATTTGTGTTTTAAGTGTCATCTATATTCATTAAGAGAAATTTGAATTTGAATACTTTCAATTTTATCATTTCAAATTTGTTTGGTTTAAGTTGGAATTATAATTATTTTTTAAATAAAGTTTTAGCTAAATACAATATATATGATTGATTTATGTTTATATAAATTTCCAAATCCAAATTTATTATAACTTTAGTTTTATTATAAAAGTTAAATTTAATTTCCTCAAATATTGAAAATTTTAAAGTAATATAAATAGTTTTCAAAAAAGGTAGAGGTTGAGAAAGTATTAAAGTCTAGCTTTATAAATCTCATCAATTTTTTCAAAGAAGTGTTTCTGTTTAAATCCAACAATTTTGAAGGAACCTTTATTTTTACATGGAGTTCTTTGAAAAGAAAATTAGAACCAAGGGGCATGAGCTAACCAATTATTTTCTTTTTTGAAGGATGTTTTGTGTTAAAACTTTATTAGTTAAAAGTGAACTCATGAAGATTTTTATTTGGAGAGACGTTTGAATTTCCAAGAAAACTTTAATCACTTGTTCGTGGGTTGTTGATATCATCAAATTTCCAAGGAAACTTTAATCACTTGTTCGTGGGTTGTTGATATCATCAATTAAAAGGACTTTGGTATCCTAGTCTAGGCTCATAGTCCTTTCTAAGATTCAAAGACCAAATGTGTTAATATTCATTATTCAAATTTACCATACGTGTGGTAGAGTACAATAATTTGATATTTTCAACATCGTTGAGTTCAAAAGATTCATATTTTGGCTTAAACTTGATCTTCTTATAATTTATCCAAAATCATTCGAAGAGGGTCACTATGATTTAGTCCACAGATAAAAAAACAAAATGATACAAATGTTTGTTAAATTTAGAAATTGGGGGAACAATGTAAATGAGGATATGAATGAAACCCGAGAGAGATATATAAATTGCAATCTTGAAATATTGAGTCCCAAATAAAATTGGCATATACAAAGAGGGTGTGGATAAATTCCAACAGGAAAACACTTCAAACACAAGTGTTGCTAGTGCAAATACATGTGGATGTTGAACCAAAAGATCAAAGCATAGTCTTCTAGTCAATAATTGCTAAGGATAGAGATCCTTGCTATCTCTACAGTGCATTCTTTGGAAACTACACTAAATAACCAAAAAGAGAGAACCTGATACATTGGTACTCCTATCATGTCAATGATGCAATTCCTAAGACCCCCCTCTTTAACTAAGATCCAAAGTCTACTTACACTATTTGGTGGCATTTTCATTGTCATCATGGAAGAGTAACAATTTAATGCTACTCTTTCTTATGCTACCACCTTACGGTGTTTCCTTTGCAACATCTAGTGCAATTTCTAGTTACAAGTTATTACAATATTAGGCTATTATAATATCCTTAAGTTATTATGCCAATAATTGGGCTTCCACAATTTTCATTTAATTATCAATAATTATTATGTGTATGATAAGGATTTAACCTCCATGCAATATTCTAAAATATTCTTAGTAGTATACACAAATCAATGGTTGATATTTATCTCCAAAGTAGTTATGCCATTTTTTCTTTTTCTTTTTTAATTAAATTGGTTAATTGAAAAAAAAAAAGTCATATGAACAAGTGACATATGAATTATGGTTTTTGGGTATCTGGTATTGATAAGCCATGTGGTATTAGACCATGGTATTGTAATGAAATCTATCTATAGATTAAGAATCTCCATAGTAAAGTGGGGTTAATATATAAGAATCTTGTTCCATGTTTTTTCAAATGTATATATGTTTAACTTACACATTAATTCTTTCAAGAATAATAACAATTGAGAATAAATTTATAATTTAGTTGGTTCTACTATTTCTAAAATTTTAACAACATATGTATTTTTAAGTAAGTGTTTTTATGTTTATTATGGATTTGATTCCTATAGGCATTTATTATCCATCTAATTTATACGGTCGGGCTAGTTATCCTCACATTAATAATTGCACCAACTCTATAATGCAATATGGAAGAGATGTTGTATTGTCTGTAAAATGAAGTCTTAAACCAAAAAATAATAATAACAAAACATAATGTTGGCTAAGTTAAAAAGTAATAAAAATGATATATTGATATATGTCATAAGTTCAATTGGAATTATAGCATTGATAAAAGGATAAATGGAGGTTGAAAAACTTACTATCGACTTCAAAGACAATTGTAAGTCAGTTGATCTTTGGATTTGAGATAAAAAAAATCTCCTCTTTGAGACTATCGTCACTCATATTATTTTGTATGGATGTGAGGTTTGGTGTTGCAGTATATCTAGAGAGTCATGAAGGAAGATTGAACAGTTCCAAAAGAAGTTTATAACCTAAAACCTCATGATTAAAGGAAATACTGCCTATCCTATCATCTTAATCAAAGCAAGCTTCCCCCCCATTAAATAATACAACATGGATACCAAGAGGTTTCCTAAAATTGCTTCTAACTCTAGCCAAAACCTCCACTTTTGGCTCAAGCAAGGGTGATATAAGGACGCCCAGTCTTGCCTTGCGTAGACCATTGGGGGATAAAGGAGAAGATCATCTTGCAAAATCTAGATAATATTAAAAATATTATTACTTCCAAATTTAAGGAGAAATTGTGGGGAAATAAAGAGTTGGAGGGAAAAAGGACACTATGATATTATAAAAAGATGATGAACCACAATGTTAAAAATTATAAGTATCATTCTATTTTGACTAGCTTTCTGAAAAAATTGTGCATTGCGAAGATACAAATTAATTCACGAGATTCATATTGAAATTGGGTGTTGTTCAGTTCTCAAAATACCATGAGATGAAAGAGTTTGTCACTTGTGTTAAAAGGGTTGAAGATGGAAAACACTTTCTCATAGATTGTCCTTCTTATACTCACATTAGGTCTATTTTTTAAAATATTTGTCACACTACCAACCTTCTTGACCTTTTAACTCAACAAAACTATAGTGATATGGAAACACTTCACTTCTTTTTTAGCATACAAATAATATGCTTATGGAATTTAATCAATCTTACCTGAAGGTCCGATAAACCATATAAGTTTTAGTGGATGTTAATCGTCATTGTAATTTTGTTTTTTGTGATAAAATTAAAAAAATCATAACATTCGTATCACATTAAAATAAATTTAAATACTAATGTTTGATAATCTTAACCATGATATTTCAAAACATATAATTGATAAAACTATAAAAACTTAATAAACATAGGGCAACCTACCAATATACTGACTTCAAAATGCTTTTCTAAGCCATCCCAACAATATTCATCAAGCCAACATAGTTCAACATATCACTTGTGGGGATTTGAACCACCCAAGATAAACTCAATTAACAATTTAACTGATAATTATATATAACTAGGAATATCTCTATATAATATAAACCATAGTTATAAATCAATTTTTTATTTTTATTTTTTAACTTTTTACAATTAAATGTCTTGAATTATTTAAGTTTGACTCAAATATTATTTTTATTTGATTAATTGTTTATTGTTTTGATTATTTAGGCTTGAGTTACATATTATTTTTATTTTAGATATTAATTTCATTATTTTTATTTTAGATATTCATTTTATTAAAATTTTCCTTTTGATTAAGTATTTTCCTTAATTCAATATTAACCACTATCTTCTAACCATTATCTCATTATATTAAAATATTATTTATTTAGTCAAATCTAACTATTATATTACAATGGCTAAAACAATTTTTGTCAATATGATGTAATTTTTACGGAAAGTTTTTTGGCTTTTCATGATATAGATTAGAGAAGCCTAAATTCAAATATATATATATATATATATATATATATATATATATATATATATATATAGTTGGAAGAATGATTGAGATCATAACTTGCCTAAGTTCAATTTTTGCAAGTGACATGATGAACTTTGATGTAATGGATGGAACATGTATATTCATTTATACCTGAACCAAATGTGAATTTTATTTAAATATAAATATTATTATTAGGAACCATGGTAGATCTATTTTAATTTGCATTCAAAAGGAGGTTTTCATATCTTCAGAAATTTGACGCCTCTAAATATTGATTGCCCCAAGAAGCACTCTAATATTGATCACCTCCAAGAGGCACTCTCCAACCCACTATCAAAAATATATTGACTTGTTATGTTATGTAAACATTTTGACTTAGTCAAGTTACACAAAAATAAAAATAAAATAAAATATCTATAATTATTAATTAAAACATTTTTTACTTTATCAAATTACATAAAAATTAAATAAAATTAAAAAAATAATAATAATTATAGTTAATAATTAAACTAGTCTAGATCTATCCTAACTTCCTATCTATAGGGACCAAATCTCATAATGCAAATTTCTATGGAATGAAAAAGAGATTTCATCTCCCATAATATTTGATATTCAAAATTAAAATAAATTTAAAGTAATAAATAAAAAATTAAAATAAAATTGTATATTTGAACTATAAATCCTCACATACCATTAGCTTCACCTTAAGCAAAATACTGCTGGTGTATTTTCTACTCTTTTCTACTCTGGCTCTAAAAAACACACAAAGACCTCCCCAGAGACCTCCCAAAAATTGTGTAAATTTCAAAAAATGATAGCCAGTAGCCTACATAAAGAGATCTATTTATTATTGTGCAAATTTGACTTTTGCATATCAAACATGGGTTTTGCAACAAAACTTATTACACGTTGACTCGAAATTATTATGTTACTTTATCCAAACCAAACCTGCTAGTAAACTCCCCTGCAACACTTGCTAAATCCAAAATGCAGAGCAGAAATCCATACTTTACTGCAGTAAATTCCTTCATTTCTCCATACATATCATATAAATTGCAACACAGCAGAAGTTCTGAATCTTTGAACGTCAAAATGATTCAACTAATCTTATGGTGAAGGTGGTGTAATCAATCTTAATACCCATACCCACTCGATGACTGTATCACAGTGGAGCTGCCATTTGTACCGCGTATTACAGTCCGCGTTACACTATAATTATAATGTGCACCATAATGAAAACCCCAACCACCCGGCCTTTCATCAGTGCTCACAGTAGAAACTGTCTCATACCTGCAGCAGCAAAGGCAGGGGACGCAGCCAAGGAGCATGGTTGTGAAGAGCATGGCCAATATAATTACTGCAACTGGAGTCTTACGGATCCCTGGAGTTTGGCTCCAAAATCTCCATGAAATGATGTTCATATTTTCCCCTGTTGTCGAAGCCGAGAAACCAATAACAACATCTAGCGGAAGGATTTGCGAGAAATTTATATCTTCCACATGCAAAATGGGCTCTACTGGTTTAGAACTTGCATTCGCCAGAAACACACTGAGCGCCATTCCTGTGGCATTATACTCAATCCAGGCATCCCAAGTTATATTGCCATTGTTAAGCCTCTGTTTTCCAGGTAACGAATTGCTCGCCACTGAAGAAATATTATTGACATCAATCCCCACATGATTGCTGTCAAATTCAATGGCCATGGCCTGTGAAGGAGCCGTACCATTTGTGGAATTCCTGAAAATCCCAAGCCACATAGCAGAGGATTCATTGGCCGGTAGTGGCTCAGTACCGAAAGGCGCCATGAAGAAAGCAAGCCCGCTCTTCTCACCCACTGCTCCGTCTACATTGAACTGAAAGTGACATTGAAAGCTGCCAAGAAAAGGGGGAAGCTTTTTTCGCCACTGATACAGAGATTTAAAGCCTCTGACGCGCGGAAATTGCTTATTCCAGAGGCGAATTGGGAATTTGTACACGGCCCAGCCCAGGCTCCCATTAAAATTGTTGGGAGCTCCGCTTTTTGTCAGATAGATCGTATTATTGTGCTCATTTGCATCTTGTTTGAGCACAATATCGTTCAGAGAGCTCGCATTAAAGGTAGGAAAATCAAAGCTGGTGACTGTTTCTTTTTGTTTTGCTTGTCCGAGCAAGCAAGCAACAATTAGAAAAGAGCCTGCCAAAACAAGAATCGATATTATGGCGATACTGCGATAGTATGCCATGTTTGGTCACTAAGATTAATTTCACGGCTTGCCTTGCTAAATCCACTGCAAACATCAAAACTGAAAAATGAATAAACTCTGCATCTACTTATAGCTGATCCGGTGCCTGCTATTTTCTCAAGTCAACCCATCGTGTTTTACAAACCTTGGCTGACGCAGAGAATTCAGGATCCATATTTTATAAATTCTTGAAAAATAAATAAACTCTGCATTTACTTGTAGCTCCGGGGGCTGCTATTTTGCTGAAGTCAACCCAGCTAGTCTTGCAAATCATATGCAAAGCAGAGGATTTAGTATCTATATCATGCAAAGCAGAGGATTTAGTATCTATATCATGTAAAATTTAATAGAAAGAAAAAATAAGAAAATATTTTTAATTTCCACGACGCTAAAAATAAAAATAGTCTCTTAATCCCTACCGCTTCCAAGAGTATTGACTCAGTGACTTTCTATTAGTAAGGTGGTTTTAGTATTAACTCAGTGACTTTTTATTAGTGAAGTGGTTTTAGTATTGACTTAGAGACTGATTTTCTATTATTCACTTTCTATTAGTGAAGTGGTTTTAGTATTGATTCAGTGATATATGAGTGAGGGGGTTTTAGTTATGGAATTCAACCAATTAAAATAATTCTGAAAGCTTAAGAGAATTAACTTAATTTTAATTGTTTTACTTGGTTTTATCTCAAAATATTTATCGAGAAAAAATATTTGATTTATTTTTAGAACACTGTAAACTAATCCTTAAATTTTATTGTAAATTTCCAAAATATTTTGAAATTAAACTAATTTTCAAAAATTACAAGAGTTAAAAATTAAATTAATAGTTTTACCTGATTTTATTTCAAAATATTTCTCAAATCTGAAAGCAAAAAATAATTGATTTATTTTAATAATATTGTAAACTAAAATTTATGGTAAATTAATATTTTGAAATTTAAGAAATAAAAGTGAAACCATTTATTTCACAAAGATCCACATTTGTTTTTAAAATTACTATGAAAACATATAATAAAAAAATAGAGAATTATCTATCTATATATATATAATATGTTCGAAGAAAGTCAAATGAACGAGCATCACATGATTCAAGTATCAGAGTGGTCTGTCATATCCGTTTCCCACGGCTGATTCCTATGCGAGTATATCGGTGGCTTAGTTGTCTTCCAAATCCATTTCCCCGTATACACATATGATACAAGGGGTTTCCATTGGCTTATGTAAGTTGCTTCTTTCATAAGAAAGTAATTGGGAATTGTCACATTACTGATAAATTTAAGATGAAAAGCTTTTGTTTAAAAAAGTAATTTTAAGTTTTAAGATTATAAGGAAATGTGTAATGGATATGGGATTATGGATTTGTGGTTTTATCATATAAGTTTGGAAGTTAGTTATATCATTTTGGATATGGATTATGAATTTGTGGTTGTATTATATAAGTTTGGAAGTTAGTTATATTACTTATTTTTATTAGATAAAAGTAAGAGGTAATCAATACAGGTAAGTTAGTTTTGGGATTGGTTTTATGATAAAGGTTGAATTTCTATACATAGAAGGTTAAACATTTTAGTTTTTTCTATGTTATTTAAGTGTTTAGAGAAAATTAAGTGAATCTCTAAAAAACAAAAAAATTATTGTCTAATTTATAGTAAGAGTACATTGAAATATAAAATAGTCCTCAATCCGAAGCTGTAAAGAACAAATCTCACAAATATTATGCTCTTGAGGAATATGATTATCATATTTAATATGAAACTAGGGAAAGAAAAACTATGAATCAAGCAAAAAGGGATTCTTAGGTTGTAAGGTAGCTAGAGTCTCGTGTAGGTTGAATGTTGAATGAAACCATCATTAAAATTGAAATGAGTATGAGTAATGTTAAAGTTGGAGAGAAAACAATTCTTTATGTTCAAACCATGTGGACTAAAGATAAGCTTTGTAAATCTTATTAAGCATACCCTTGTTTATTATGAACCCTTGAAGAGAGCTAGAACATCCACTAAAAAACTATATTATAGTGGTGTATTAATATCAAGGTTAATCAAGTGAAGCAATGAAGAAACCTGGACATATTGACATTAATGGATTTCACATTCTACTTATTTCATACAAGATTGGAGAGAAAGATATAAATATCTAAGAAGAACAACACTCTATGACTGTCTTATTCATTTAAGCCTATATATCATTGTCACTACATGAAATATCATTAAAACGATTAAAATTTATGTCAAATTCTACCATAATAATATCATAAAATATTCATCTATAAATATAAATATGTTTAAATAAACTTCTAAAAAAACATTCTCTTCATTTAGTTTTGTTCTACTTTATTGAAAATATAATCCCCATTAAAATTCACATTTGTAAATGTAACCATTAAAAAATCTATGATCAAAATATCTTAAAATTGAAAAAAAAAATCAATGTTTTACAAAAATAATTTCTTAAATTTTTTAACTTTTACCTTTATAAACAAAA
This sequence comes from Pinus albicaulis, assembly GCA_034641835.2. Taxonomy (NCBI): domain Eukaryota; kingdom Viridiplantae; phylum Streptophyta; class Pinopsida; order Pinales; family Pinaceae; genus Pinus; species Pinus albicaulis. Next base: position 435,490,013 of record CM076582.1, on the reverse strand, counting down.
TAAAGTATAGTGATCTTAATTTTTTTTACTTTTAATTTTATGATCAGTGTTATAAAAATACTACCCAACTCGTTTACATATATAATCGTATTATTCACCTTTCTTTTAAAAATATTAAAGATTATTTTTTATTTCATAAATTAATAGGAAATTAATACATTAAAAAAATCAAATGTTAAAAAAAAACACTTCAATGCGATAAGTCAATGAAAACAAAATAAAATATTACATTTATAAGGTTGTAAATATTAAATATATAATATGTTGATTTATTATACTACTGAAATGTACGTTGCCACACAACACCAGGGCACTTGCATATGTATTAATATACTCTTGGTATATCGATAGGGATTTTTAAAGGATAAAGAGTATGGAGGGCCACTAATCCACTCGAAGAGTTATAAATATATCGTAAAGGGAATTTCTATGACTTAATAGTTTGTATTATCTTTGACTTTCCTTAACTTTTATTTAATAAAAAAATTAAAATCATGTGACATGAGAAAAGCCTTTCAAAGTTGAGGATTAATGAGTTGTAAAATTGATTTTATATATTATTCGAGATATTGTGTAAAATTTCTTCTCATTAATGTTTATAAAATTTCAATACAATGCTAGGTTGTCCCATTAATTGTCGACTTAGATACAAGACAAAAGGTTAAATTCAATGAGCTTAGTTAAAAGAATGATATGACTCAATTATCTAATATTATATAATAACTTAAATTTTAAATTATATATATAAGTATAAGTATAAGGTAATTAGGTGGAATAGTTGATATCTTTTTTATTTAATTTCAAAATATCTAAAATCACATGTTAGATTTTTTTAAGAGTAATTTATATGAGTTCTTAAATGAGTATATAATGTGGTATGGATATGACATAGTAATATCAATCTTATTCTTGTCTTTGGATTAAGAGGAAGGCTAATTAATAACTTCATTCTTGTTTTTGGGTTAAGAAGGAAGACAAGTTTTTTACTTATGCCCAAAATTTCAAAGAATTAGAAAAAAATTATTAAATAAATTTTATTAAAATAAATTATGGGGAAAGAAAATGAGAAATAATAAGGAAATTAGGGATTGAAAACTTAAAAAAACACATAAAGAAATAGGAAAATGTGTTATGAGGAATTAGGAAATTGGTTGATATAGAAAGAAGAGCTATGAGGAGCTAGGAAATTAGTTTAACAATAAAGATAATGAATAAGATGCCTCCATGAATGATAAATTTATAACAATTTTCTTTATTGAAATTGTTATAATGTTTTTTTATTTTTAGGGTTTTAATGATAATACATAATGGGTAATGGGGAGATGATCTTATGATTTTGGATTAATTAAGCTAAATGAGGTGCTTAGTGTTATATGAATGTTCTTATGATACTTATAATACCAACTTGAACTTGTAATCAATTATATATAAAACTAGTCCAACTTGGGGGAATCTATACCTACTTTCCGTGATATAATATTTGTCGCAAGAGTAAGGAATTTGATGGCACTTTCAAAGAGAGTAAAGAGTTAGTTTTATCTTTATCTTTAAGTTTTAATAGAGCTTGAAAGGAGTTTGAATACTCTATTTGAATCAAATCTTAAAAATATGATTAGTTATTCCATGAATGTAGTGAAGCAAAGGGTTAGTTTTATATTTACCTTTAAGTTTTAATGGGGTTTGAAAAGAGTTTGAATATTCTATTTGAATCAAAACTTAAAAATATTATTAGTTATTCCATGAATGTAGTGAAGCAAGATCAAGATTTAGGGAGGGGAATTGTCAAAGGTTTTTTTAGATTTCTAATGAAGAATGAAGAAAAATGTTCTGTTAATTGTGTTGAAGACATATATAAGAGATAGATTTTGTCAAAATTTGTATCCTCCAATATTGATTAACTTATACCACCGATTTTAGAAACTTCTTTTTATTTGTATGTCTAAATAATTTGTCATAAAACCAACTCTACTCATGCCAATATTCACTTTTTCCTATTCTTAAATGTAGAATAAATTAACATTAACCATTATAACCTTGCTATTGTACTTTTTGATTTATTTTTCTTTAAATTTAAAGACACTCAATAATTAATTCTTCATTTAAAATTTAATATTGTTTTTAATTATTCCAATCATACTCCAATAATAATCTCATACTCCAATAATAGTCTAGCATTCAACACTTTATCTCTATTTTTAATTTCTTAAATCTTTTATAATATTATAAACAGAAAGAAACACTCGTTGTCACCCTGTTTTGATTATTGTAAAGTTCTTTTTCATATATCCTATTTCATCTTCTTCATATAGGGAAATCATTTATAATACACCATGATAAAAAAGTTAAAAGTAATTCTTTGAATATTAAAGTTTGGTTAAATAAAATCATTAAAGTTCTTTAATACAAATTTAAAACTTAATTTAAAATCGATATGCTGACGTATGTACAACGAAATGGTCAAAATCATTCGAATTCTTGCTTCTCGATAATGTGTAAGTCGAATATGTTTTTATATTCACCGTTGCTTCCACGATATCCAACACTTCGTTTGCATGAGTGTTAATAGATCTTTTGAGATAAGATTCAAATTAGAGACATAATGAGCAATATGTTTTAATAAACTGGCATTAAGGATTCTTATTAATATAATATAAAAAATAGTATATTGAAAACAAACATGTAAACATTGCATGAGATAATAACATTAAAATAAGATTTGTTTTAAAACTACAGTAAGCAACCACACTCAAAAGGCCTTAGTCCCAGTTATCCACACAACAACAATCAAAAGACCTTAGTCCTAGCTACCCACACATAAACAATAAAATTAGAGACCTAAACAAACACAATGCCATGTAACAACACAAGTACATCAGTATACATAATAGATAAAGATAACAACAATATATGAACGACAGAACATTGTATGTTTAGCCAAATTCTTAAATATTAATTAGATTATTTTATTTTATTTAAATTAGTATTTTTATTTTTTGTTTATTAAGTTGTGTGAGTTTTGAGATAATTGCACATTTAATTTTTGGCTTGAGAAATTGTGACTTAGAGGTAGTTAAACTATCAAAATCATTAGGAGATAGCATCATACTAGCCCCTAACATGGTTGGATTTTTTTCCACATAAACTGATGCATTTCTCGGAATGTATTCATTGTACACCCCATCACAGTTTATTTCATCATTTGTATATACACTTGTTCTTATAAAGTAAAATGTTCAATGAAATACACTTTTGTAAGTTTCATTGCGCAGAAAGACCTATAGCCTAATGTGAGGAAAATGTAGCACACAGTAACATCACATTTCAAAATAGTAAAAGAATATTTATGTTAACAAATTAAAAAAAAATAATAATAATATTAATGTAGGCCATAAATACAATACTTCAATTTTCATTTAAATATTACATTGTGAGGGAGATGTATAATTTATTTCATTATTAATAAGGAGTTGATATATAATATTTAAAAAATATTAATAGTGAAAATTACTAAAAATAAAAAATTAGTGTTAGCCATAAATAAATATTTTGATATTCATATTAAATAACATAGTTTTATAACAATTTTATATAGAGGAAAAATAAAATAATTTAAATTAAAATTTCCTTATATTTTCACTTTCCATTGTGAGAGAAATGTACAATTTATTTCATTATTAATATAGAGCTGATATATAATATTTTAAAAAATATTAATAATAACAAAATAATATGAGTCATACTTCAAATTGTTGGATTGTACAACCAAATGAAAGAATAAGAGTGAATTTCATTAACGATGATACAAATATAAATATAATATTCTAACCATTGGATTCAACTTCCAAGGTCTCTTGGGCTCCCTGTGATAGTTTACATTCCACACCATAACCCTAACGAATTAGATGTTCAATATTCTCCTCCTTAATCGGAAGGGGTGTATGTGAGTCTAAGCAGGGAGATCAGGACAACTACTAAAGGTTGAATGTGCCCTCTAAATGTGGTGTTTTAAAGAAGTCACAAACCAAATGAGGTAGCAAAAGCCAAAGTCTTCTACTAGTGCTCGAAAAGTGTAGAAAAAGATGAAGTCTCCTACTAGTGGTCGTTTAATGCTGACCACCAACTCTAGAACCTGAATCAAAGTAGTCCCTGGAACAATTATAAATCTGGATAGAAGTTGAAGTCTTCTGTGCACTGGAAGTGCTCCGGGATCATGGTTTAAACATAACCACAGACTATTGAAAATTGTGATTTGGAATTGACAATAAATTTTTAGAATTTGGCTCCAAAGCTCAAAATTTCATGAAACATTTCCAAATCTAATAATAAATTGTCCTCTATTAATTTAAAATACTCAGAAACTAATGTCATGTTGAAGACAACTACACAGTGAACAAACTGAATCACGCTCTTTAACTCTAACTACAACTTTGACTCTAATTCAAAAATCTAATTTTTGTTGGTGCTTAGGCTAGCTTGTACATGCTCTTTTAATAAGATTCAAAACTAAAAGCCTCACTCTGAATCATTTATCCAATCCCCTCATATCCCATACAAAAAGATAAAGATATATTTCTGGAATATTCACATAAATAAAGATTATAAACTATGATTCTAAATATAAACAACTCAATAGTTTTATGCATTCTTCGAAAAAATTAAGGCATCTCACAAATTGCAACGTTGGCACCAAAATCAGCGGTGAACCTGGAGGCCGTAACTCTGCTGCTCCTAGCTCTGATCGTGAACAGATTAGTTCCCAAACCTTGTCTTTTCTGGTCATCAACAAATGGAACAATGCAATAATAGCTACCTCGAATCCTGTACCTCGTTCACTCTTGATTTTAGTGGGGACTAAATGCCTTCTATAGAATGCTCTCGCATATACGTGTGGCAATGAATATATGGTGGTCACGATGTTCGACTACCACCTCACCTCACCCCGAGATTTTCAACATATTTTTTTATTGTGTATTTTCCAACATATTTATTTTATTATTGTATTTTTTCACCCAGGAGCGTAATCAAATTGTTTATTTTAATTTTATTTTTATCTTATTTTTAAATATCTTTAAAACTTTATAATTAAATAAAATGTTATAATTTTAAGTATGGGTTAGTATAGATGGTGAGAAGGTGTTTTGTTAAGGTATTTCTTGGTATAAAAGTCATTGGTTAGAAATTTTGTGGCCAAAAATCCAGCTATGCTAAGGGATAGTGTGTCCCCAATTTCTTAGTAAGTTAGACATGTGCCATTTCAAGAGACCTCTCAATAGTAAAGGTGCTTTAACTACAAGGACTAATCCTACAAGTGTCGAGAGAAACTTCTAAATAGAAAAAATGCTTTAACTAAAAAAACTTGTCAATTAAACTAACCCTCCAAACTCATAATTTTATAATATTGATGATGATAATGATGATGATGATGATGACGGTTACCATTTGTTCATATCAATGCGGTCTAAAAATGCTTTAACTAAAAAAACTTGTCAATTAAACTAACCCTCCAAACTCATAATTTTATAATATTGATGATGATAATGATGATGATGATGATGACGGTTACCATTTGTTCATATCAATGCGGTCTATCAGACCTTCAGAGAGGAAAAAGAATCTAAGTTTGGTTCTTTAAAATTTTGTTTCTATGGTTAAAAAGAAGGGAAATAAGTGCTCCAAGATCACTATAAGTGTGTTGGCTTAATAAGTCAAGAAGATTGGAAGTATAATATATGGTAGGGAATTGAGAGCGAATGTGAATAAGAGTCGAGTAGTCTAAAAGGAAGTGTTTTTCATCTTCCACCTTCTTAGAATCACAAATTTGATAGATTCTATCATTCCAAGGGGTCTTGGGAATAGACCACCACCCGGTCTTACTCTGAAGCTCATGGGAATTAGTTCTTATCTTAGCGATGTTCATTTTTTTCTTATTACTAGATAACACAGAGAGATAATTCTGATTATCAAGAATGAGGTTGATCACTTCATTATAGTATCTTAGCTTCATTTTACCCTCCAACTCCTAATCCTCCCAGAGTTTGTCCTTAAACTTGGAAATAATAATATTATAAATTAATCACTATAAATTATAAATCTAAAAATATATTTTCAAATATATAAATAATAAATAAAATTAATAATATTGTAAATTAACCAGTACACATTATATATTCAAAAAAAAATTAGATGTTGATAACTTAAAAAAAAGTATTATTTGACTTCACTTGTGTGTATATTCATTAAATCTTGAATATAAAATTTAAATAAAAATGTTTGGATAAAAAACTAAATGCCACCACTCTTGATCTAACATGATTTTATTATTTTCAAAGTGATTGTGAAGTCTTATACTATAAAAATAAAGAATAAAGAATTTTGTGCATGATCTGATTCAAATATCTGAGTGGGCTTTCATATCCATTTCCCACGGGTCATTCCTATGCGACTCTATCGGTGGCATAGTTGTCTTCCCTGTTGAGACTCATTCATAAATGTAGGCATATATATAATGCAAGTGGTTTCCATTGGCTGACGTAAGTTGCGTGCTCCAGAAAAAAGTAATTGGGAAGTTTGAGATGGAGATTTGTATTTTTATTTTTGGGGTTGAGATTTGTTAATTTAGAGCGTACTCGAGAAGAAAGTAATTGATAAGTTTAAGATGGAGATTTGTATTTTTATATTTTAGGGGTGAGACTTGTTAGTTTAGAGAAGCGTTTTCTGATATGTGATAGAGATAAGGTTATGTTTTACCTTATGAGTTTGAGTTTCCTTGGAAGTTGGTTATGGATTTCTTTATGGTAATTTAATGTATGTTGGTTGGGAGAAGTGGTTTTTATGACTGAAGTTGAATTTGTTGAAATGTGACAATTAATCATGTAATTATTGTAATTTATTGGTCAGTTAGTTTATATGACGAAGAAGTAGTTATGTAACAAAGTAGTCTATATTAATTGGAATGGCCCGAGATGCTTTTAACTATGGAGAATCATTATTGATTAATAAGAGTTTTCAATCTCTTACCTCATGTACGTTTCCTTGACACTCTGTTAAAGTTTTATCACGTAAATAATTGTGTATTTACTTGTGTGTTTGTTTTTCAGTTTCCATTTAGTTATGTGTGCATTTCTTTCTTCATTAAATTGTTCTTGATCCCAATAAGTGGTATCAGAGCCATAACCAAGCTGCTCCACTATCCATTTATTTTTGAGCCACCAGAAAGTCCGTTGCTGTCCAATTTTTTATTTTTTTATTATTTTATTTTATTTAAGTCTGTTGTTGTCCAACCATTCTGATTATGAAGTTGTGCTGCCACACTTGATGTTGGAGCAGAGGTCGATCTGTCAGACTTGACGCTGAAGCAGAGGTCGATCAGTGGAGTCCCGAAGGAGGACATTGTCAGAGCCTGCTATCAAAGGAGATATGTCAGAGAAGTAAAGCCGCTGGGAGACCGCCTGCACGCTTGATCAGAAACTAAATTGGGGGCAAAAATTTGCTAAAATTTTAAAGTGCTAAGAGTTGCTCCAAATTAGAATGACCAGATAGGTCTCATCGCCAGGAATCTGGCGCATTTCATTTCATCGAAAACCGACTTCGTATGAGAAAATTAGAGCCTGTTGTCCGCTTTGCTAAACAGGCGAATTAAAAAAAAAAAAAAGTCAAACAGGGTCAAAGGGGTCAATTTCTTGGTTAAAAGTGGTTTTTATCCGACCAATGGTATGTTGACAAGTGTCGAATAGTGGTTTGCCCAAATTTCTGGTTCGTTGCAATTTTTGGTTGGTTGTGAAGTAGCCAATGGGATGCTGACACGTGGCTAGCCTGGAGACTGCCACATGCCCCTCAAAGGCCGAAATTTTTACTACGGTAGGGTCAGAATTTCATTATATATGGTTTGGAAAAATTTAAGGGTGGAGGTCAGGCTCGACCCCATGACCTCCCCGATGCTACGCACAAGACTTACCAACTACACTATGCATTGGGTCTTAATATATATGCGTTTCAACATTTATTTGAAGTCGAATTTCATTTTCGGCGAGGATAAAAAGGGTCAGCCCTCGGTCGCACAGGACCATGGCACGTGACCAGGTGGAGAGCATCTGCTAATGGCGGGTTTTAATTAACCCTAATCAACATTTAAAATGCGCTTAATTAACACATAACCCAAGTTTAAGGTGTTAATTTGTATGTTAAATCGGATTTGGATAAGTACTCAATTAGCGCACTAACTAAATTTTAACCCCCACTTAACATTAATTAATCTGCAATTAACTTGGTCGAGTCCGCCATTTTTGGCGGAACTCCCAAATGTGGCGGAGTTAACTGGAGTTTCTCCAGTTTTGGAGGAGATTTTCTAGGAAAAACTGAAGAAGCCATAACTTTGGCATATTTCGACCAAATTAGGCTCAGAAAGAGTCAATCCTATATGATTTGGATGCTTTGAGCATGATGGTGCAGGTTGCAAAGGCAGATGAGCACTTTTGTAAGTGATTTTTCTACTTTGAAGATTAAAAAAGCCCAAGGCCACCAAGAGAGGAGGCCATGCCTAGTTCACTTAAAGACCATTTGCAGAGCCATAAGAGGCTACTTAGGGGTTTTTTGGTCTTCTGAATCCAATGGAGAAGGTTGCAGAGCCATTGGATCACTAAAGGTGCATGTAAACAGAGAATTTTTCATTAATCCAAAGAGGGTCAGGCCATTGAAGTAGGTCCATGGAGATGTAGCCCAGGAGGGGTGAACTCAGTTATAAGCTATGTGTTATGTGTTTGTTGTGTATTATTTCTCTGCAATTTACTTTCTATACATGTGTTTTTAACAACTAATTTACTTAATGAATTGATCATAAAATACACATAAAACCTTTCATAACTGGGTATTTGAGGCAATCCTTATGCACACTTGTATTTACCGATGAGGAAGCTAGCACAACAAAACTTTTCAATATTTCGATCAACACTGGAGAAAGGGTTGTCGATGGAGAAGAGGTGAGCGTGCCTGGAGATAGCCGAGGTCGAATCCGTTGAGAGGTGAGCGTGCCTGGAGATAGCCAAGGTCGGAGCCGCCGAGGGAAGGGTCATCGAGGGAGAAAAGCCAAGGTTGAGGTGCCTACCACTGATGGAGAGGAGAGGCATTGTTGCACGTTGAAGAGAATGGGTCTGCGAAGATAAATCAACTGCCTTTAGAGGTATTTTTATTTTCTGCTTATGAAGACCTATTGCGTTAAGAAAATTAAGGCTAAAAATATCTTTTAAAGACAGGTTGATAGAAGGGAACAATTTGATAGAAGGGATTTTTTTTATTATTATTCCTGTTCCTGTGAAAGATTTTTTTTTTATAAAATAATGGAGCTCAGATTTCTAAAAGAAGGGTAATTAAAAATTTTAGCAAGAGTAATTAACAGAAACTTTAATAAAAGGGGAAAATATTTTTTGAAACCCTAGTTAGTTGAAAGGAGGAAGGAGACAAATTAGAATTTTTTTTTTAAACCCTAGCTAGCTAAAAGGAGGAAACATGAAGATTTGTAGGAAGAAATGGAAAAAATGACGAATGCAAAGTTCAAGGTGGAGAATTTCATCGGGAAGAAAAATTTCGCATTGTGGAAACTGAAAGTTAGGGACTTGCTAGTGCAACAAGGATTGCACAAAGAATTAGATGAGGTGAAAAAAAAACCTGCAAGCATGACAGATTCAGACTGAGAGGACTTGGATGCCCGAGCCCTCAGTACCATTAGGTTATACCTGGCAAATGAAGTTCTCTTTAATATTGTTGAAGAGAAAAAAACTGAAGGTTTGTGGGAAAAACTGGAAACTTTGTATATGACAAAATCATTGACCAATAGAATTTATTTGAAAAGACAACTGTACAGTCTTCGAATGAAGGAGGATACAAAATTTGTAGAACATTTAAATTTTTTTAATACACTTATTTGTCAGTTATGAGACATGGAAGTAAAAATTCAAGAAGAAGACAAGGCTATAACCTTGTGGTGTTCTCTGCTCGAGTCATGGGACCACTTCATACCTTCAATCAATTTGAGCACTCTTGATTCTTTCAAATTTAAATCTATTGTGGGAGCTCTAATATTTGAAGAAGTACGGAGGAAATTTAGTATTGAAACATCTGCACCAGAAGCCATGGTAGCCAGAGGCCAGTCAAAGGAAAGAGGGGAGAAAACAAGGGGTTCTTCCAAATCAAAATCGAAGGACGAAAATAAGTGTAAAACCAAGTGTTGGTACTGCAACAAAATTGGACACCTCAAGAAAGACTATTAGAAACAAAAAGAGTCTGAAAACCAGAATAAGGAAGCAAATCAGGTTGATTCAGGTATGATTGATGAAGTTTTATCTGCTGAAGCTTTACCTGTTTGCAATGTCTCTCAAAATGTTGAAAATTGGTTGTTATACTTTGGTGCTTCTCATCACACGAGTCTGCATAGAAATTGGTTTACTTCATATGAAGCTGTAAATGGTAGTTTTGTGTTTATGGGAAATAATGCATCTTGTCAAATTGTTGGGATGAGAAATGTAAAAATTAAATTTATGATAATACAATTAGAACATTAACTGATGTTAGGCATGTACCTGAATTAAGGAAAAACTTGATTTCTTTGGGAGTTTTGGACTCAGATGTTATAAGTTTACAGGTCAGAATGGAGTGTTGAAAGTCTCAAAAGGCACCCTGGTTGTTACGAAGGAAGAAAAGGGCGGAAATATTTACAGACTCAAAGGAAGCATTCAATTCAGTGATACAACAGTTGTATCAAAAAAATAAGAAGAAGGTTCTCGCCTATGACATGAGTGGTTGGGTCACATGAGCAAGAAGGTGTTCAGGTACTGATGAACCACAAGTTGCTTCCTAATTTGAAATCCTTGAAGTTGGATTTTTGTAAACATTGTGTGTATGGAAAACAATGTAAATAGAGATTTAAAACTAGAAGTCATAATTGATAAATACATTTTGGACTATATCGGTTATGATCTTTGGGGGCCATCTCCTACTGTGTCTTATGGAGGTGCATTATACTTCTTAATATTTATTGATGATTTCTCCTGAAAATTTTGGGTATATATGTTGAAAAAGAAAGCTGGTGTATTTAATGTTTTTAAACAATTTAAAGCTATGGTGGAAAATAAAACATGCAAATCAATTAAATGTTTAACAACTGACAATGGTGGTGAATTTAATTCTTTCGAATTTGAGCAATACTGTAAGGATGAATGGATTGTTGGACATAAAATTGATGTTTATACTCCTCAACAAAATGACGTTGTTGAATGTATGAATTAGACTCTAATGGAACGAGCCAAAAGCATGATCAACAATGCTAACCCGCAAAAGGAGTTATGGGAAGAAGCAATATCTACTGCGTGTTATTTATGTAACGTCCCCTAATAATAATAAAAATGATAAATAATAAATATATAATATAATATAATATAGTAAATAGTAAATAAATAAGAAGTCAATAATAGTAAATGCATAATAAATAATAAAGAGAATGATAATAATAAAAAATAAATAAAATAGTGAATAATAAACTCGAGTTCTAAATAAAATAGTAAATAATAAACTGAAGATCTAAACAAAAATATATAAAAGTAAACTATAAAAATAAGTGAATTTAACAAAAGTAAAAATGAATAAAATAAAAAAGAGTTGAACTAAGAAAACTATAAAAATAGTGAAAATAAGTAAAGTTAACAAAAAGTAAAATGGAATAAAATAAGGAGGAGTAAAATTAAGAGAAACATTAAATTAAGTTGCATGTTGACACATGGAATGTATGCATGCGGTTCCCTTCCATTGTTTGGTCTATTTAATAGACGCTAAGGAGGATGAGATGCATCATTCTTTCATCCATTCTCTTGAGAGAAAAGTATTGTGAGACAAATGATTCCCTGATAGTAGTACGCTGATTGAGCGCTTGGGGGTGGCCAGCTGTAGAAAGATTATGTGCAGCTGAGCCTACGGTTGGGTGGAGAATCATCCCAAAACTTTGTTGTAATTAGCGGGAATCAAAAATCATTCTACTTTGGAGTCTCAAGTAAGGAATATCGTCGTTACAGGTAAGTCATCTTTGCTCGTGTTTATGAAATTTCTATTCTAACTTGTTAATAGTTTGTGTGTTGATTATTAATTACATATTTTATATAAAGAGTTGCATGTTGAATTTCAAGGTTGTTACATATGGTATCAGAGCAAGGTTCCAACTCTATAAAACTTTTGGATTTTTATATTCTTGTCTGCTAATAATACAAGTTACACCTCTTAAAAAAAATATTGAAACTTTTATATAATTATTTAATAAAATAATATTGGGCAGTAAATAAATAGTGTGGTTTCTGTTTTAAATAAAATTGAAATTTTATATGAAAGTATTTGTAAAATATAAATAAGTGAAGAAAAATTTGTAACTTTTGGAAATTATATTTCCAAATTATGATGAAAAATATACATCCCTCTATGTTCCGTAGGAATAGAAAAGAGGAATAGAAAAGATATTAGGGATCGTGCATGGCATGCACTTGGTTGACGTGGAAAAAGCTTAACTTTCAACTATGTTTGATTTTCTCTTGAGTTAATTTATTGATAATATATATATATATATAGAATTTGGAAAAAAATAATATGTAAACTTTCCGTACAAATTAAAGTAAGCCTAGTTAAAACTTTGATATTATAACATATTTATTTACTATTATATTTTTGGGAACTTACCCAAGCCAATGCCATTTAAACAGACATGGGATCTTACCCAAGCAAATGCCATTTAAGCCGATATGGGAAAGTGAAACGCAATTTGTGTAAAGCCAATAATTGTGCTCTTGCCCTTCTCACATTCATGAAGCGGGTTGGATTTCGAATCCTGCAGAGTGCATCGCATTATGATAAAACCTTAGAAGGAGCTACCATGTGTTCGATTTCCATAAACTGTGGATTAATAATGAAAACAAGTATTCTTTTGTCGAAGGATTTCTTTACTCACTCATCCAAATTCTATCTCAATGAATTATTCTTCGAAATCCCAAATTCAATTAAAATATCATAAAACCCTAATCAATTGGTTTTCATTTGACAAAAAATTTTACCAGCTTTTTGACTTGTATGCCCTTTTTATGCCCTCTCGTCGTGAATTAGGAATGTGATGCCATGAATTCCTTTGATAATTGGTCCTCTTGATTTATATTTTACACTAATTAGTCCTCTTGATTTTTATTTTTACACGCTACGAACTCCTTCATTATTTACTAGTAACTCATTATTGTTTTTGGTAGATAACAACGTCTCCTTATTAGTCCCTGCCGCTGCTTGCGGTATAGGGACTATAACAATCGATTTTGTAGATTTAGCATTAATTTATTTCAGAGTAAACCAATCTTTTTTTTTGCAATTGAATGAAATGTAATTAATCAATCAATCAAATAAAACATTGATTTGTACAGCCAATAAGAATTCTTTTCATCTTATTGGCCTCTTCCCGAGGCGGAGAGGCTATTAAGGTGGGGAAAAAGCTATTAAAATTATATGGTTTACTTAATATAAAAACTAATGCCTGGCTCAGGAGTACAATTTTTCCCCCTTAGAAGTGGAAGGAGACTCAGAAATTATCATCAATGCAACCACCCTCCTCCTCCTGGGAGTCTCCGCCTCCAAGGTTTCCACGAGTTGGCGTCTTTTGACATGGTTTGAACAAATTGAGCTCTGGCTCAAGACTCACTGGGCCATCTCCTTCAAACATGTTCGCCGCTCTGCAAACAAGGTAGCAGATCTCCTAGCAAAGAAAGGAGTTGAGAAGGATCTCACCCTCTTCTCGGGCCCTCTCTCCAGTACCAATGATGCTTCTCTCATTCAGGAATGCATGCAACTGGTGCAAAATTAAGCTCTGCTCCCAGATGTGGGTGATTGAAATGGAATGGGAGGTCGCTGGCCCAATGCGTGACACTTGGCCGAGCCACATGGCCACGCATGGGGCCTGTCCTGCAACATCTAACACCTCCAACTGCTCATCGCAGATAGACTTAACTGCACTTCCCTCCGACTTAATTATGTTCGGAAAACCATCCTGCTATTCTCTTAATGGTGTCACGTCCTTCATTTTTGTCATTCTCTGCCTGCAGCCTTAGTCTTTCATTTGCCTCTGCTCCGAGATCCACAAAGGTGCAATGCGACCTCCATCTTTAGCTTGCTTCGAGGCCCATATGCACTGGCTATCATTTTCTCATCGACCCCAAAGCTCACTTGCCCTCCTCGCCTCTACTTGCCAACCTCCCTCGCTCGCCCTCCTGTTCCAACATGCCGAGAAGGCATTGTATGCATTGCAGACACGAAAGAGGTAGGGGTGAGGGCTCTTGCCCGCCAGTTTCCATTCATGCTTATAGTCATTCCCCGCCTCCAAAAGAAAATGCTGCCCATTTTCATTATGACAGATGCATGGATAGGCCACGAGTCATAGCTAAAATCACCATTACATTTTAGGAGGAGCTTGCAAGCTCCATGGGGTCGAGCTCCATAAAACGACCGCAGAAATAAACTATCTCTCTAGCGCCTCCACAACACTCACGGAAGTCCGTTGCCCTGCTGGCCAAATCTAGTTCGCCATCCTCCAGCAGTGAAGGTAGTGGAAGTGGAAGTCCTGAACATTTGGTGAGGGAAAAGAGAAAGGGCAACGCCAGTCTTGTGCGCACCGTTACCACACCAGAGCCTACAACCCAGGATTCAAAGAAAAGGATGATTCTTCAGACGAATACAGATGTCTTATTGTGGAGGAGCCATTGCCACTGCCGCATGACACCTAGTATGACTTACAGCCATATCAAGGAAAGGTTTCCTCCCTCAATTTTGATCAATTTCTTTGTTATTATGTATTTTCTGGGCAATTTGTCAAACTCTTGGTCGTTATTGGACAATGTTGGTTTCTCCATGGTGGGCAGCATATTTTGGACCAGTTTCCCCATTTGGGGCAGTCAATTTTTTGGTTTTTTGATTTTGGCTCCCTCCGGAATTGGCTAGCATAGCAATTCCGGAGGCCTACCTCGACATGTACACTATGTTTTACATTAATAGATTAGTCCAATTTAAAACATATATATATATAAACTAATGCCAACATTAGTTCCTAGCATTAAATGTTAAATGTTTTTGGTTTGTAAGGGGCTCATTTCATAAGTTTTCATAAGTTACCGAAGCGTGAGACCAGATGGCGTTGTGCACCATATGGCGTTGTGCATGGGTTCTGTCTACTACCCACGGGTCACTAAAAACGGAAACCTGAACCTACTCATGCTCGCCATCGCTCTATCCCAGTGCCAGAAGCATGGGCTGGTTATAGAACACAGACCTCAGATTCTTGATTTTATAGATTTCAAGAGACAACCTTTTCACTCTTTGATGTTGGACAACCCCGCTTCGGAGAGAGAGATGATGCATACCTATTACCTGTCCTGAATCATACCTATTACTATTTTGGACTTCCCTGGGCGAATAGAACTAAATAATAAATGTAGTTGAGGGAGCTGGAATCAAAGCTTAGTGTTGGAGTGTTCCTGCAATAAATGCGATAAATGCATACCTTCAAATGGTTCTGCAAAGCACTACCACTACTTAAGATCAAAGATCTGCACCTATCTCCCTGGAACAAAATTCCAAATTCCAGTGAGTTTTCCACAAAGCTTTATCCTTCTAATTATTTATTTGTGCAAAGTATTCTATTCAATGTGTGCAAAGTATTTTATTCAATAGAAATCACTAGTTTATAGAAAGTTTACATAGTCTCATGATCTGTGGAGATTTTTTTTACAGTGTTTTATCCAATACAAATCACCACTGAAGGTCTACACAGTGAAAAATTCAATGTGCAACTTCAATAAAAGGCCATACCTAATAAGTAGCCATTCCTAGTTGTTCCTTCATTTGCTCTGAAATTACTATGTAAAGAAAAAGTTTTGAATCTATAAATAAAAGAAATCCCTCGAGCGCTGAGCGGTGAAACACAGAGTGGTCAAATGAACGTCTATCTGCAACAAATTAATTATAAAAATCTACATTGGGCAACATACCTCTTCTTGTAATTCCTTCAATATCTTCTACACATGATCTCCTATAGAAACCAACATATCCATATCCTCTACAGATGATCCCCTACAGAAACCAACATCCCAAAGAAAGCAACATAAAATATCTTGATGTCCGAAGCAAATTGAGACTCAAGCTTACTAGTTTTCAAAAATGGCACACCATGAAAATCATAATCTAGGGCAGGCAACCTTATATATAATCTGCAACGCAAACTGCATAATCCATACAGAAATAACCTACTAGCAATAAAATTCAAAATCGACTTGCATTTGGGAACATAAAAATGGGGACACAAATTAAAAAAACTAGGTATTGACTGTGTTCTCAACCTGTCTTTGTATATGATAACAACAATTCTATTTTGTTGATGCGCTGCTTGCTCTAACATGGGTCGAAAAAGCAGATCCAATTGATCGATAGCCTATTGCAGCAGTTTCATCCGTTGATCAACCATTGGATCAAGATCAATTGGTGCCTTTACTTCTGCTCCCGGCCTGAATATCTATAATCACAACAAATTATAAGTGATAGCATGAGAGGTTGAGGCTATGGGCGACCTCCTGTAAATCCCCCTCCCAATCATATAGTTTTTAACACCCTGAAAGGGTATATTTCATTGGTAAAAAATCTATTTTCAAGTTCCGGCGAGGATTTTTTCTCAGGTCCCAGTGAAAAGGCGATTGAAAAGCATGAAACGGTTGACTGAGGGAGTTTTGTAAGATCAATTATGTGCTGTCACTCATGCAGGTTCAGTTATGGCAAGAAAAACAAGTGGTAAGGTCGTGGGGACACATAGACAACTGGCAAAAATCGTGGCCCTATAGAGTGGGATGTGGTGATTTATATTTCTCTACATCCATTCAATTTAAAAACAATTTAACAAGTGTTGGATTGCTCAGTTGAATGTTTTCTTTTAAAAGAAGATTACTTAGTTAAATTCTTATGCTTATGGACATTATCGCATGATTACTAAGTTCTCTCTGCTCCGAGGTCGATATAATAGAATGAACAGGGGACCAACACTTCGCACAGATACAGATTTAGTTGACCAAGCTAATGAACATGAACCAATCGATCTACTTGCAAAGCCAAAAAAATACAGTACTGTAACGCATTGACTATCCAATTCCATAACGTCCACTACCTCTTCGCAGGGACTTACTGCTCTGCAGCTATTCTTGTTTAGTTATTTTTCATGATATTGCAGTGCCAATTACCGTTAAAATACATTGTGTTCTCTCGTGCTGAAAACAACTATATTTCACCTTCATTACATTAAATATGAAGATAAATTCGGCTTTTTCAATGGAATTGGAATTTGGCACTGAGATCATATATATTTTTTAAATTTTAATACACAAATAAATTCAACATTCTTAATTGTATTTTTAAAAATGTATTCTTAATATTTTTAAAATAAACATGTGGAAATATGAATACGTAGAAAATAACCAAAACAATATTTTTTTTCCAAATAAAACATAAAAATGTTGCAGGATTAAACTACACTACACCGGGATTAATGGGTGTTCACTTTTGATATTAACCGTGATGTCTTCCATGGCAATGTGCACATAACACTATTGCTGAACTGATTCAAACATTAATATATTTAATATTTTCACAACTGCCCTCATTACATTAAGATGGTCCATAAGTATTTTGATTTTAACTTATTAAAAGAAGTCAATTTTCTATTTTCACATGTGCCTTTTAAGGCACGTCGTGGATATATGCTGGGAAGTTTGGTCCATGTGTATATTCGAGGGTTGGTAAAAACATCCTTTTTATATGCGTGATATAAATAGGCAAATAATATTCGAAAATGAGAATTATTAAATATTATTTATATTTTAAAATAATGGGTTAAATAATATTAAATAAAATGTTTGTTTTATATTGAGTTAAAGAAGATTATGGTATATATTGTACATAATTATATATATGTATATATATTGAATTTGTTATTCTATATATAACTAGCACTTGTCATTTTAATAAATGACCCGACGGAACGCTGAAGGGGGGACGACGCGACAGCAGCATGGACGCGGAGGAGCTGACGCGTGCGAGAAGCAGCTGAGCGCAGGAGGGTGGGAGCAACCGCCAAGTGTCAAATTTTGAGAGGCTGGAAGGGCGATAGGTGGAGCACAGAGATTGGCTGGGAGCACTGTTCATCCCAGCAAAGCTCATAATAGGGACACCTTCAACGTAACTAGCAATTGTCCCTAAAGGTGCAAAGGTACACCAAAGGAATAAAAGATTTTGTGAACTCATCTTGCCATGAACAGAGGCCATAGATGAATGCATGTGCACACGATTTGATAAACTTTTTAATGCAAGCACCACGAGGAAAGCTCGTTGCTCACAACCTATTCATGAGCATAGAGTGTGATACAGGAGTGTATCCCACCAAATCTATTAGAGGTTTCTATATATGGAAAGCTAATTTATCGAAGGTTTCCTTATAGCATATTATGTCATCAACAAGAATGTTGTAATGCATTTTCTCTTAAGCCTTTTGGAGGAGCGCTAGCTACCAATGGACCCTCCACATCCCAACCATATTCCTTTGAGGATGTAGTGATGATTGGACCATTATCATTTCAAGTTTACCCGTTTGTAAAATGTAGACCAACTACCTTTAAGAAAAATGCCAAACACATAATTGATTTTTTTGGTGGATTGCAAATGAGGCACTTTGAACATCCTATGAACTTGACCATAGGACGGTGGTCCCATAATTTAAGAAAGGAAATTATGCACCATGGTCTAAAAACTAGACTTTGTGTTGCATACATATAAGTTCTTAAAATAAATACTTAACCTAAACACAATGATCCAAAACGTTGTTGTTCTAGTAAGTGTCCAGCATTAAACCTTATTCCTTCACACACACACACACACACACATATATATTTGTCCTGAGTGAGGAAGTGATTGATATGTGAGCCCACTGAGACTCATTCAAATAGGTTATTTTGTTCCCAAGTTGTCATATATACATACTGAGTATATCAAAAATAGATCTGTGTGAAAATTCTATTGCAGTGTATTGGTTTAGATTCTCCTACTTGATTTAATTATCACAAGTTATTTGCAGAATTTAGATTAAGAATATACCTAAAATAAACACAACTACAACCTACACATGCAGATCATTTACTAAATAATTCACTCATGCAACAAAGTGACACATGGATTTTTAGACATAAGTCTCGGGAAAAACCCAAAGCGGGAAAACTGGTTCAGCAGACATGAGGGTTTTATTATTAAGTAGTTCTGAGTACAACAAATCTGGGTTCAATCTTGGAAAACTCAATAGAGAATAAATATATAAAATCTATAGCTAACCTGAAAATCTAGTGCCAAATGTTAGACAGATCCACGGCCTCAAATGGGATTTACAGGACTCAGCCCGAATATGACCCTAGAAATCCTCAGTGTTGGTTTTGAATCCCTAGCATTGCCCAGGAGGAACTGCGTCGACCTCTGTGTGGCTCTGGGAGGGTCTGCGTCACCCTAGGAGGGTCTACACTACCCCTGCGCTATCTCTTCTTAGCCAGCGTCAGCCCAGCGTGGCCCTAGTTGGCTCTGCATTGTCCCTGCTGCTCTGTGTGGCTCTGAAGCCTCTCTGCGCTGTCCTTGTGGCTGCTCCTGTTGCGTCTTGCTGTCTCTTAGCCTTGGAATCATAACATTCCCTTGGCCAATACTACCACTCACTATAGGAAATTCCACCAGAAATTCTTAGCAAACCCGTTCTAGAATTCTAGATCTATTCCCCAGTTCTACAAAAATTATGTTTCTTCAACTGACCCTCAAGCCTTTCTCTTATACTTTTTCATTGAACCCTTCAACGGCTAGGATTAAATCATCCATCAATGACTGAGATTAAAATATTGCTTGATCCATGTGACTTAAGATCATTTCAGCACATGTGTTAATTAATTCACTTTAATTATTTTATCTTCCTAAGTTAGACTTAGGAAATCCATTAAAATTAATTAATTATTTGAATGGCTTCAGCACAACTTGAAATTTCTCAAATCCATTTCTTGGTCTTGTAGATCAGATGCATTCTGGTCCCTCCACAAAATTTGGGACCTAGAGCACAATTGATGCTACCCCAAATACACAAAATCTCAACACTCCCTCTTAGCATCAGAGGTGTGTTCTAGCAATACATCACACCAAGCATTACAAGATCTTGAGCACTTAGTTTGTGTTGTTGATGCTTGGCCTGCTGCCCTCCATCCACTGCACTGTTTCTCTCTGTACTGCTACCCATGCCACTGCCACTGACACTGCTACATTTGTACTGCAACTCCCTCTCAAATTGCTGCATCATGTTGCCCATAGCACTACCACTGCTAACTGTCGCACTGCAACTCAGTTGCTGAGAAGTAAGCAACTGAAAGACTCTACCCAATTGTTTGAAGGATAAGTCAAGTTTCCCTTCACCACTGAAGCTCCTTGGATGCTAAATCACGCTGTCCTTCTGAAGACACTGTCATGCTACAAAACTGCACTACATGAGCCCAACTTCTCTGCGCTGTTGAAGTACCATCAGCCTCTCTGTGTTGCGGTGTAATATTCCTAATTAGCAATGGCTAATTGGAATATTCGATTTTGCTCAATTTTTCCGTCTATAGTTTATTCATGAATAAAAAGATGAGTAAAGAAGACATAACTCACTTTAGAAATAAAAATTCACTCCCTAGTAGCACAATGTTGTGACTTAAGTGAGCCAAGGGGGCCAAGGGACCACGCAGAGAGGGGGCCCACGTAGACACATGGAGGGACTACGCAGGCCAAGAGGGAGCACGTGGCAACGTTGGAGGAGGTGAGCATTAGGGTTGAGAGGGGCTCATGCTATATATAGGGGAGAGCCTCCTCATTTTGATCATTCGTTTTTGATGATATTGAGCTGGTCGTTTTGACTTCTTGAGCACACTGGCTGTTTAGCCTGTCTGCAGCACTGTTTAGTGCGTTGAGTGTCTCTGATCGGAGATTTCGCCCTTAGCCCTGGGGGAATTCGAGTGCCTGCTCGAGAAAGGTAGTTTCTTCAGCATTTTGTGAGAGTATTGGTGTTTGGGTTTTGTTGCGGAGCTGTGCATTCAGAGACTGCACAATCATTGAGAGGGAGGACACAGTCTATTCAAGAGGAGCTCTGGATTGGGTTTCTTGCAGGGGTTTTGAGCCTGGAGATTGAGTAGAGGGTTATACTTTGCCTTTGGGAGGATTTTGGTGGAGTCTGAGGCCGTATTTCAATTGTTCCTATTTAGCCTCTACGCAGAGCCTTGGAGGGCAGCGTAATTCCCCAAGGGGGTGATTTTCGAGGGTCAGCGATTTTTTATATGATTTATGGGTTTTGCTGGGGTTGATGAGTAGAGGTGGATTCCAGATTTTCAGCTCATTCGAACAAGGGGAACAACCCCTAGTCATCAGTTCATTTCAGCAGTAGCAGCTACACAGCAGTTTTCCAACAGCTGGGACGCAGTTCAGAGAGCAGCCATTTCCTGGTTATTCTGAGAGTATTTCTTCACTTGCCTTGAGCAAGTCTAGGTGCCATCACTCTGATCACCTATTGTAATTCATTATATTTCTCAGTATAATAAAATGTCTTAGCATTCTCTCTCTATTTCTGGAGCATTTGTTATACATGTTATCTATGTTGTTGTATGTTTGCATTACTGTTCTTTTTATATCTTTGGGCATTCTAGTCCTATACCACTTGGTGTGTTTTTCTTCATACTCTTAGACAGAGTTTGGAAAGGGCCAGGTAGCCTCCAGATCTCACCATCTTCTCAGAGGTGACATATCTGGTAAACGCCCTCCCAGTCTATCTCTGGTTAGAGTTTGCTTGAGTTTTAGAGATATCCCTGAAACGAGATATTACAGTGGCATCAGAGCATAGTTCTGGCTCAGCCTGTGGAGCTAGTTGTTTATGACACCGGGGAAGAGGCCATATATTTTTTACAGAGGGAGGAAGTACAGAGATCGTGAGCGTAGGTTGGAGAACACCTACGGAGAGGGAGACTGTGTTCGGGTGGTGGACACAGAACAGGAGGAGCCTGTGACAGATGCAGAGCAGGAGGAGTCTGTGCTAGATTCAGAGCAGAGAGAGCCAATGGCAGATGATAGTGAGGCAAAGCAGTTTGGGGAGGCACTCCTCAAATCAGTGCAGGATCTAGCGAGACAGATAGATGTGATGGGTCATAGATTCACCGCTGTGGAGGCTAGATAGCGTGAGACCCCACGGGTTTTCTAGATAGGAGAGGGATTGGGTACATCCCACCATTTTCTGGAGCATGGTGCTACTCAGCGTGATACTACTCAGCCGATGGCTTCACATGCACCTACACGCTCTACCATGCCCAATTTCTTGGGAACAGACACAGCGATAGGAGCCCAACAGGAGGCAGAGCCCGGACATATGGGTGATTATTTTCCGGAGTATCAGGCCTATGGGCAGGAGTTCAGGGATGCTCTCTCGTTTAGAGATTTTGTTCAGCTTCAGTGGGACAGTAGACCCCGCGACCATCATAGAGGGCATCGGCATTATCATGACAGGGATACCCACCACATAGTTAGCAGATTCCACTTGCCTACGTTTGATGGTTCATCAAACAGTTCGGCGAAGTCTTGGGTGGAGAAGCTGGACATCTATTTCCAGCTTAACCAGATGTCGGAGACGGAGGCCATCAAGGTGGCAACATTACATTTGGATGGTGAGGCCCAGGACTGGTGGTTTCATGGGATGGTTACACTCGAACATTCTACAGTGATGACATATGCCGAGTTTACCAGGAGGTTGATAGAGAGGTTTGACCAGAGGGATCCGGAACAACACTTTTTTGAGCTGACGAGCCTCAAACAGACCGGGAGCCTAGAGACATACATTGCAGACTTTTTGAGGGTTTCAGTGATGGTGCCAGATCTATTCACGGCACGGATGATATATATGTTTGTGGAGGGGTTAGCAGAGCCACTTCGGGGTCTAGTTAGATCTACTAGACCAACCACACTCCGGGATGCTATTAGCAGGACACGGGACTTACAGGATGCATTGCCCAAGACTCGGACACCTTACCCCCAGAGACAGGGCTTCCAGCCCAAGGGGAAGGATGTGAGGATTCCACCTCCAAAGGGGAATCCAAGACGGGCACAGACGGATGATGATGCCAGGAGGGAGCTGAAGAAGAAGCGATTGTGCTTTACCTGTCAGGAGCCGTGGGTACCGGGACATAGATGTGTTGTTGGCAAAGCACACTTCATCGAGGTATTCTCCAAGAGTAGCAGGGAAGAGGATGAGGAGGATGACGTGGAGGCAGGAGACAGTCAGACAACCCTGGATCAGTTGCCACCACCACCTCCAGGAGCAGGAGGTGAAGCTTTTGCACCCACAGGAGGGACCCTTGCAGCATTGCGAGGAGTTCCTAAGTATTTGACGCTGCGCGTGCAGGGGACAGTACGTGGTCAGCGAGTATCAGTTTTGGTTGATAGTGGGGCAACCCACAACTTCATCGATGCACAGATGGTTGAGCGGAGAGGTATACCGACCAAGAGCTTTGATGGATTTTCAGTTTTAGTCCCAGGAGCTCAGATGATGCAGTGTGCCCGGTATGTTCTAGAGTTGGCAGTGATGATGGGTACCTACCCCATGACCGACCACTTTTTCGTGGTCAACATTTGCATACCAATGTGGTATTGGGTGTTCAGTGGTTGATTACTCTGGGGAAGGTCACCACAGATTGGGAGGCCTTGGAGATGGAGTGGGATGATAAGAAGACCGGGAAGCATGAGAAGATCCGCGGGATGCACACTTATCCACCTCAGACTGTTTCGGCTCACCGCATGGAGGCAGATTTCTAGAAGGGAGACATAGAGTAGGCGGTTGAGTTGAGGGCATCAGAGGCAGGGACTATCGGTCAGGCCATTCATCCTGATATACAGGCCATCCTTGACAGGTATGACACAGTGTTCGGGGATATACCACCAGGCCGACCATCGGATCGGGGGTTTGAGCACACTATTGAGTTGGAGCAGGGTATTCAGGCAGTGATTACCACACCCTATAGGCATCCCAAAGCCTATCGGGATGAGATTGAGCGGGCCATCCAGGAGTTGCTGGCTCTTGGGCACATCCGGCCGAGCACGAGTCCTTTTGCTTCTTTCGTGGTGTTGGTGAAGAAGAAGGATGACACTTTGAGGATGTGTATTGACTACAGGGCCCTAAATAGGAAGACCTTGAAGAACAGGTACCCTATACCCAGGATCGATGAGTTGATGGATGAGTTGAGAGGAGCTCGGTTCTTCTCAAAAATTGATTTGAGATTAGGGTACCATTAGATTCGTGTGAGGGAAAAGGACATTCCCAAGACTGCCTTCAGGTGTCACTATGGGCACTTTGAGTTTTTGGTGATGCCCTTTGGGCTAACCAACGCACCAGTGACATTCCAGTCTTGCATGAACCACATCTTCCCTAGTCACTTGAGGAAGTTTGTGTTGGTATTCTTTGATGATATCCTCATTTACAGTGGGACTTGGGAGGAGCATCTCCAGCACATTGAGGCAGTGTTGCGCATTTTGGAGGAGCATCAGTTCTATGCCAAGCTCTCCAAGTGTGAGTTTGGGTTGTCGGAGATGTTGTACTTGGGACATATCATAGGGGTGGACGGAGTGAGAGTCCACAAGGATAAGATCAGGGCCATCAGAGATTGGCTGGAGCCGAGGAACGTGACGAAACTTCGGGGGTTCATTGGTATTTGCACTTATTACAGGAAGTTCGTCAGGAGTTTCTCACAGCTTGTTGCACCTCTTACTGATTTTGCAAAGAATGGGGCATTCAGTTGGTCGGATACAGCGCAACGAGCCTTTGACAGGCTCAAGGAGGTGATGAGCAGCTGCCCAGTGCTTGCATTGCCGGATTTTACACAGCCATTTGTTTTGGAGTGTGATGCGTCGGGAGAGGGGATTGGCGCAGTATTGATGCAAGGAGGACACCCTATAGCCTTTGAGAGCCGGAAGCTCCTTCCACACGAGAGGTTGTATTCTATATACAACAAGGAGATGTTGGCCATTATGCATGCGTTGGCCAAATTCCGGCAGTATTTAGTAGGTAACAGGTTCAGGGTGAGGACTGATCACAACAGCCTCAAGTTCTTTTTGGAGTAGAAGCAGCTACAGGAGAGGCAACAGAAGTGGATCAGTAAGATCCAGGCATATGACTTTGGCATTGAGTATGTTAAGGATAAGAACAATGTGGTAGCAGATGCCCTTTCACATAGACCAGCCACATTGTCTCTTATGAGCTTGGATACAGATTGGAGGGCTTGAATTTTAGTAGAGTACTCCAAGGACAAATTTGCTTGTGAGGTTCTGGATGGACAGGTAGCGGCTGACAAGTACAGGGTGGTCGATGAGATCATCGACTACAGGGACCGGATCTTCTTGACTGAGGGATCTCAGCTCAAGAAGAAGATACTTCAGGCATCACATGATTCACCTTTGGCCGACCATCAGGGGTTTACCAAAACCTACAGGGCCATTAGAGAGAGGTTCTCATGGAAGGGCCTCAAGGAGGACGTACTCCAGCACATCAGGGAGTGTGATGTTTGCCAGAGAAACAAGGGGGAGATGAGCCATCCAGCAGGGTTATTGCAGCCTCTTCCCATTCCGGAGGGGAAATGGGAGAGTATTTCGATGGACTTCATCACAGGGTTGCCCATGGTGCAAGGCAAGGATTGTATCTTTGTCATTGTTGATCGACTGACAAAGTATGTGCATTTTTTCGCCATATCCACGCACTACATAGCAGCACAGGTGGCCGAGCTGTTCTTTAGAGAGTTTTTCAGGCTACACAGTCTACCTGAGACCATCATCAGTGACAGGGACAACCGCTTCATGGGCGGATTTTGGCAGGAGCTTTTCCGGTTGGTGGGGACGAATTTGACACCGAGTACCAATTATCACCCACAGACGGATGGACAGACGAAGATAGTTAACAAGTGGCTGGAGGGCTATTTGCGTAACTATGTTAGTGGCCAGCAGCGAGCATGGCTGAAGTGGTTGCATCTGGGGGAGTACTGCTACAACACTACTCATCACATTTCCATTGGTATGTCACCATTCTATGCTTTGTATGGGTATCATTCTTTATCTTTTGCTGATGTGATGTTTGGTGCTAGCAAGGCTACGAGAGCAAAGATTTGGATCCAAGAGAGTCAGGATATACTCCGAGCTCTCAAGGACAATATGTCTACAACACAAAACCAGCAGAAGCTGTATGCTGACAGGGGTCAGATGGAGAGACAGTTTGAGGTAGGGGACTTGGTCTACCTACGATTGCAGCCATACCGACAGTCGTCACTGAAGCAGAAGGGAGATGAGAAGCTCAAGCCCCGCTTTTATGGGCCATACAGTGTGATACGCAGGATTGGACAAGTTGCATATGAGTTGGAGCTACCCCAAGGCAGCAAGATTCATAACGTTTTTCATGTATCATGCCTGAAGAAGGCACTGGGGCAGCAGGTGACAGTGACAGATGAGCTACCACCCACGGATGATGAGGGGCATTTGGTGTTGCAGCCAGAGGCTATTATTGATACCAGGGAGAGGCAACTACGAAGAAGGACAATCCGGGAATTCTTGGTGAGGTGGAAGAATTTGCCAGATGAGGATGCCACTTGGGAGAGTGAGAAAATTTTGCAGCATCCATCACTTCAGTGGCTTGAGGACAAGCAACATTTTTCCGGGGGAGACTATAATATTCCTAATTAGCTATGGCTAATTGGAATATTCGATTTTGCTCAATTTTGCCGTCTATAGTTTATTCATAAATAAAAAGGTGAGTAAAGAAGACATAACTCACTTTAGAAATAAAAGTTCACTCTCTAGTAGCACAACGTTGTAACTTAAGTGAGCCATGGGGGCCAAGAGACCACGCAGAGAGGGGACCCACATAGACACATGGAGGGACTGCGCAGGCCAAGAGGGAGCACGTGGCAACATTGGAGGAGGTGAGCCTTAGGGTTGAAAGGGGCTCATGCTATATAGAGGGGAGAGCCTCCTCATTTTTATCATTCGTTGTTGATGATATTGAGTTGGTCGTTTTGACTTCTTGAGCACGCTAGCTGTTTAGCCTGTCTGCAGCACTGTTTAGTGCGTTGAGTGTCTCCGATCGGAGATCTCGCCCTTAGCCCCGGGGGACTTCGAGTGCCTGCTCGGGCAAGGTAGTTTCTTCAGCATTTTGTGAGAGGATTGGTGTTTGGGTTTTGTTGCAGAGCTGTGCATTTAGAGACTGCGCAATCATTGAGAGGGAGGACACAGTCTATTCAGGAGGAGCTTTGGATTGCGTTTCTTGCAGGGGTTTTGAGCCTGGAGATTGAGCAGAGGGTCAGACTTTGCCTTTAGGAGGATTTTTGTGGAGTTTGAGGCCGTATTTGAGTTGTTCCTATTCAACCTTTGTGCAGAGCCTTGGAGGGCAGCGTAATTCCCCAAGGGGGTGATTTTCGGGGGTCAGCCATTTCTGATATGATTTCTGGGTTTTGCTGGGGTTGATGAGTAGAGGTGGATTCCAGATTTTCAGCTCATTCCGGCAAGGGGAACAACCCCTAGTCATCAGTTCATTTTAGCAGTAGTAGCTACACGACAGTTTTCCAGCAGCAGGGGCGCAGTTTAGAGAGCAGCCATTTCCTGGTTATTCTGAGAGTATTTCTTCACTTTCCTTGAGCAAGTCTAGGTGCCATCACTCTGATCACCTATTGTACTTCATTATATTTCTCAGTATAATGAAATGGCTTAGCATTCTCTCTCTATTTCTGGAGCATGTGTTATACATGTTATCTATGTTGTTGTATGTCTGCATTACTGTTCTTTTTATATCTTCGGGCATTCTAGTCCTATACCACTTGGTGTTTTTTTCTTCATACTCTTAGATAGAGTCTGGAAAGGGCTAGGTAGCCTCCAGATCTCACCCTCTTCTCAGAGGTGACATATCTGGTAAACGCCCTCCCAGTCTATCTTTGGTTAGAGTTTGCTTGAGTTTTAGAGATATCCCTGAAACGAGATATTACATGCAACCTCCACGTTGCTGCCTCTGCATCATGCTACTCCCTCTTCAGCTCTACAACTCCTTCTTGCTCTTCAATGTGGTCATCTGCAACCATATCTCGACTCATCCCACTACCGTCTTAAGGCTCTCATAGCTCGTATGTGATCCAAGAGTAGGGCTGACTCAAGGATCTCGCCACCAAATATGGATACTCTATATATCCATGTCACCCCACCTCTTCTCTCGAGCTGCATGAGCAGTCATGGATGCATCATCATCAGAGCCATCTTCATTTGCTGCTGCAACCTTGGAATCAGAAGCTCCTTTGTCCTTCTTCTTAGGACAACTACTAGCGAAATGACCAAGATCACCACAGTTAAAACATTGGACCTTGGAGAGGTCCTTTTTCTTCTTCCCTTGCTTATTTTCATTGATGCAAGGGCTGCATCCTCCTCCTCTTCTTTCTTCACCTTGGTTGATACGCTTCCTCCACCAATAGACTGTTTCTTGGTGATCCTCCTGATCTCCTCCTGGCGGAGAATAGCCCACATATCTGCCCAAGATGACAATGCTGCCCTTCCCAGAATGCTCTGGAAAAATGTTTCCCATTCTTCAGAGACATCATTCAAGGTTGTCCTTACTAGGAGCCCTTTGTCTAGAGTAGTACCCATGCCAATTAGCCGGTCACGGATAGCTTGAAGGCTAAAGAGGAATGGATCTATCTCTTCATGCTTCATCATTTGGAACATCCACATTTGATTCTCAAGAAGCATTCTTCTTTTCACAAAGCCTCCTTGGTACATTACTTCCAAATCCTTCCACATTGCATTTGCTATTTTCTTATCAGCAATATGCAGAATCACGTGGTCCTTGACTCCGTCTATGATCAACCGCTTTGTCCGTGCTTGATTTTATTCATACTTCTTGAGTGGATCTGCATCAGTTGGTACATCAAGTGTCTTCTCTGCAAGATCTTTGAGACCATACTCATCCAGAACTGAGAGGATTATGGCTTTCCAGATGACATAGTTGGACATGCCATCTAATCTGTCTTGATCCCTCAGTCCATATCGAGCCATATTTGCTCAAATCTGAATAAACTGACTTCCCTCTGGAAATCTTCCACCAAATTTCAAATGAGCAATATTCTCCGATCCTCCTTATCGATCAAATCTGTTTGGCTCAGCTCTATTGAATAATTGTCTTCCTCCCGCCTTTGTTGCCTTAGTTAGGCACAATTCTGCACCTGTAGAATCTCTACCCCACCAGCACTATTGAATATATAAATCACTGCTTCCGAATCTTGGCAAGATTCTTTTGTAACACAAGAAGTGACTGGACAACGTTTTCCTGGATGGCCCAGCACAGTCCCAGCGCTGCTCAGAAGTGGATTGCGTAACCCCAGACTAGCTGAAGCAGTCCTTACGCTGCCCTGGGAAGGGTCTGCATAAGCCTAGAGGCCTTCTGCAGCTAATGCGTTATCTCCCTCTAGATCTGCGTCCCCCTGTTGTCAAGATTCCCTTTCTGGATTTGCTGCTTCCTCTGCCACCTTGCAGAAAAAATATTTTTTCAACCGATTTTTTGGGGATTCAGATTGATCTGCTATCGCTCTGATACCATGTGAAAATTCTACTACATTGTATTGGTTTAGATTCTCCTACTTGATTTAATTATTACAAGTTATTTTCAGAATTTAGATTCAAAAAATACCGAAAATAAACACAACTACAACCTACAGATGCAGATCATTTACTGAATAATTCACTCATGCAACAAAGTGACACATGGATTTTTTGACATAAGTCCCCGGAAAAACCCAAAGCGGGAAAACTGGTTCAACATATATGAGGATTTTATTATTAAGTAGTTCTGAGTACAACAAATCTAGGTTCCAACCTTGGAAAACTCGACAGAGTAAAATATATAAAATCTGCAGCTAACCTGAAGATCTAGTGCCAAATGTCTGAGTGATCCACACCCTCAAACGAGATTTACAAGACTCAGCCCATATCTTACCCTAGAAACCCTTAGCATTGCTTCTGAAGCCCTAACGTTGCCCAGGAGGGACTGCGTCAACCTCTGCGTGGCTCTAGAAGGGTCTGAGTCGTCTACGTTGCCCTTGTGCTATCTCTTCTTGGCCAGCGTCAGCCCAGCATGGCCCTAGTTACCTCTGCGTTGTCTCTGCACTGTCCCTGATGCTCTGCGTGGCTTTGAAGCCTCTCTGTGATGTCCTTGTGGTTGCTCCTCTTGCCTCTTTCTGTCTCTTGGCCCTGGAATAAAAACATTCCCTTGGCCAATACTACCCCTCACTGCAGGAAATTCCACTATAAATTCTTAGCAAACCTGCCCTAGAATTCCATATCTATTGCCCAGTTCTACAGAAATTGTGTTTCTTCAACTAACCCTCAATCGTTTCTCTTATACTTTTTTGTTGAACCCTTCAATGGCCAGGATTAAATCATCCATCAATGGCTAAGATTAAAAGATTGCTTGATCCATGTGACTTAATATCATTTTAGCACATGTGTTAATTAATTCACTTTAATTATTTTATTTTCCTAAGCTAGACTTAGGAAATCCATTAAAAATAATTAATTATTTGAATAACTTCAACACAACTTGAAATTTCTCAAATCCATTTTTGGGTCTTGTAGATCAGGTGTATTCTAGTCCCTCCATAAAATTTGGGACCTAAAGCACAACTGATGCTACCCCAAATACAAAAAATCTCAACAATTTGTGCATATGTATATAGTAATAATGCCTCACACTTCTGACAAACTACCATAATACCTCTCACCTCCCACGTTAGACATTATATATATAAAATAAAAACAACTCAATGCTCTGGACATTATAAATATAAAATAAAAACCTTTAAACCAATATATTTCATTAAATATGAGCAATGAACCAAAATAGTGATGAGTCCTTACCATTGCATTAAATGTTACATATGTCGGCACTTATAACACGTAGTAGGAAACGCTGACAAAAGATTAATATTTTAAAAGTAATAACTTAACCAGTATGAATTGTTATCTTTAACACTTATCACCTACTGCTCTTCTGTGTTGCCTTCATCATTCAAGGAGATCCGACAATAGAGAGCGACATGTGTCTCTTTTTTTTTTTGGTTCGAATTTTACCAGATTCCCTATAACACATTAAATATTCATCACCTCCTGTTCTTCCACATTGCATTCTTCATGCAAGGAAATCTAGCGATATAGCAACATGTATTTGTATTTTTCCACTTCGAATTTGAGTTGAAAATGAAATGGGGACCAACAAATCCATGAGAGATTTTATGGCCCGTTGTTGACTATCTTAGCATTTTAACCATACTTTATTGATTCTTTTTCTAGATATGCGCGTCCACTTTGGCAGTGTTGGGCACTTTTCATAGAGTTTGTTTCTGAGAATATGTGGAAGTCATCAACGGAGCATAAGAATGGTTCTTAATAATGAATGTAAAATCAATTTGTGGAGATAAAGTGCAAGAGAACCCATCGTTATATAACATTCAAGATTGATGAAAAGTTTCAGCCTATTGCCTCGTAATGTTTTTTTTTTTTGACATAATCAGGTGCTGTTTGTATTCAAAAAGAAAAATTTGGGAGTCTGGGCTCCATTGTTACAGGGCAATATTCTTGAGAAATAAGACAGAGGGGAACATCAACAAGGCCAGATTCCCTTGCACTCCGATTGTGCTTGACTGTTGAGAAAGCTAATCTAGTGTAAATTCGGACAAACTGTGACAGTAAAAGATTACATTTGTAAAGCATGCTAAAAATGAGTTGCCTTCAGGACCTGTAAATCTTGCATTGAGTTGCCTTCAAGGCCTGTAAATCCTCCATTTGTCTTGCTGATGCTGGGTTCATTGTTTCCAAAAGTATATTCCTGGATGCCATTGGACTCTTGGGCGTGATTGCAACGGATGCCTCTGCAGGCAATCTAAGGGGATTTTTTCTATTCATGGCAGGAAGCAGAGGGAATTGAAGGCGTTACATCTGAGACTGCCAAGAGGTTTGGAGCAAGCTCTGTTTGCGCGTGCATCGACCTCCTTGTTGAGGGAGTGAAGGACGTGAATGAATCACATTTCTTGCATTTGCTGGGTGAGCGCATGACACCGACTTATTGTTTGCTGAAGTGCTAAATTGGTGGCTGTCTGATTGTAGACCATTAAGCTGATGATGATAGCCGAGTCTCCAATCATTGTTGCTGTGCGGATGCCAAGAATTTGGAGCTGAATGAGACCTTGGTATAGAGCGAGGGCTTCAGCTCTATTATTGGAGAGGGGGCCTAATCCCCATTCGTATGCAAGGATGGTGTCTCCGTTGGCGTTGAAAATAATTTCGCCAGCCCCAGCCATACCAGGATTAGACTTGGAGGCTCCATCAAAGAATAGATAGTGTGTGTTACAGTTTCTTAACCAGAGTGCAAATTCCTTATCCTTCATTATGATTTTCCAACTGTGGCTAGAGTTTTGTTTACTGCTGGTGTCATTTCTGTTTTGGTCCTTGTTGCTTTGATCTAACAGACACCCTATGTAATTATGTTCTTCAACAAAGAGACCAGCTGTGTCAATGTTCCTTTGACATTTGACAGCTATTGTTTCCAGAGCGAGTCCTCTTGCCTTGCTGTATAGCTTCCTGTTGTCGATTTTTTTGTCTTTGAAGATTGTTTGATTTCATGCTAGCCATATGCGCCACATCATAGAGTAAGGAAGAGCGTTTCAGAATCTTCTAGCCACATTGTTCTTCTTGCGTTGCCAGGGATAATTCTTCTTCCATAAGTGTAAGAGTTCGGAAATGGTGCTGTGGGAACCCCAGGGGAGTTGGTCCTTCAGGAAGGCTTCTTTCCAACATGCAGTGGTGAAGGAGAAATTTATGAATAGGTGTTGAATAGTTTCCTCAGCTGCTTGACAGTTTGGGCAGCGTGATGGAGAATACGACGTTTTTTTAGATTATCAGAAGTTAGCACTTTCCCTTTTAGAAGAACCCATATGAAGAATTTAATTTTTGGGAGAGTCTCTGATTTCCAAGAAATTTTCCATTGAGTCCATATGTTTATGGGGCGATCACTGTTACAGATTTGATGGTAGGCAGCTTTGACTGTATAGCCAGTGCCTGAAGGGTCCCAATGATAACAATCATCATTGTTTTGTTTGGTGGGGGCGATGCCATGGAGTTGAGTTTGCAGATTATCCAGGCTTGATTGTAGCTCAACAGGTATTTATGGGAAATGCCATCCTGTCCAAAGCTGCATGTGAATGTCCCATTTGGATATCTGGCTCAAACTGTGGATCCCCTTGTTGTCAAGGTAGGAAAGAATTTGTTGGGTTCCAGGCCTACTGTTGATAGGTTGCTGGCCCATTATTTTATCAGCCCCTATTATAATGCTGTTGCCCCCCTTGGGTACCTTAGAAATGTTTGAAGCAAAGATGGGAATTGCTTTTCTACACAGCCCCCAGATTTTGGTGCAGGCTCTGAGAGGTATATCATGAACTAATAGAAGCTGCCTCAGAGAGTTTAGATATTTGGCTTCCAGCACATTCTTCCACCTAGCAGAGTCTCCATTGATGAGTCTCCAGACTATCTGATCCCCAACCCTCCATGTTCTTGAGGTTGAATAACTTGTTTCCAATTTATGAGGTTGTATTTATTTCTTTCAGTTTTTCCCCCTTGCCAGAGAAAGTGATGGAGGATGGCTTCCACTTTCTGATGAAAGCTCGCTGGAGCTTGCAGGAGCGTGAATTGATACAAGGGCAGAGAGGAGAGACCAGATTTCAGGAGGATTAGGCGCCCTGCTGGATTAAGTCAGAAGGAACCCCATTGCTGTACTTTCCTTTTCATTTTGTCGATGATGGTGTCCAAAACTTTAGCTTTCAGAAAAACCACACTCACTGGCATGCCCAGATAAGAGAAATGCCCCCAGTCTAACTTGCAAGAAACCCCGAAGATGCTAGCAATTCTTTGAAGAGTTTGAGCAGTTGCGTTCCAACCATAAATGCAGCTCTTAAGGTAATTGATCATGCCTCCGGAGTAACTCATATATCTGTCTAAGAGGGTTTTGAAACGGTGATCTATAATGTTGGAGGCTCCTCCCATTAGCAAGGTGTCATCAACAAACTGAGAATGGTTTATGTTTTTGACTCCATTCCCAAATTTAATGCTGGTGATAAGACCGGTGCGATGTTTGTAGTCTAGAGCCTTGCTGAAGGATTCAACCATCAATATGAAAAGATGGGGGAAAGGGGGCAGCCTTGACATAATCCTCGAGAAGATTGGAAGGATGGCCCTGGTCTGCCATTGATGAGGGGGGAGATCCAAGGGCCAGAGATGCATGCTTGGACAAGGTCGATAAAAGGCGAAGCAAATCCCATTTTCTTTAGAACAACAAATAGGAAAGAGTGTCTAACTCGGTCGAAGGCGTTGGCTAAATCCAGTTTTAAAATGAAACCTTTTTCTTTTCTAACTTGGCTGGAATGAATAGCCTCTTGCACAAGCAGAATGGAGTTAGAGATTTTTCTATTGTCCAAGAAGCCTCCTTGATTCTCAGAGATGAGTGAGGGGAGGATAGGTTTGAGGCGAGTGGCTATGATTTTAGTCAAGATTTTGTATGAGGAGTTGCAGAGAGAAATGGGCCGAAAACGGGAGAAGGATGAGGGTCGGTTTTCTTTAGGGAGAAGGGCAAGGTGGGTGGCATTGGTGAAGCCTCTGATTTTGCTCTTGAGTTGGGCCCATTTTGTCATTTTGAGAAGGTCTTTTTTGATAGTCCTCCAGTGAGATTTATAAAAGTTGATGGGGAAGCCATCTGGGCCAGGGGGCATGTCTGGCCGAAGTGCCCAAATGGCTCTTTGTATCTCTTCTTCTTCTATTTCCTTGGTGAAATCTGCATTGATTTCATCACTGATTTCTGTGGGAAGATATTGAGGCAGATTTGAATAATCTTCAGCTTCTTTGGTTTCAGTTAAGAGAACGTTGTAATGTTTTGATGCAGCCTTTTTAATATCATCTTGGGAAGTTTGAAGTTGGCCTTCGTCATCAGTGATGGAGGTGACGTTGTTACTGATTTTTCTGAATGTAGTTTGCTTATGGAAAAAAGTGGAGTGTTTGTCCCCTCCTTGCAGCCACAGTTGGCGTGATTTGATTCTCCATTTCTGCTCCTCCATTCAGTTAGCACGATATAGCTGGAAGTAAAGGTCACATTCTTGAGCTTTGGATTCTTGGGAGAGCCCTTGTTCCTCTATCGTGCTGTGGATCTGCTCTAATTTGCCTTTGATTTTTGCTTTAACTTTCTCCGGTTCCTTATAGTGATTTCTTGCCCAATATTTTAAGGCGCTTTTGGTCCTTTTTAGTTTGTTTTCCCATATGAAACCCGACGATCCTTCAATGTGCTGGCACCATGTTTGTTTAACAATCTGATCAACAATGGGAAAGTTACTCCGTAGCGGGCTGTACTTAAATGGAATGGGACCTAGAGAACAGTGAGCTTCGAGAACTAGCGCTGTGGGGTAATGATCGGATGCTGAGAAGGGGAGAACAACAGAGTATGCTGTGGAGTAGGAAGAGAGGAGGGAGACGTTCACCGAAATCCTGTCTAGCCACTCCATTATATTGTCTTTTCCCAACCTATGATTATTCCAAGTAAACCTATGATTTTTGGGGACAACATCAATGAGATCGTGATCCTGCATGATAGTTTCCAACTGCGTTCTGCAGGGGTCGTGTGTAAAACAACCCCCCCTCTTTTTGTTGGCGTGGAGTATGAGATTGAGATCTCCTCCAAGAATTATGTTGCTGCTTTCTTCTGCATCTATGTCAGTTTTGAGAGAATTCCAACACTGCGCTTTGTCCCTGTAGTGATTTGGAGCATAGATATTGTAAATGACAATTTTTTGGTTATTCATTAGACTCTCTAGAATGACTTTAATCCAGAATTGATTGATTGTATCAGTTGTGTGCTTCCAAGCATTATGGTTCCAAAGGGTGGCGATTCCCCCTGAAGCTCCCCTAGATTCGCAGATGCATCCTTCATATTGCTTGAGGCGATCAATAATCCCTCTCATTTCTTGGTATCCTTGCTTTGTTTCTTGTAACATTAGAATTCCTAGTTTTTCATGAGTTATCAAATCATTTAGAGCAGTGATTTTAGAGGGGTGCCCTAATCCCTTGCTGTTCCAGGATAGGGCTTTCAACATTGAGTAAGAGGAGTACGGAGAGTTGCTCGCCCTCCCTGATCTTTATGTGCCGCTTCCTTGCTATTTTTCCCCAAAATGTAAGTTTCTATGGGGTTTTGGGTGCCCATGGTAATATCTTTTTGGGCGTTTTCTTCTCTCTGCTGTTTGGTGGATCTCCTGCCTGGTCCTTGTTTTTTGTGTGTGTCCAGATTAGCACCGTGTTCTTTAGAAGAGCTTCTGGTTGATCTTGATGTAGGAGGGTCATGGGAGAATGAAGGAGAAGGGATTGAAGGGGGATTGGGAGAAAGAGAGCCATCCTGAGATGGAGGTAGAGGGATAGGGGGATCATCATCAAGGGAAATGGAGGAGAAGGGATTAGTTGACTCTAAGGATGTCTTGGGGGGTGGGGGGGGGGGGGGGGGTGGAGGAGTCGAAGAGGAGGAGGGATTAGGCTTGTGGGGAGCAGATTTGGGAGGAGCTTCAGCTATCGGGACAACAACAATATTTTTTCTCTTGACAATTTTCCATTGTTCCTCAGATTGAGCATTTTCATCATTAACAATTTTAGAGCAGCGATTGGCAAAATGGTCGTACTCGTGACATACCTTGCATTTAAATGGGATTTTTTCGTAATCCAGTTGCTGAATGTGTGTCCAATCATCCACCTTTAGCTTGATTGCCTCTAGGAGACCCTTGCCGAGATCAACTTCAACACATGTGCACGCACAGACTTGCATATTGTCCTTGGCTCTCTCCGATCGATGTACTTCCCAACAACATTGCCAATGGCTTGAACCGAATCATCTCCCCAGCAATGGAGCGGGAGATGCGGAAGTTGGACCCAGACCGGGACAACACTAGGGACATCCAGCTTGGGATCGAAGTCTGGAGTCCATTTGTTCAAGTACAACCCTCTAGAGTCCATAAAATATGGTCTGTTTCTGAAGATTAAGTCCTTGTCTGCCCTTGATTCAAAATGAAATGTGTAATATCCTTTCCAACAGAAGCGAATGGAAATTTTGCCACTTACTTTGTCTGCTCAGTTTCTCTGGATCCAACGTTGAACTGTTTTGGGGGATGGCCATAAGCCAGTGAATTTCCCAATGAGGCCTCGTTCAGCGAGTGAGAGAGCAGCCATTCTCGGTAGAGCAGGAGGCAGAACGACCTCTTGCAGACCATCTAATTTCTTGACAAACTTAGATAGAGCCGGACGAGGGCGTTGAAGCGGTAAAGATTTTAGCAGAGCTGAGAATGCTGTTTGTGCGTCGGCCCCCTCCGTAGAATCGTCCGGAGGGGCCATGGCTGGCCTGCGGCCTCAAGCACAGAAGTTGCGCGGCTAGGTCAAGTGCACAGAGCGTTTTTTCGAGCAGCAACTTTCTATTGCCTTGTAATGTTAACGAGTTAGGTTTAGTCACAAAAATTACTGTGATGAGTATTTTCGCAGTTAATATAGGTTATGGTCAATATTTCCTCAATCTGTGAAAATATAATTCTTAAAATTGGTGAAAGGGTTTGTCACAAAAATTACAACCATGCTTAATAAATTCCCAGTTAGTATAGGTTATGGTCAATATTTCCACAATCTATGAAAATATCCTTCTTAAAATAAGAGTTGGTCACAACAATCATTGTTATGCCTAATTTTGCAGAAGTTAGTACATGTTACACTCAATATTTCCACAATATTTAGAAATATCATTGAAATAAAGCACGAACCTCAAGCAAAAGTGTTGAAACAAAAACCAAACCAGGCCAAATTCGCTGCAAAAACAACATTCCAGTTCTTTTCTGAACAGAAAGAAAGAATAAAATGCAATATTAATATTTCATCTTTCATTGTGTTGAATTGAGAGGGAGACTAGGAATTGAAGTGCGCAACTTTTACACAATCTCTGAAGCAAAAGAGGAAAAGCAAGAACCATCGCGTATTTAACCCCTCGCCCTCACCATCAGTAATTTGGACGTTTCTTTACATTGGAGGCGCAAAGGTTGGGATTCTCTCATTTTTGTGTCATTAGCCTCCAAATCGCGAAGAAAAAATTCTTGCATTCATTAAAAACGCAACCTGATAGTGTGAGGCATGGGGAATTTGAGACTACATTTTCATCCTAAAAGGAAATTCAATTCATAGGTAGTAAGATAATGATTGGTATTTTTGTACAGAGCTTCACAAATTATGCGGAAAGTGATTGTTAGGAGAATGGTGCCACACCAGAACGATTACTACATCACATAATAGTGGGGTCAAAAAAATGTGTTACACTGGAACGATCATGTCAATAGAAATGAAAAGATCATGTCAAAAATATTAAGGCTGTATAAGCTTCCATTGTTGTCATGCATGAATGGTCAATACAATACAAAGGGGTGATGCTTGAATTGAGAAAGAAAACAAGGCAAGAGGCAGAATTGGAGAAAGAGAAGGTTTGGATGCTCATCTAGAATAACAAAAAAATCATCTCATTTATTGCCAAAATTCAGGCCTCGTATGCATGATTGTATAACAACGTGGATTTCTTGGTGAAAGCGCACATAATCCCATCAGTTGGCTCACTCACAGGGGATAAATGCAAAAATCAAGTTAGGCAGGAGATTGAAGAGTACTTGGAGCAGTGTAGATAGATCACCACCAAGGAAGATCTTGAAGTGAATAGGCAGAACATGTAGAAGCACATTGGTGGTCATTTCCAAATCAACACTATGGTGCTCCCGCTAAATAAGGAAACATAGACCAGTTCCAAACCAATGTAACCGGATGCCATGGAGGTTAGATTTTGCTTCCATCCTGACACCATCGCATAGTTTGATGGACTCATCACATAGTACAAAGTTTGGCACCATTACGTGACCGAGGAAAAACAAGTGGAAGTTGTTGAGCTGGAATTTGCCCAAACTCAAGCTTAATCTTTTTTGTCTTATTAGGTTTCCTAATTGCCTCTACCCAATTTTGTCCTATATGGGTACGAGCATATTGTAATATTCTTTTGTAAATAATTTGTAAGTGAAATTCCAAGTGTCCATTGTGGAATGTGAAGAGTCATGAGGGAAGCCCAAGAGTCACACAGAGGAGGGGAAGAGTCACCCCTTATGTTATAAATATATCCTCATGACTCATGTAAAGGGCTTTTGGGAGCCAAGATTTTGGCTAGGCTTTTAGCTTAGGATCAGGGGCTTGAGAGTTTGTGAGAGCCTTGCAATAAAATTCATTTAGTACAAATTTAATTTACTCTAAACTTAAGCATATTCTCATTAATTAATTAATTAATTATATATATATATGTGGGTGGATAAAAACAAACTCAAATTATTATATTATAGATTTAACTTATTTTAACAAAATTAATATTTCATTAAATCTTTATATATATAGATAGATAGATAAAAGTAATATTTTAATATGATTTAATAAATGAAAAAAACATAAAAACAATTTATTATAAAATAAAATTATTTTATAGATATTGGGTGTGTTGTTAAGGCACTCTTAGATGTTAAGTAGGCTAGTTCAATTCCCCACCTTATTAGGGTGTTATTTTTGGACATGACCATGATGTAACCTTACCAATGCCGAGCTTACAAAAAAATATACATTGTCATCATTATATAACTAAAAAATAAATACTAACTAATAAATAAAAAATAAAAACAAGATATCAAAAAATAAATATTAATTAATAAATTTAAAACACAACGTAAATTGACTCCTCTATACATTTGACACAGAAATAAAGAAAAACAAAAGATAAATACCAAGCTTTCAAATTACTACAAAATTTATTTCTTAAATATTTAGCAAAATTAAATCCCTATCTTACTCTAAAATAAATTAGATGAACCTATAATTATATTTTAAATAAATAATTGCATAATTAAAATAAATAATGAAACCTTTAAAAATTCATTTGCTTTAATACAAAAATTATTTCTTAAATAATTAGTAGAATTAAATACCATAAATTAGATAGACCTATAATTGTATTTAAAATAAATAATTTCATAATCAAAATAAGTAATAAAAATGATTAAAAATGGGTTAATACAATAGTAATATAATGATTATATTTTCCCACAATAATTATTTTCACAAACATACCATAAACTTCATCATATTTATCTTCTTTGATTAAGCTTGGTACTCTAATTTTTAAGTGCAAAGTATTTGAAAAATAATGTAATTGATCATAAATATAAATATAAATTTAATTTTATATATTTTATAATCATTATTTTTATAAAATATATTAAGCAAGTTAATTCAATGAATTATATTAAGTATCTTATACACTGCTAAAAAACATATTAATTCATCCAATGCATTATTGTAATGTGGTAAAATTCTGTTTCCATTAAAAATGGCCAATATGGTTTATCATCGATATGGTGTTGTGCCACACCATGCCACATCGTTATTCTCAAATTTGGACTCAAAATTCCAGAATTCCATTAATATATCTATCATCTCTGCATTCACAACTTACTATTAGTATTGATCCCCTTAGCAAATCATTCAAACTTGATTTCACATTAATATTTTCTTTTTTCTTTATTCACATTAATATTTTCTTTTTTCTTTATTCACATTAATGCGGAAATCAAATAAAGGATACTTTGAAAATACAAGAATAATGTATGAGAAACATTGACGTGAGATTAGTGGAAGATGGGTGCTCCACTTTTAGATCGAATTTATCGTGTGTAGCATATAACATGTTTAAAAGGGCCCATTAGCTCTGGGCATATTCAACTACCTTTGCATTCAATATCTATAAAGTGTATTATGGGATAGCATAGGATTAAAGTGTATTATTGGAAAGGATATTCTTAACATTATGGTTTAAAATAGTGTGTATAATTTTATTTCATTGCATCTATGTTGTATACAAGGTTAAATACATGTTTTGTATAATTAGATGTTTTAAAATGGATAATTGTATTTGTAAATTAAAACAATATGTTACCAAGGGATACATTGTGAATGTTTATATTGACAAAGTTTATTTTCATGATAATGATGTTTTGAGGTGATTATAAATAATATATAAATTAATATAATTCTTAAGAGTTAGGGAATGATGTGCATAAACATGAATCATATAATGCATGTTTGTCAATGAAATTGGATTTAGTTAAATCTTCAATACATATCAAACAATTTTATACCGTATTTGAATTTGATGGGTAAGGGTTATAATGATGACTTATACAATTTAAAAGGAGAAAGATGAGAATTTATGAACCAAAACACTCATATAGGTGTAAGTTGACAAGTGATAGACTAAGAAAATGTTTATAGGTAAATTTTAAAGATATTAATTGTCTATCCTTGACAAGGGAGATACATTTTATAATAAGTTGAGGCTTAAAGGCTAATGGAAAAATAATTAATGTGAAGAGTAAGAAGTTAGTATGTCATTGACGAGTTATGTATTTGGATTAGATTAATCAATGTATTGGAAATGAAATAATGATGGAAATACGAGTAACACCTTAACTAAATATTAAGGCTTTAGATGGTGAAACTTGCAAGTGAAGATACTATATCAAAATTGTAGCATACCGATAGTATGGTTGTGCCTATCTTGTAAATTGGGAAATTTCTTATTGAAAGACGAGAAAATGATTATTGAAAGCAATTTCCATCTTGTTTAAAACGCAACACTAACATTGTTGATGAGGTAGCTTAGATCCTAGAGGGATGTTGAATAATCTTAATTCATAGTTAGTATTCATTGTTTATATAAGTAAATGAAATTAATTCATGATAATAATGTTTATAGTGTATTGTTATTCTATATTTGATAAGTATTGATATGATTTTTATAGTAATGATGTTTCATGATGTGATCATATGTGGTAAATGAATATGGTTCTAATGAGGATAATGATGCACATGTGGTTCTTATTTAGTTGTTGCAATAATGATGTTGTATGCTCGTGATGAATATGATATGCATAGGGATTATGTCGTTATGATTTGAGGTTATATCGACATGTGGTTAGTTTATTATGTGATGTCATGTCTTGATGCTGATATGTTGATGTTATAACTTGTGAGGGTATTTTATGTGGTAATCGCATACAAATTTTGTGACATGCATGAGCATGCAGTTCTTTACTGTTAAGAATGTGGTGATTAACAATAATGTTATGTTTTCACGATGAAATGTAAGAGTTGGAATGCGAATTATTTTCTGTGATGTTATGATTATAACTAATGCATTGGATGCATGTTGAGATGTGGTGATTGGCAGGAAATCCACAAATTGGCCAAGAAGGTTGTTTTATTTGATGATCTCGTGGGAGCCCATACATATGAGGGAGAATATGTAACAATATATGGGCTGGGGACAAACTCAATCAACACTACATATTCCAATGGTTCATTTGTCTTGTATAGCTCTTGATGGATATCTCTTGAGGGGCTATGGGACCATCTTGAGGAGGCCAAGTGCTTGATATTGTAGGCCAAGTGCCTAGTATTGGATTGGGATGCCGAAGTCTGGAAGGGGTGTAAGGACTTCGATGCATGGGGCTGTGCGCCTTAGTGAGGGTGGAAGGAGTGGGCCAACCTTGCGAGATGCCCAGATTAATTGAGTACTAGGACCGGATGCCTACCTTTGAGCAGATGAGGTCTGAGTCGAGCGCGAGCCTTGGGGCCAACCTTGGGCTATGGTACAGATCGATGAGGCTTATGACTATTCCGAAAATGGGAAAAGGACAAAGATTCCTTGATATTTCCCAGGTGTTGTGGAAAGTTTCGAT
Source organism: Pinus albicaulis (assembly GCA_034641835.2). Lineage (NCBI taxonomy): Eukaryota > Viridiplantae > Streptophyta > Pinopsida > Pinales > Pinaceae > Pinus > Pinus albicaulis. The sequence goes on along the minus strand of CM076582.1, from coordinate 435,446,946 downwards.
GCCTGTTGGTTATATTAATTCATGAGAGGGTGTTGGGAAAATGTGAAGTAACAAATAACTACATAAATAAAATATTAAATGATTCAACCTAACTTTGGGACGAAGTTCCTTAAAGAGGGGGAGTATCTAACGTCCCCTAATAATAATGTAAATAATAAACAATAAATAATAAATAATATAATATAATATAATATACTACATAGTAAATAAATAAGAAGTCAATAACAGTAAATACATAATAAATAATAAAGAAAATAATAATAATAAATAAATAAAATAATAAATAATAAATCGGAGTTCTAAATAAAATAGTAAATAATAAACTGGAGATCTAAATAAAAATATATAAAAGTAAACTATAAAAATAAGTGAAATTAACAAAAGTAAAAAGGAATAAAATAAGAAAGAGTTGAACTAAGAAAACTATAAAAATAAGTAAAGTTAACAAAAAGTAAAATGGAATAAAATAAGAAAGAGTTAAATTAAGAGAAACATTAAATTAAGTAAAACTTAAAATAAAGAAATAAAGTTGCATGTTGATACATGGAATGTGTGCATGCGGTTCCCTTCCATTGTTTGGTTTATTTAATAGATGTTGAGGAAGATGAAATGCATCATTCCTTCATCCATTCTCTTGAGAGAAAAATATTGTGAGACAAAGGATTCCCTTCCAGTAGTACGTTGATTGAGTTCTCGGGGCCGACCAACTGTAAAAAGATTACGTGCAGCTGAGCCTATGGTTGGGTGGAGAGTCGTCCCCAAAAATTTGTTGCGGTTAGCGGGAATGAAATATCGTTCCACTTCGGCGTCTCAAGTAAGGAATATCGTCGTTACAAGTAAGTCATCTTTGCTTGTGTTTATGAAATTTCTATGCTAGCTTGTTAATAGTTTGTGTGTTGATTATTAATTTCATATTTGATATAAGTATTTGTATCTTAAATTTTGGGGTTGTTACAATTTAGTTAACAGATCACCTTGTGTTGCCATAAATTGAAAAATTCTTGAAGAAGTTTGGTCAAGTCAGTCTTGTGATTATTCACATTTGGAGATTTTTGGTTGTGATGCTTATGCTCATATTCCTAGGAAACAACGTTCAAAGTTAGATCCAAAATCAAAATGTTATGTCTTTGTTGGGTATGGTTATGCAGTGAAAGGATATAGGTCGTGGGATCATTCTTCACGGAAGATAATCATTAGTAGATATGTAACATTTGATGAATCTTCTCTTCTAAAATTAGATGTTGGAAAAGTAAAATAGGAACGAATATCGCCAAATCATAAAATTCAATTGGAGACTAAACTTTTTCCAGAAATTCGAAAGGAAGGAGAGACTTCTAATGAAAAAGATGAAGAAGCAAAGGAAACTGTCCAAATTCCAGAACCAATTCAGAAACCAATCACTCTAAGAAGCTCTACAAGGGAAGGAAGAATACCCAAAGGGTATGAATATTATGCTTCATCTTTTGCGTTGATTACTGAAGATGGGGAACCTTCTTTTTATCGGGAAGCAGTGGATGATGCAAATAGCGAGAAATGGAAAAAGGCTATGGAAGAAGAAATGGATTCCTTAGCCAAGAACAATACCTGGGATCTTGGGAAAAGTTTTGATGGGTGAAAATGGGTCTTCAAGTTGAAGAGAAAATTTTATGGAAGTATTGATAGGTATAAGGCAAGGCTGGTTGCAAAAGGGAATTCTCAGGCTGAAGGTATTATTTTTCATGAGATTTTTTCACCAGTTGTAATACTTGTTTCTATTCGTACTGTGTTAGCACTAACTGCATTACTTGACCTTGAGTTAGAACAATAAGATGTTAAAACAACTTTTATTCATAATGATTTGGATGAAGAGATATATATGGATCAACCAAAAGGTTTTGTACAAGGTCGCAATAGAATATTAGTTTGCAATCTCAAGAAATCATTGTATGGCCTAAGGCAGTTGCACATGCAACAGTACAAGAAGTTTGACTTTTTCATGGTGAGCTAGAATTTTATCAAAAGTGAGTATGATCATTGTGTATACTTCAAAAGTTTCAATGGCATATTCATTATCTTGTTGTTGTATGTTGACGATATGTTTATTGCAAGAAAAAGCATGGATTAAATCAACAGGTTAAAGGCTCAACTCTCTAGGACATTTGATGTGAAGGATCTTGGAGCGGAAAAACATATCTTGGGCATGGAGATACACAAAGACAGGAAGAATGGTAAGCTTTGGTTATCACAACAAAAGTATGTGGAGTAGGTACTTGAAAAGTTCGGTATGAACAATGTGAAACCTGTTAATGTTCCATTAGCTTCCCATTTTAATATTTCTTCGGTTTTGAGTCCTAGAACTGTTGAAGAAAAGAAGTATATGTCTCGTGTACCATATGCAAATGCAATAGGAAACTTAATGTATGCGATGGTATCTACAAGACCTGACATTTCACATGCAGTTTGAGTTTTCAGCAGGTTCATGGCAAATCCAAGGGAAGAACATTGGCAAGCAGTGAAATGGATGCTTTGGTATTTGAGAGGCACAAGTGATCATTGCATCATCTTTGATGGTCGTGAAGGTTCAGTCTACAGATATGTGGATTTTGATTATGCAGATGATTTGGACAAAAGGAGGTCTACTACAGGTTATGTTTTTACTTTTGCAGGTGGAGCAATCAGCTGGATTTCAAAGCTTCAAGAGACAGTTGCTTTTTCCACTACTGAATCAAAATATATAATTGCTTTAAATGCCTGTAAAGAGGCAATCTGGTTAAAGGTCTGCTTAATGATATTGGAAGGATGCATGAGAAAGTAAATGTGTTATGTGACAGTCATATTGTTATTCATTTGGCTACAAATCTAGCGTATCACAGCAAGACCAAGCACATTGATGTAAGGTATCACTTGTGAGACATGTGATCGATGGTAGCAAAGTAGTTCTCAAGAAGGTTTGTACACAGGAAAATCATGCAGACATATTCACGAAGCCAGTTACAACAGAGAAGCTGAGATGGTGTTTGGTTTCTCTTGGCTTGTAGAAGAGATGATGAATGGGCATGGGTAAGGGATTAGGAAAATTGTTGTCAAGGTGGAGTTTGTTGAAATGTGACAACTAATCATGTAATTATTGTAATTTACCGGTGAGTCGGTTTGTATAATGAAGAAGTAGTTATGTAACGAAGTATCCCATATTAATTGGGATGGCCCGAGAGGCTTGTAACTATGAAGAATAATTATTGATTAATAAGAGTTTCCAATCCCTTGCCTCATGGAGGTTACCCCGTCAAGGTTTTACCACGTAAATAATTGTGTATTTACTTGTGCGTTTGTTTTTTAGTTTCCATTTAGTTATGTGTGCATTTATTTCTTCATTAAACTGTTCTTGATCCCAATAAAACTCTGAAAGAAAGAAAGTTAAAGATTTTCATTTTTCGTATGCCATTTAAGTATTTATAGAAAACCAAGTGAATCTATAAAGAAACCAAAAAATCCATTACTTAATTTTTTGGTAGGAAGCACATTTAAAAATAAAATGATTATCAATCTTAAGCTTTAAGTAGCAGATCTCACAAATATGGTGCTTTTGAAGAATATGGTGGTCATATTCAATGCGAAGCTATTCAGAGAAAACAAGGAATTAGACAAAAATATCCTTGGAATGTAAAGTAACTAGATTTGGTATACGTTGTAGGTTAAATGAACCCATCATTGTACTAGAGAATTAGACAAAAATATCCTTGGAATGTAAAGTAACTAGATTTGGTATACCTTGTTGGTTAAATGAACCCATCGTTGTACTAGAGATATAAGGTTTGAGTAATGTTACAGTTAGAGAGCAAAGAATTTTCTATATTTAAACAATGTGGATTAAAAATAAAGATAAAATGGGATCATATAAAAATATTATTTTAATTGTTTTATTTATATAATCATTATATTTATTTTCTTTTTAAAAATATTATTATTTTTATAAAATTAATATGAAATTAATAAAAAAAACAAATAACTTTTGAAAACTCTTTATTTCACAAGTTAATGAAAACAAAACAAAATATTATGTTTAAAAACTTTTTATTTGATAAGTTAATTTAAACAAAATAAAATATTAGATATAATTTTAAAATTAATATAAAACTAATAAATTAAATTAAAAAAAAAGCAAGCAAGCAAACAAACAGATCAAGGGTAGCTTAAAAACTTTTTATCTTGATAATTTAATGAAAATTAATAAAATATTGAATAGTTTTTAAGTGTGATTTAAAAAAAAAAAATCTGGTTTATTTTCTGTTTTAATTTATCTAAAATTAAATAAAGATTCATTGAAATCACAAATTTAATTAATAAACTTTATATAACCTATTTAAATCACAATTTATTAAATCTATAAAATATTATATTAAAAACTTATATATATATACCATTTTGATTTGTGATAAACTATCCGTTGCTATACCACAAACAATGCACTTGCTTATGTATTAATACGCCCTTAGTATATGGACATAAATTTTTTAAGGGATAAAGAGTATGGAGGGCACTAATCCACTCTAGTGTTTATAATTATAATAATTATATTGCAATGTACTCATGAATTTAAGGTTTAGTATATGGACATGATTTTTTTAAGGGATAAAGAGTATGGAGGGGCACTAATCCACTCTAATGTTTATAATTATAATAATTATATTGCAATGTACTCATGAGGGAATTTTTATGATTTTATAGTTGGCATGAATTTTGACTTTTTCAACTTTTATTTGTAAAGTATCCATATGCACTTAGCCAAAATATTAAAATTAAAAATAATGTCATATATGATAATAAAATTTAAAATCACGTTAATCATTAATGAGCTGTAAAATTGTAAGATTGTCAATGCAATGCTAGGTTGCCCTATTAACTGTTGACTTGGATAGAAGACCAGGTTTTAAAAAAACTTATATAAATCAAAAGTATTAAGAGTGGACGTAGATGCAAGACAAAAAAAAAAAAAAAAAAAAAAGATAATCAAAATAATGATGTGATTAAATTATGATGAGATGAAAATAATTAGGAGGAAATTTTTTTATAATTAATATTTAATAATATAAAATTAATTAAAGAAAATACAAATAAAGAGTTAAAAAATTATTTTTAAGATAAAGAAAACATATTTAAATAAAGAAAAAATAAATAATGTTAATTGGTTTATTTTAGGGTAATTGAGTAAAATAGTTGTTATCTTTTTTATTAAGATTTAAAATCTTTAAATTTATATGTTACATTATTTTCATTTTCAAGAGTAATCTACATTTTTAAATGAGTATATAATGTAGACTGTAATATTGGTATGGTATCAACAATCTCATTATTGCTTTTGGGATGAGACTAAGGCCAATTCACAACCTCGCTCTTGTCTTTAGGCTAAGAGAGAAACCATTTTTTTTTTTCCAAGAATGATCCCTAATACTCGAAATTTTAAAACTTTTGGAAAGGAAAAAGATAAATGAGAATTATATATATATATATATATATATATATATATATATATATATATATGAAAAAAGATTATTAAATCTTTTTTATCAAAAGAAATTATAGAGAAATAAGTTAAGAAATAAAAAGGAAATTGGAGATTAGAATCCCTAAGAACACATAAGGAGACAGAAAAAGTGTCAAAATTGGTTTGAGATAGAAAAAAGGGTTATTAGGAGCTAGGAATTGGTCTAAAAATAAATATACTGGATAATGGACTTCCATGATATTTAGTGGTGGCAGGAAGGGGATGGATTCTCTTGGGTTCTGAAGGAATCCAAGAAGTAAATTATTCATGGGGGCTAGGCTAGAGGATGAATAATCATGCATAAATGTATGGGCTCTTTCTCAACCTCCAATTGGCTAAAGATCAGGATGTATATAAGGTTGTGATAATAGGAGATTCCCTTATTACTGTTCAACACCTCCATAAAGGCTCTCTTCCTAAGAACAACCATCTCAATCTCCTTCTAAGCATACTCAAAATCCTTATAGATTCCTTTTCTCAAAAGGCTTATTACCACATCTTGAGAAGTCATAACAAGGCGACAAATGCACAGGTTAGCCAAGCTTGTCTCTTTGAAGAAGGAAAATTTGTTATCAATGGTTTGTCAGGTTGGAAAGCTATCCTATGAAGCCCTCTAAATATGAATTCACCCCTTATTATAATGTGAATTTAGTTAATTATGTGCATTAAGGGATGTATATTAAGTTGGTTTCCAAGGTATCCTTTGCCAAGTCCCCTATCCCCTCTTATTTCAACATATTTTTATATTTAGAATGGTGTCACGTGACTGCCACCATGGATGAGCTAGCTAGTGGTGGGTGTGCAGGCCATGCACCCATTCACTTCTTGCATACAGATTCATCTACAACTAGACATATCTCCCTTTGTTCTCGCATCCTCATACTAGGCTCTTTGATGGTCACGAGGTGGGGAGATTTATTGTGTTTTATGGTTGATTTGATCACTCAGACGTGGTACTTTTCAGACTCTATGATTTTAAGAAATTTTACACAGTCTCATGATCTATGGAGATTTTTTTATAGTGTTTTATCCAATACAAATCACCACTGAAGGTCTACACAGTGAAAAATTAAATGTGAAACTTCAATAAGAGGCCATACCTAATAAGTAGCCATTCCTAGTTGTTCCTTCATTTGCTCTGAAATTACTATGTAAAGAAAAAGTTTTGAATCTGTAAATAAAAGAAAGCCCTCGAGCATTGAGCGGTGAAACACAGAGTGGTCAAATGAATGTCTATCTGTAACAAATTAATCATAAACATCTACATTGGGAAACATACCTCTTCCTGTACTTCCTTCAATATCCTCTGCACATGATCTCCTACAAAAGCCAACATATCCATATCCTCTGCAGATGATCTTTTACAGAAACCAACATCCCAAAGAAAGCAACATAAAATATCTTGATGTCTGAAGCAAATTGGGACTCAAGCTTACTAGTTTTCAAAAATGGCACACCATGAGAATCATAATCTAGGGCAGGAAACCTTATATATAATCTGCAACACAAACTGCATAATCCATACAAAAATAACGTACTAGCAATAAAATTCAGAATCGACTTGCATTTGGGAACATAAAAATGGACACACAGATTAAAAAAACTAGGTATTGACCGTGTTCCCAACCTGTCTTTGTATATGATAACAACAACTATATTTGTTGATGCACTGCTTGCTCTAACATGGGTCGAAAAAGCAGATCCGATTGATCGATATCCTATTCCAGCAGTTTCATTTGTTGATCAACCACTGGATCAAGATCAATTGGTGCCTTTACTTCTTCTCTCGACGTTAATATCTATAATCCCAACAAATTATATGTGATATCATGAGAGGTTGAGGCTATGGGCGACCTCTTGTAAATCCCCCTCCCAATCATATAGTTTTTAACGCCTTGAAAGGGTATATTTCATTGGTAAAAATCTACTTTCAAGTTTCGCGGATGATTTTTTCCTAGGTCCCCAGCGAAAAGGCGATTGAAAAGCATGAAACAGTTGACTGAGGGAGTTTTGTAAGATCAATTCTGTGTTGTTACCCATGCAGGTTCGGTTACGGCAAGAAAAACAAGTGGTAAGGTCGTGGGGACACATAGACAACTGGAAAAAATCGTGGCCCTACAGAGTGGGACGTGGTGATTTATATTTCTCTACATCCATTCAATTTAAAAACAATTTAATAAGTGTTGGATTGCTCAGTTGAATGTTTTCTTTTAAAAGAAGATTACTTAGTTAAATTATTATGCTTATGGCCATTATCGCATGATTACTGAGTTCTATCTGCTCCGAGGTCGATATAATAGAACGAACAAGGGACCAACACTTTGCACAGATACATATTTAATTGACCAAGCTGATGAACGTGAACCAATCGATCTACTTGCAGAGCCAAAAAAATACAATACTGTAACGCGTTGACTATCCAATTCCATAACATCCACTACCTCTTGGCAGAGACTTGCTGCTCTGCATCTATTCTTATTTAGTTATTTTTCATGACACTGCTGTACCAATTACCGTCGAAATACGTTGTGTTCTCTCCTGCTCAAGACAACAATATTTCACCTTCATTACATTTTAAGTATGAAAATAAATTCGGCTTTTTCAATGGAATTGGAATTTGGCACTGAGATTATATATATATTTTTAAATTTTAATATGCAAATAAATTCAACATTCTTAATTGTATTTTTAAAAATGTATTCTTAATATTTTTAAAATAAACATGTAGAAATATGAATACGTGGAAAATAACCAAAACTATATTTTTTCCCAAATAAAACATGAAAATGTTGCAGATTAAACTACACTACACCGGGATTAATGAGTGTTCACTTTTGATATTAACCGTGATGTCTTCCAGTGGCAACGTGCACACAACACACTTGCTGAACTGATTCAAACATTTATATATTTAATATTTTCACAACTGCCCTCATTACATTAAGATGGTCCATAAGTATTTTTATTTTAACTTATTAAAAGAAGTCAATTTTCTATTTTCACATATGCTAGGAAGTTTGGTCCATGTGTAAATTCGAGGGTTGGTAAAAACATCCTTTTTAATGTAAGATGCGTGATATAAATACTCAAATAATATTTGAAAATGAGAATTATTAAATATTATTTATATTTTAAAATATAAATTTAAGTAAGAGGGTTATATAATATTAAATAAAATGTTTATTCTATACTAAGTTAAAGAAGATTATATATATATATATATATATATTGAATTTGTTATTCTATATATAACTAGCAATTGTATTTAAAGGTGCAAAGGTACACCAAAGGAATAAAATATTTTGTGAACCCATCTTGTTATGAACAAAGGCCACAGATGAATGCATGTGCACATGATTTGATAAACTTTTTAATGCAAGCACCACGAGGAAAGGCCGTTGCTCACAACCTATGCATGAGCATAGAGTGTGATACAGAAGGAGTGTATCCCACCAAATCGATTAGAGGTTTCTATATGTGGGAAGCTAATTCATCGAAGGTTTCCTTATAGCATATTATGTCATCAACAAGAATGTTGTAATGCATTTTCTCTTAAGCCTTTTGGAGGAGCCCTAGCTACCAATGGACCCTCCACATCCCAACCCTATTCCTTCAAGGATGTAGTGATGATTGGACCATTGTCATTTCAAGTTTACCCGTTTGTAAAATGTAGACCAACTACCTTTAAGAAAAATGGCAAACACATGATTGATTTTTTTGGTGGATTGCAAATGAGGCACTTTGAAGATCCTATGAAATTGACCATAGGACAGTGGTCCCATAATTTAAGAAAGGAAATTATGCACCATGGTCTAAAAAGTAGACTTCATGTTGCATACATATAAGTTCTTAAAATAAATACTTAACCTAAACACAATGATCCAAAACGTTGTTGTTCTAGTAAGTGTCCACCATTAAACCTTATTCGTTCACACACACACACACACACACACACACATATATATATATTTGTCCCGAGTGAGGAAGTGATTGATATGTGAACCCACCGAGACTCATTCAAATAGGTCATTTTGTTCCAAGTTGTCGTATATACATACTGAGTAAATCGAAAATAGATCTGTGTGAAAATTCTACTGTAGTGTATTGGTTTAGATTCTCCTACTTGATTTAATTATTACAAGTTATTTTCAGAATTTAGATTAAGAAAATACTGAAAATAAACACAAATACAACCTACACATGCAGATCATTTACTGAATAATTCACTCATCCAACAAAGTGACACATGGATTTTTAGACATAAGTCCCCGGAAAAACCCAAAGCGGGAAAACCGGTTCAACAGATATGAGGGTTTTATTATTAAGTAGTTCTGAGTACAACAAATCTGGGTTCCAACGTTGGAAAACTCGACAAAGAATAAAAGATATAAAATCTGCAGCTAACCTGAAAATCTAGTGCCAAATGTCTCACTGATCCACACCCTCAAACGGGATTTACAAGACTCAGCCCAGATCTGACCCTAGAAACCCTTAGCACTGGTTCTAAAGCCCTAGCGTTTCTTAGGAGGGACCGCGTCATCCTCTGCGTGGCTCTAGGAGGGCCTGCGTCACCCTAGGAGGGTCTACGCTGCCCTTGTGTTGTCTCTTCTTGGCCAGCGTCAGCCCAACGTGGCCCTAGCTGGTTTTGTGTTGTCTCTGCACTATCCCTGCTGCTGTACGTGGCTTTGAAGCCTCTCTGCGCTGTCCTTGTGGCTGCTCCTCTTGCCTCTTGCTGTCTCTTTGCCCTGGAATCAGAACATTCCCTTGGCCAATACTACCCCTCACTGCAGGAAATTCCACCGGAAATTCTTAGCAAACCCGCCCTACAATTCCAGATCTATTCCCCAGTTCTATAGAAATTGTGTTTCTTCAACTGACCCTCAAGCCTTTCTCTTATACTTTTTGAACCCTTCAACGGCCAGGATTAAATCATCCATCAATGACTAAGATTAAAAGACTGCTTGATCCATGTGACTTAAGATCATTTCAGCACATGTGTTAATTAATTCACTTTAAATATTTTATTTTCTTAATTTAGACTTAGGAAATCCATTAAAAATAATTAATTATTTGAATAACTTCAACACAACTTGAAATTTCTCAAATCCATTTCTGGGTCTAGTAGATCAGGTGTATTCTAGTCTCTCCACAAAATTTGGGACCTAGAGCACAACTGATGCTACCCCAAATACACAAAATCTCAACACTCCCTCTTAGCATTAGAAGTGTGTTATAGCAATACATCATACCATGCCTTACAAGATCTTGAGTGCTTAGTTTTTGTTTTTGATGCTTGGCCTGCTGCCCTCCATCCACTGCATTGCTGCTCTTTGTACTATTGCCCTCCATCCACTGCACTGCTACTATCTGTACTGCTGCCCATGCCACTGCCACTGACACTGCTACATATGTACTGCAGCTCCCTCTCAAATTGTTGCATCATGCTGCCCATAGCACTACCACTGCTAACTGTCGCATTGCAACTCAGTTGTTGAGAAGTAAGCAACTGAAAGACTCTGCCCAACTGTTTTACGGACAAGTCAAGTTGCCCTCCACCACTGAAGCTCCCTGGATGCTGAATCACCCTATCCGTTTGGAGACACTGTCATGCTGCAACACTGCACTGTGTAAGCCCAGCTTCTCTGCACTGCTAAAGTCCCATCAGCCTCTATGTGCTGCTACCTCTACATCACGTTGCTCCCTCTTCAGCTCTACAACTCCTTCTTGCTCTTCAATGTGGTCATCTGCAACCATATATTGACTCATCCCGCTACTGTCTTAAGGCTCCCGTTGATCGTATGTGATCCAAGAGTAGGGCTGACTCAATGATCGTGCCACTAAATATGGATACTCTATATATCCATGTCACCCCACCTCTTCTCTCGAGGTGCATGAGAATTCATGGCTGCATCATCATCAGAGTCATCTTCATTTGCTGTTGCAGCCTTGAAATCAAAAGCTCCTTTGTCCTTCTTCTTAGGACAACTGCTGGCGAAATGACCAAGATCACCACAGTTAAAACACAAGACCTTGGAGAGGTCCTTCTTCTTCTTCCCTTGTATCTTTTCCCTTAATGCAAGGGCTGCATCCTCCTCCTCTTATTTCTTCACCCTGGCTGATCTGCTTCCTCCACCAATAGAATGTTTCTTGGTGATCCTCCTGATCTCCTCCTGGCGGAGAATAACCCACATATCTACCCAAGATGGTAACGCTGCCCTTCCCAGAATGCTATGGATTAACATTTTCCATTCTTCAGAGACATCATTCAGGGTTGTCCTTACTAGGAGCCCTTCGTCTGGAGTAGCACCCATGCCAATTAGCTGGTCACGGATATCTTGAAGTCTGAAGAGGAATGGATCTATCTCTTTACGCTTCATCATTTGGAACATCCGCATCTGATTCTCAAGAATCATTCTTCTTTGCACAAAGCCTCCTTGTTACATCACTTCAAAATCCTTCCACATTGCATTTTATGTTTTCTTATCATCAATATGCGGAATCACGTGGTCCTTTACTCCGTCTATGATCAACCGCTTTGTCTGTGCTTGATTTTCTTCATACTTCTTGAGTGGATCTGCATCAGTTGGTACAGCAAGTGTCTGCTCTACATGATCTTTGAGACCATACTCATCCAAAACCGAGAGGATTATGGCTTTTGAGATGCCATAGTTGGACATGCCATCTAATCTGTCTTGATCTCTCAATCGATATCGAGCCATATTTGCTCAGATCTGAATAAACTGACTTCCCTCTGGAAATATTCCACCAAATTTCAAACAGACAATATTATCCGATCCTCCTTATCGAATCTCAGATATTTTTGGCTCAGATCTACTGAATAATTGTCTTCCTCCCGCCTTTGTTGCCTTATTTAGAACTTAGGCACAATTCTACACCTGCAGAATCTCTACCCCACCAACACTGCTGAAGATCTGAAGCACTGCTTCCGGATCTTAGTAAGATTCTTTCGCAACACGAGAAGTGACTGGACAACATTTTCCTAGCTGGCCCAACACAGTCTCAACGCTGCTCAGAAGTGGATTGCGTAACCCCGGACTAGGTGACGCAGTCCTTACGCTGCCCTGGGCAGGGTCTGCATAAGCCTAGAGGCCTTCTACAGCTTATGCGTTGTCTCCCTCTAGATCTGTGTCCTCCTGTTGTCAATATGCCCTTTTCGTATTTTATTCTTCTTCTACCACCCTGCAGAAAAAAATATATCTTCAGTCGATTTGCTGGAGATTCAGCTTGATCTGCTATTGCTCTGATACCATGTGAAAATTCTACTGCAGTGTATTGGTTTAGATTCTCCGACTTGATTTAATTATTACAAGTTATTTTCAGAATTTAGATTCAGAAAATACCAAAAATAAACACAACTACATCCTACACATGCAGATCATTTACTGAATAAAACAAAGTGACACATGGATTTTTGGACATAAGTCCCTGGAAAAACCCAAAGCGAGAAAATCGGTTAAGCATATATGAAGGTTTTATTATTAAGTAGTTCTGAGTACAGCAAATCTGGGTTCCAACCTTGGAAAACCCGACAAAGAATAAAATATATATAATCTGCAGCTAACTTGAAGATCTAGTGCCAAATGTATTACTGATCCACACCCTCAAACGGGATTTATAGGACTCAGCCCAGATCTTACCCTAGAAACCATCATCGCTACTTCTGAAGCCCTAGCATTGCCCATGAGGGACTGCGTCAGCCTTTGCGCGGCTCTAGGAGGGCCTATGTCACCCTAGGAGGGTCTACGCTGCCCCTGCGTTGTCTCTTCTTGGCCAGCGTCAGCCCAACATCGCCCTAGTTTCCTCTACACTGTCTCTGCGTTGTCCCTGCTACTCTGCATGGCTCTGAAGCCTCTCTACGCTGTCCTTGTGGTTGCTCCTCTTGCCTCTTGCTGTCTCTTAGCCCTGGAATTATAACACTCCCTTGTCCAATACTACCCCTCATTGCAGGAAATTCCATTGGAAATTCTTAGCAAACCCACCCTAGAATTCTAGATCTATTCCCGAGTTCTATAGAAATTGTGTTTCTTCAACTGACCTTTAAGCCTTTCTCTTATACTTTTTTGTTGAACCCTTCAATGACCAGGATTAAATCATCCATCAATGGCTGAGATTAAAAGATTGCTTGATCCATGTGACTTAATATCATTTTAGCACAAGTGTTAATTACTTCACTTTAATTATTTTATTTTCCTAAGTTAGACTTAGGAAATCCATTAAAAATAATTCATTATTTGGATAGCTTCAACACAACTTGAAATTTCTCAAATCCATTTCTGGGTCTTGTAGATCAGGTGTATTCTAGTCCCTCCATAAAATTTGGGACCTAGATCACAACTGATGCTACCCCAAATACACAAAATCTCAACAATCTGTGCATACACATATAGTAATAATACCTCACACTTCCAACAAACTACCATAATACCTCTCACCTCCCACGTTAGACATTATAAATATAAAATCAAAACAACTCAACACTTTGGATATTATAAATATAAAATCAAAACCTATAAACCAATATATTTCATTAAATATGAGCAATGAACCAAAATAGTGATGAGTCCTTACCATTGCATTAAATGTTACATATGTTGGTACTTATAACACGTAGTAGGAAATGTTGACAAATGATTAATATTTTAAAAGTAATGACTTAACCAATATGAATTGTTATCTTTAACACTTATCACCTACTGCTCTTCTGTGTTGCCTTCATCATTCAAGGAGATCCGACAATAAAGCGCGACATGTGTCTCTTTGTTGTTTGGTTCGAATTTTACTAGATTCCCTATAACACATTAAATATTCATCACCTCCTGTTCTTCCACATTGCATTCTTCATGCAAGGAAATCTAGCGATATAGCAACATGTGTTTGTCTTTTTCCACTTCGAATTTGAGTTGAAAACGAAATGGGGACCAACAAATCCATGAGAGATTTTATGGCCCGTTGTTGACTATCTTAGAATTTTCGCCAGACTATATTGATTCTTTTTCTAGATATGTTCATCCACTTTGGCAGTGTTGGGCACTTTTCATAGAGTTTGGTTATGAGAATTTTTGGAATTCATCAACGGAGCATCAAGAATGGTTCTTAATAATGAATGTAAAATCAATTTGTGGAGATAAAGAGCAAGAGAACCCATCGTTATATAACATTCAAGATTGATGAAAAGTTTCAGCCTATTGCCTTGCAATGTTAATGAGTTAGGTTTAGTCACAAAAATTACTATGATGAGTATTTTCGCAGTTAATATAGGTTATGGTCAATATTTTCTCAATCTGTGAAAATATAATTCTTAAAATTTGCGAAAGGGTTTGCCACAACAAATACAACCATGCTTAATAAATTCCTAGTTAGTATAGGTTATGGTCAATATTTCCACAATCTCTGAAAATATCCTTCTTAAAATAAGAGTTGGTCATAACAATCATTGTTATGCCTAATTTTGCAGAAGTTAGTACATGTTACACTCAATATTTCCACAATATTTATAAATATCATTGAAATAAAGCACGAACCTCAAGCAAAAGTGTTGAAACAAAAACCAAACCAGGCCAAATTCGCTGCAAAAACACATTCTAGTTCTTTTCTGAACAGAAAGAAAGAATAAAATGCAATATTAATATTTCATCTTTCACTGTGTTGAATTGAGAGGGAGGCTAGGAATTGAAGTGCACAACTTTTACACAATCTTTGAAGCAAAAGAGGAAAAGCAAGAACCATTGCGTATTTAACCCCTCGCCCTTACCATCATTAATTTGGACGTTTCTTTACATTGGAGGCGCAGAGGTTGGGATTCTCTCATTTTTGTGCCATTAGCCTCCAAATTGTGAAGAAAATATTCTTGCATTCATTAACAATGCAACCTAATAGTGTGAGGCATGGGGAATTTGAGACTACATTTTCATCGTAAAAGGAAATTCAATTCATAGGTAGTAAGATAATGATTGGTATTTTTGTACAGAGCTTCACAAATTATGGGGAAAGTGATTGTCAGGAGAACGGTGCCACACCAGAACAATTACTACATCACATAATAGTGGGGTCAAAAAAATGTGTTACACTGGAACGATCATGTCAATAGAAATGCAAAGATCATGTCAAAAATATTAAGGCTGTATAAGCTACCATTGTTGTCAAGCATGAATGGTCAATACAATACAAAGGGGTGATGCTTGAATTGAGAAAGAAAACAAGGCAAGAGGCAGAATTGGAGAAAGGGAAGGTTCGGATGCTCATCCAGAATAACAAACAAATCATCTCATTTATTGCCAACATTCAGGGCTCGTATGCATGATTGTATAACAATGGGGATTTCTTGGTGAAAGCGCACATCATCCCATCAGTTGGCTCACTCACAGGGGATAAATGCAAAAATCAAGTTAGGCAGGAGATTGAAGAGTACTTGGAGCAGTGCAGATAGATCACCACCAAGGAAGATCTTGAAGTGAATAGGCAGAACATGTAGAAGCACATTGGTGGTCATTTCCAAATCAACACTATGGTGCTCCCGCTAAAGAAGGAAACATAGACCAGTTCCAAACCAATGTAACCGGATGCCATGGAGGTTAGAGTCTGCTTCCATCCTGACACCATTGCATAATTTGATGGACTCATCACACAGTACAAAGTTTGGCACCATTACGTGACCGAGGAAAAACAAGTGGAAGTTGTTGAGCTGGAATTTGCCCAAACTCAAGCTTAATATTTTTGTCTTATTAGGCTTTCTAATTGCCTCTACCCAATTTTGTCCTATATGGGTACGAGCATATTGTAATATTATTTTGTAAATAATTTGTAAGTGAAATTCCAAGTGTCAATTGTGGAATGTGAAAAGTCATGATGTAATGAAGTTGAAGAGTCAATTGTAAAGAAGTTGAAGAGTCATGAGGGAAGTCCAAGAGTCACATAGAGGAGGGGAAGAGTCACCCCTTATGTTATAAATATATCCTCATAACTCATGTAAAGGGCTTTTGGGAGCCAAGATTTTGGCTAGGCTTTTAGCTTAGGATCAGGGGCTTGAGAGTTTGTGAGAGCCTTGTAATAAAATTCATATAGTACAAATTTAATTTACTCTAAAATTAAACATATTCTCATCAAATTCATATATATATATATATATATATATATATATTTGAATTTGATGAGAATAATATATATATATATATATATGTGGGGGGATGGATTTATTATATTATAGATTTAACTTATTTTAACAAAATTAATATTTCATTAAATCTTTATATATATATATATATATAGATAAAAGTAATATTTTAATATGATTTAATAAATGAAAAAAACATAAAAACAATTTATTATAAAATAAAATTATTTTATAGATATTGGGCGTGTTGTTAAGGCACTCTTAGATGTTAAGTAGGCTAGTTCAATTCCCCACCCTATTAGGGTGTTATTTTTGGACATGACCATGATGTAACCTTATCAATGCCGAGCTTACAAAAAAATATACATTTTCATCATTATATAACTAAAAAATAAATATTAACTAATAAATAAAAAATAAAAACAAGATATCAAAAAATAAATATTAATTAATAAATTTAAAACACAATGTGAATTGGCTCTTCTATACATTTGACACAGAAATAAATAAAAACAAAAGATAAATACCAAGCTTTCAAATTATTACAAAATTTATTTCTTAAATATTTAGCAAAATTAAATCCCTATCTTACTCTAAAATAAATTAGACAAACCTATAATTATATTTTAAATAAATAACTGCATAATTAAAATAAATAATAAAACCTTTAAAAATTCATTTACTTTAATACAAAAATTATTTCTTAAATAATTAGTAGAATTAAATACCATAAATTAGATAGACCTATAATTGTATTTAAAATAAATAATTGCATAATCAAAATAAATAATAAAAATGATTAAAAATAGGTTAATACAATAGTAGTATAATGATTATATTTTCCCATAATGATTGTTTTCACAAACATACCATGAATTTCACTATAATTATCTTCTTTGATTAAGCTTGGTAGTCTAATTTTTAAGTGCAAAGTATTTGAAAAATAATGTAATTGATCATAAATATAAATATAAATTTAATTTTATATATTTTATAATCATTATTTTTATAAAATATATTAAGCAAGTTAATTCAATGAATTATATTAAGTATCTTATATACTACTAAAAAAACATATTAATTCATCCAATGCATTATTGTAATGTGGTAAAATTCTATTTCCATTAAAAATGGCCAATATGGTTTATGATCGATATCGTGTTGTGCCACACCATGCCACATCGTTATTCTCAAATTTGGACTCAAAATTCCAGAATTCCATTAATATATCTATCATCTGTGCCTTCACAACTTACTATTAATATTGATCCCCTTAGCAAATCATTCAAACTTGATTTTACATTAATATTTTATTTTTTCTTTATTCACATTAATGCGGTAATCAAATAAAGGATACTTTGAAGAAACATTGACGTGAGATTAGTGGAAGATGGGTGCTCCAGTTTTAGATCGAATTTATCGTGTGTAGCATATAACATGTTTAAAAGGGCCCGTTAGCTCTCGGCATATTCAACTACCTTTGCATTCAATATCTATAAAGTGTATTATGGGATACCATAGGATTAAAGTGTATTATTGGAAAGGATATTCTTAACATTATGGTTTAAAATAGTGTGTATAATTTTATTTCATTGCATCTATGTTGTATAACATGTATAATTAGATGTTTTAAAATGGATAGTTGTATTTGTAAATTAAAACAATATGTTACCAAGGGATACATTGTCAATGTTTATATTGACAAAGTTCATTTTCATGATAATGATATTTTGAGGAGATTATAAATAATATATAAATTAATATAATTCTTAAGAGTTAGGTAATGATGTGCATAAACATGAATCATATAATGCATGTTTATCAATGAAATTGGATTTAGTTAAATCTTCAATACATATCAAACAATTTTATACCTTATTTGAATTTGATGGGTAAGGGTTATAATGATGACTTATATAATTTAAAAGGAGAAAGATGAGAATTTATGAACCACAACACTCATATAGGTGTAAGATGACAAGTGATAGACTAAGAAAATGTTTATAGGTAAATTTTAAAGATATTAACTGTCTATCCTTGACAAGGGAGATACATTTTGTAATAAGTTGAGGCTTAAAGGCTAATGGAAAAATAATTAATGTGAAGAGTAAGAAGTTAGCATGCCATTGACGAGTTATGTATTTGGATTAGATTAATCAATGTATTGGAAATGAAATAATGATGGAAATACGAGTAACAACTTAACTAAATATTAAGGCTTTAGATGGTGAAACTTGCAAGTGAAGATACTATATCAAAATTGTAGCATACCAATAGTATGGTTGTGCCTATCTTGTAAATTGGGAAATTTCTTATTGAAAGACGAGAAAATGATTAGTGAAAGAAATTTCCATCTTGTTTAAAACGCAACACTAACATTGTTGATGATGTAGCTTAGATCCTAGAAGGATGTTGAATAATCTTAATTCATAGTCAGTAATCATTGTTTATATAAGTAAACTAAATTAATTCATGATAAGAATGCTTATAGTGTATTGTTATTCTATATTTGATAAGTATTGATATGATTTTTATAGTAATGATGTTTCATGATGTGATCGTATGTGGTAAATGAAAATGGTTCTAATGAGGATAATGATGCACATGTGGTTCTTATTTAGTTGTTGCAATAATGATGTTGTATGCTCGTGATGAATATGATATGCATAGGGATTATGTCGTTATGATTTGAGGTTATATCGACATGTGGTTAGTTTATTATGTGATGTCATGTCTTGATGCTGATATGTTGATGTTATAACTTGTGAGGGTATTTTATGTGGTAATCGCATACAAATTTTGTGACATGCATGATCATGCAGTTCTTTACAGTTAAGAATGTGGTGATTAACAATAATGTTATGTTTTCATGATGAAATGTAAGAGTTGGAATGCGAATTATTTTCTGTGATGTTATGATTATAACTAATGCATTGGATGCATGTTGAGATGTGGTGATTGGCAGGAAATCCACAAATTGGCTGAGAGGGTTGTTTTATTTGATGATCTCGTGGGACCCCATACCTATGAGCAGGGATAATTTTAAGGATGGAAAATTATCTTGAAGTTTAAAAAATTGGCGAATATCACTAGTCCCTAATATGCAAATTATAAAATATTTATTGATGTATTTGTAAAATTATTCAAATTTATAATGATATTATATATATTGTCTATATAATGTGGGCGATTTTTAATGTAAAATAATTTTATATTGTAAATTTTGGGCAAATCATTTTTATAAAAAAATGGAAATTGGCGAATCTTTTTTTTGGAAAAACCATGGAAAATTAGCCCTCCTACGAATATTAGCCCCTAAAATTTTCCATGCCTATGAGGGAGAATATGTAACAATATATGGGCTGGGGACAAACTCAATTAACACTACATATTCCAATGGTTCATTTGTCTTGTATAACTCTTGATGGATAGCTCTTGAGGGGCTATGGGACCATCTTGAGGAGGCCAAGTGCCTGATATTGTAGGCCAAGTGCCTAGTATTGGATTGGGATGCCGAAGTCTGGAAGGGGTGTAAGGACTTCAATGCATGGGGCTGTGCGCCTTAGTGAGGGTGGAGGGAGTGGGCCAACCTTGCGAGATGCCCAGATTAATTGAGTACTAGGACCGGATGTCTGCCTTTGGGCAGATGAGGTCTGAGTCGGGCGCGAGCCTTGGGGCCAACCTTGGGCTATGGTATAGATCAATGAGGCTTATGATTGTTCCAAAAATGGGAAAAGGACAAAGATTCCTTGATATTTCCCGGGTGTTGTGGAAAGTTTCGATGCCTGTTGGTTATATTAATTCATGAGAGGGTGTTGGGAAAATGTGAAGTAATAAATAACTAAATAAATAAAATATTAAATGATTCAACCTAACTTCGGGACGAAGTTCCTTAAAGAGGGGGAGTATCTAACGTCCCCTAATAATAATGCAAATTATAAATAATAAATAATATAATATAATATACTACATAGTAAATAAATAAGAAGTCAATAATAGTAAATACATAATAAATAATAAAGAGAATAATAATAAATAAATAAATAAAATAATGAATAATAAATCGAAGTTCTAAATAAAATAGTAAATAATAAACTGGAGATCTAAATAAAAATCTATAAAAGTAAACTATAAAAATAAGTGAAATTAACAAAAGTAAAAAGGAATAAAATAAGAAAGAGTTGAACTAAGAAAACTATAAAAATAGTAAAAATAAGTAAAGTTAACAAAAAGTAAAATGGAATAAAATAAGAAAGAGTTAAATTAAGAGAAACATTAAATTAAGTAAAACTTAAAATAAAGAAATAAAAGTTGCATGTTGACACATGGAATGTGTGCATGCAGTTCCCTTCCATTGTTTGGTTTATTTAATAGACGTTGAGGAAGATGAAATGCATCATTCCTTCATCCATTCTCTTGAGAGAAAAATATTGTGAGACAAAAGATTCCCTTGCAGTAGTACGTTGATTGAGTTCTCGGGGCTGACCAACTGTAAAAATATTACGTGCAGCTGAGCCTATGGTTGGACTTTATAAAACAAAAGAAATTAAACCCTTTAAAATAAACTTTTTCGTGACTTAAAAAAAATAAAATAAATGTCAATAGTTTAAAACAATGTTTGAAACCTTTATCGTGGACTTAAAACTAAAAATAAAACCAAAACACAATTTGTTTTCGCGTTCCAATCTGTCCCTACGTCAGCAGACCCTTTCTCCGCGCGATAGGCTTCCCATTGGCTGGAGGTGGGACCTCCAGAATTCAAACCAAAAACTAATTTCTTTGTATGAAATTTTCGCGTACCAATTGACTGTAGTCACATCAGCTCAATGGACGCGCAATAAACCATTAAATCCGGTTTATAAACTCTTATGAGGTCTGGATTTAGCCTTGTTGACTGTCTTCCATTTTGGTGCCATCTACATTGGATTGGCTAATGGAAATCTGATGTGGACCATGTGCTCGACTTCAACTAACATGGCCCATTCAAACAATTCAACGCTAGCGGTAAATATTGTTCGTTAGTGAGGAGTTATGAAGCAGATAGCATAAGGTAAAATGCAGCATGGTAATTCTCTATTGCCTAGTTTTAAATATACTATTGGAATCTTATTGGTTGAAATGTAATAGTAAACCTCTTACCATACACATGAATTTTTTTGTCTTCAGCAAACCATCATTGATTAAGCCAGTGATAATTTTGGTGAACCATAAGTATTTGCGTACAACTATTGATTGCTGAGGCATGCATAGCCCAGCATGCATTAAATAAAATTCTGTTCGGATTGAGGTTATAGGTCTTGTTGTAAGATATTTTTTTTAGATTTTATCATTACATATTTATAATTTAAAGTAGACCCAAAGTTTAAAAACTATATATATAATAAATTAATCCATATATATATATATATATATATATATATATATATATATATATATATATATATATATATATATATATATATATATATGATTTATATATTCAAATTGTTGCTTCTTTTATAATTTATTTTGATAAATATAACATTTTTATATATATCAATGTATTTAGCTCCTTAAAATTAGTTTTTTTTTTTTAAACCTATACTTAATAAATTAATCCATACATATATTAATAATGGAATACTTTTTCTGTAAATCAATACTTAGTTAAATAATTACTTCAATATATTTTTAAAAATATATTATATTATTATACATTTCCATTACTATAAAATATTTTTTTTACATTTTGTTATTACATATTTATAAGTTAAAGTAGACCCAAAGTTTATAAATTATATATTTAAACAAAATATCATAGTTTATATATAAATTGATATCCATTAGCAATGTTTATAAAATATCTAATATGAGATGGATCGCCATATTATTTCTCTCTAAATTAACAACTAAAATCACAACACTATATTCAATTTTATAAGTTTACTTTAATTTAGCTCTATCTAATTGTATTATAAAACAAGTGTAACTATATTATATAAAAAAACATTAGAAATTGAAAAATATAATTAATCAAAAAACACATCCCTAATGAATAGAATATCAAATCTATCCAATATCTAAAAAAATCAAATTACTTAACTAAATTATATTATTAAATTTTAGAATATATAATGGATACATCAAATATATAACTAAACAAAATATTAAACAATTTTAATTTCTATATACTATCCCATATATATATATATATATATATATAAAAACATTAGGAAATTCTGAAAATGTAATTACAAAACAACATTCCTATTTATAAAATATTATCTAAAAACTCAAATTGGTTAACTAAATTACATTACTAAATTTTGAAATATACATTAAATATATCAAATATATAACTATACAAAATATTAAACAATTTTAATTGTTATATATCATGTCATCTAATTTTAAGTAAAAACAACATGCAACTTCTTGAACATTAACTATATATATATATATATATATATATATATATATATATATATATATATATATATATATATATATATATATATATAAAGAGCAAGTCCTTATAGCCATGATGAAACTCAAATTAACACCTAAAATCATAACACTAAATTAAATTTTATAAATTTGCTTTAATTTAGCCATATCTAATTCTATTATAAAACATGTGTCACTATATTATATAAAAAAACATTACAAATTGAAAAATATAATTAATAAAAAACACATCCCTAATCAATAGAATATCAAATATATTCAATATTTAAAAAAGTCAAATTACTTAACTAAATTATATTATTAAATTTTAGAACATATAATGAATATATGAAATATATAACTATACAAAATATTAAACAATTTTAATGGCTATATACTATGCCATATAATTATATTTATACAAAAAAAACATTAAAAATTGAAAAATGTAATTAAAAAATCACATTCCTAATGACTAAAATATTCAATCTATCTAATATCTAAAAACTCAAATTGGCTAACTAAATTACATTATTAAATTTTGGAATATACATTAAATATATCAAATATATAACTATCCAAAGTATTAAACAATTTTAATTACTATATATCATATCATGTAATTTTAAGTAAAAATAACATGCAAGTTTTTGAATAATAGCAATATATATATATATATATATATATATATATATATATATATATATATATATATATATATATATAACTTATATTTTTTGTTATTATAAATTCTTATAATAATATTTTTAGTTTTTAGCATTATAAATTTTCATATTCATAATATTTTTATTTTTAGCATTGTAAATTTTCATATTCATATATATATCTTAGGGAAATGTAAAAGTTTTCAGATCTAAAAAAATCAAATTAGTTAACTAAATTATATTACTATATACAATTAATACTAACATAAATTCTTATTTTTTATTTTAATTTAGCTATATTTAAACTAAACTAAGCGACAACTTTATTACAAAGAAAATCCTCATAGACATCCTTAAATTGAAATTGAAACATTTAGCAAATCCTCATAGACATGCTCAAACTCAAATTCCAACAATTATTTCTAATTTAATTTAACTATACTTTATTACAAAACAAATCTTCATAAACATCCTCAAATACTATTCTTTTTCAATAAATGGCAAATAGAAAATTAAAAAGCAATGAATCAATAAAATATTCGATATGCTTTTGAATTGCAATTGCAAATTGTATTAAAATTAAGTGTCTTGTTGATGTGGAACATTGTGATGTGATCGCAACCGCAATCACAAGTTATATGATACAACTGCATATGTTTTTCTTGCCACCATTGAATGATGCGATCCGATTAGCACAATCGCAATCGCAAATCGCAAGTTCAAGTTCTTTTGTCATGATCCAATTGCAATGGTATGAATCAATAAAACATTTGATATACTTTTGAATTGCAATTGCAAATTGTATTAAAATTAAGTGTCTTGTTGATGTGGAAGATTGCAATGTGATCGCCGCATCCGTTTATTTTGCCACCGTTGGATGATGCGATAGCACAATCGCAATCGCAAATCGCAACTTCTTTTGTTTTGCACTCATTGCAAGCGTAAGTCTCCGACTCCATAAGTTTTATAAGGCAGATCTGATTTCCACATCGCATAGCATTTTGGGCATATGTTTTCTTTGCTACTGTTCAATAATGCGATGCACTTCGCCCAATCACAATCGCAAATCGCAAGTTCTTTTGTCTTCGTCCGATTGCAATGGCAACTATCGGACCCGATAAGTTTTATAAGGCAAATTTATTTTCCATATTTGATCTAATTTTTTTCACGTTGAGCAGGGCACACAGTTCCAAAGGTTCATTTGATAGATTGTACTTTATCATGCAATGGATATAAACTGTTGTTGCAATAAACTGAATCAATGTTTTAAATTAATTTCGGAGCTATATTACAGCCTACTCATATGTATTCGAATTCCCTAATTCAAATTACATTTGGCCCCAAATCAAAGTTATGAAACATTTAATGAGCTTTGAACTTTATTAATATTCCCACAGATAATAAGGTTCGCTTGCTACTTCGACCTTTACTATTTCAACAATCGCAACTCAATGCTTCCCATTGTGATTAATGCATTTGCCAATGTTCTGAAGCGATGCCCTTACTCTAATGCGATTGATGCATTAAAAAATGTTCCAATGCGATTAATGCCTTTTAAGCCGGAACTTCAAATACATATAAATCACAGTTCATAAACACATCGGGACTTTTATTAACATGTTTCGTTGTTATGATTTTCTCCGATTCGATTCGTAAGGATCCCACAAAGTTAATAAATTCTTTTGTCCATTCGATCTATTATAATCTATGCATTTGCCAATGGTTTAAAAACCACCACCACTCGTCGGGCCCACGATGCATTATAGCCTACCTTTATATATCGCGCATCAACTATGATATATCAGCATACATTACAACCTCGGACCCGATAAGTTTTATAAGGTAAATTTATATTCCATATTTGATCTAAGTTTTTTCACGTTCAGCGGGGTCCACAGTTGCAAAAGGTTCATTTGATACATTGTACTTTATCACGCAATGGATATAAACTGCTATTGCAATAAACCGAATCAATGTTTTAAATTAATTTCGGAGCTATATTACAACCTACTCATATGTATTTGAATTTCCTAATTCGAATTACAATTGGCCCCAAATCAAAGTTATAAAACATTTAATGAGCTTTGAACTTTATTAATATTCTCGCAAATATTAAGGTTCGCTTGCGACTTCAACTTTTACTATTTCAACAATCGCAACTCAATGCTTCCCATTGCAATTAATGCATTTGCCAATGTTCCGATCCGATGCCCTTACTCCGATTCGATTGATGCATTCGCAAATGTTCCGATGCGATTAATGCCTTTTAAGCCGGAACTTCAAATACATATAAATCACAGTTCATAAACACATCGGGACTCTTATTAACATGGTTTAGAAACCAACGCCACTCGTCGAGCCCACGATGCATTATAGCCTACCTTCATATATCGCGCATCAACTATGATATATCAGCATACATTACAACCTCGGATATAACTCAACCTTTGAATGTATTGCTCAAGCACATCATTACCATGCCGCACACTTACATTGAAACTTAAGAAAATAATTAACCATAATACCTGCGCCAATAACAGTTGGGCTAAGGTTAAAATATCAACCACTGATATATTTTAAGGTCTGGACCCATCAACGAATTAACTCGCCTATGTTAAAACATAACAAAACCTATTACAAAGCCTCTCGGGCTTTTTATAAATTGCACATGAAAATTGCAAAAAATTGCATATAACACGTACGACCAAAGGTTAAAAACCCAAAAACCTGCTTATCAAATCCGTGAAATAATATGCATCGAATCCACTTTAAAACAATGCAAACTACGCATATAATATGCTCTCATATTCTAACCCCAATGCTAACCTTTGAAAATTTCAGGCGCCACAACTTTATAAACTTTTATTTTCTATTTTCCAATGCGATTAATCACAACTCAATGCTTCCAATTGCCATTAATGCATTTGCCAATGTTCCGATGCAATTGATGCATTCGCAAACATTCCGATGCAATTAATGCTTTTTAAGCCGGAACTTCAAAGACATATAAATCACAGTTCATAAACACATCGGCTCCGCAATCGTCATCGGGACTTTTATTAACATCTTTCGCTGTTATGATTTTCTCCAATGCGATTCATCGGGGCCCCAAAAGGTTAATAAATTCTTCTGTCCATTCGATTTATTATAATATATGCATTTTCCAATGGTTTAAAAACCAACACGACTCGTCGGGCCCACGATGCATTATAACCTACGTTTATATATCGCACACCAACTATGATATATCAACATACAACGCCGCACACTTACATTGAAACTTAAGCAAATAATTAATCATAATACCTGCGACAATAACACATGGACTAAGGTTAAAATATCAACCATTGATATATTTTAAGGTCTGGGCCCATCAGCGAATTAACTCACCTATGTTAAAACATAACAAAACCTATTACAAAGCCTCTCGGGCCATTTATAAATTGCACATGAACATTGAAACCTGCTAATCAAAAGCGTTGAATAATATGCTCAAACTCAAATTGCAATAATTATTACTAACTTAATTTAACTATACTAAACAAAGAAACAACTTTATTAGAAAGAAAATTTTCATAAACATGTTGAAACTCAAATTGCAACATTTCTATATTTACATTAAGCAACAAGTAGTAGCTACTCTGCCATACTCATATTGATTCCAAAAATAAGGTAAGCATATCTAGCAAATCTAATCTACACATCAAATGCATATGCTTATGGGCCAACACAAAAGTTGTTTAACTATAATTTAGATAGATTTAAACCACTACGAAACTCAAATTGCAACAATTATTTCTAATTTAGTTTAACCATACTTTATTACAAAACAAAACTCCATAAACATGCTCAAATTCAAATTGCAACCTCTCTATAATTGCAGTAACCGACATGTAATACCCATAATAGCTCATTTCCAACATCACATTGCAACATTACTACATTTAAACTAAGCGGCAGGTAGTCGCTAATTGTAGCCTTGTTAAAAGAAGTCAATTTTCTATTTTCACATGTGCCTTTTAAGGCACGTCGTGGATATAGGCTGGGAAGTTTAGTCCATGTGTATATTCGAGGGTTGGTAAAAACATCCTTTTTATATGCATGATATAAATAGGCAAATAATATTCGAAAATGAGAATTATTAAATATTATTTATATTTTAAAGTAATGGGTTAAATAATATTAAATAAAATGTTTGTTTTATATTGAGTTAAAGAATATTATGGTATATATTGTATATAATTATATATATATATATATTGAATTTGTTATTCTATATATAACTAGCAATTGTCCCTAAAGGTGCAAAGGTACACCGAAGGAATAAAATATTTTGTGAACTCATCTTGCCATGAACAAAGGCCACAGATGAATGCATGTGCACACGATTTGATAAACTTTTTAATGCAAGCACCACGAGGAAAGCCCATTGCTCAAAACCTATTCATGAGCATAGAGTGTGATACAGAAGAAGTGTATCCTACCAAATCTATTAGAGGTTTCTATATATGGAAAGCTAATTTATCGAAGGTTTCCTTATAGCATATTATGTCATTAACAAGAATGTTGTAATGCATTTTCTCTTAAGCCTTTTGGAGGAGCTCTAGCTACCAATGGACCCTCCACATCCTAACCATATTCCTTCGAGGATGTAGTGATGATTGGACCATTATCATTTCAAGTTTACCCGTTTGTAAAATGTAGACCAACTACCTTTAAGAAAAATGCCAAACACATGATTGATTTTTTTGGTGGATTGCAAATGAGGCACTTTGAACATCCTATGAACTTGACCATAGGACGGTGGTCCCATAATTTAAGAAAGGAAATTATGCACCATGGTATAAAAACTAGACTTTGTGTTGCATACATATAAGTTCTTAAAATAAATACTTAACCTAAACACAATGATCCAAAACGTTGGTGTTCTAGTAAGTGTCCAGCATTAAACCTTATTCCTTCACACACACACACACACACACACACATATATATATATTTGTCCCGAGTGAGGAAGTGATTGATATGTGAGCCCACTGACACTCATTCAAATAGGTTATTTTGTTCCCAAGTTGTCATATATACATACTGAGTTTATCGAAAATAGATCTGTGTGAAAATTCTACTGCAGTGTATTGGTTTAGATTCTCCTACTTGATTTAATTATTACAAGTTATTTTCAGAATTTAGATTAAGAAAATACCGAAAATAAACACAACTAAAACCTACACATGTAGATCATTTACTAAATAATTCACTCATGCAACAAAGTGACACGTGGATTTTTAGACATAAGTCTCGGGAAAAACCCAAAGTGGGAAAACTGGTTCAGCAGATATGAGAGTTTTATTATTAAGTAGTTCTGAGTACAGCAAATCTGCGTTCAATCTTGGAAAACCCGACAGAGAATAAAATATATAAAATCTATAGCTAACCTAAAAATCTAGTGCCAAATGTTAGACTGATCCACGGCCTCAAATGGGATTTACAGGACTCAGCCCGGATATGACCCTAGAAACCCTCAGTGTTGGTTTTGAAGCCCTAGAATTGCTCAGGAAGGACTGCGTTAGCCTCTGCGTGGCTCTGGGAGGGTCTGCATCACCCTAGGAGGGTCTACGCTACCCCTGCACTGTCTCTTCTTAGCCAACGTCAGCCCAACATGGCCCTAGTTGGCTCTGTGCTGTCCCTGCTGCTCTGTGTGGCTCTGAAGCCTCTCTGCGCTGTCCTTGTGGCTGCTCCTCTTGCCTCTTGCTGTCTCTTAGCCTTGGAATCAGAACATTCCCTTGGCCAATACTACCCCTCACTACAGGAAATTCCACCAGAAATTCTTAGCAAACCCGTTCTAGAATTCTAGATCTATTCCCAAGTTCTACAGAAATTATGTTTCTTCAACTGACCCTCAAGCCTTTCTCTTAGAATTTTTTGTTGAACCCTTCAACGACTAGGATTAAATCATCCATCAATGACTGAGATTAAAATATTGCTTGATCCATGTGACTTAAGATCATTTCAGCACATGTGTTAATTAATTCACTTTAATTATTTTATCTTCCTAAGTTAGACTTAGGAAATCCATCAAAATTAATTAATTATTTGAATAGCTTCAGCACAACTTGAAATTTCTCAAATCCATTTCTGGGTCTTGTAGATCAGATGCATTCTGGTCCCTCCACAAAATTTGGGACCTAGAGCACAATTGATGCTACCCCAAATACACAAAATCTCAACACTCCCTCTTAGCATCAGAAGTGTGTTCTAGCAATACATCACACCATGCATTACAAGATCTTGAGCACTTAGTTTGTGTTATTTATGCTTGGCCTGCTGCCCTCCATCCACTGCACTGTTGCTCTTTTTACTGCTACCAATGCCACTACCGCTGACACTGCTACATCTGTACTGCAACTCCCTCTCAAATTGCTGCATCATGTTGCCCATAGCACTACCACTGCTAACTGTCGCACTGCAACTCAGTTGTTGAGAAGTAAGCAATTGAAAGACTCTACCCAATTGTTTGAAGGATAAGTCAAGTTTCCCTCCACCACTGAAGCTCCTTGGATGCTGAATCACGCAGTCCGTCTGGAGACACTGTCATGCTGCAACACTGCACTACGTGAGCCCAACTTCTCTGCACTGCTAAAGTACCATCAGCCTCTCTGTGCTACAGTGTAATATTCCTAATTAGCAATGGCTAATTGGAATATTCGATTTTTCTTAATTTTGTCGTCTATAGTTTATTCATGAATGAAAAGGTGAGTAAAGAAGACATAACTCACTTTATAAATAAAAATTCACTCCCTAGTAGCACAACGTTGTGACTTAAGTGAGCCAAGGGGGCCAAGGGACCACACAGAGAGGGGGCCCACGTAGACACATGGAGGGACTGCGCAGGCCAAGAGGGAGCACGTGGCAACGTTGGAGGAGGTGAGCATTAGGGTTGAGAGGGGCTCATGCTATATATAGGGGAGAGACTCCTCATTTTGATCATTCGTTGTTGATGATATTGAGCTGGTCGTTTTGAATTCTTGAGCACGCTCTTTGTTTAGCCTGTCTGCAGCACTGTTTAGTGCGTTGAGTGTCTCCGATCGGAGATTTCGCCCTTAGCCCCGGGGGACTTCGAGTGCCTGCTCGGGCAAGGTAGTTTCTTCAGCATTTTGTGAGAGGATTGGTGTTTGGGTTTTGTTACGGAGTTGTGCATTCAGAGACTGCGCAATCATTGAGAGGGAGGACGCAGTCTATTCAGGAGGAGCTCCGGATTGGGTTTCTTGCAAGGGGTTTGCTTCTGGAGATTGAGTAGAGGGTTAGCCTTTGCCTTTGGGAGG
This sequence comes from Pinus albicaulis, assembly GCA_034641835.2. Taxonomy (NCBI): domain Eukaryota; kingdom Viridiplantae; phylum Streptophyta; class Pinopsida; order Pinales; family Pinaceae; genus Pinus; species Pinus albicaulis. The sequence continues at coordinate 435,415,882 of CM076582.1, read as the reverse complement.
ATTTTGGTGGAGTCTGAGGCTGTATTTCAATTGTTCCTATTTAGCCTCTGCGTAAAGCCTTGGAGGGCAGCGTAATTCTGGGTTTTGCTGGGGTTGATGAGTAGAGGTGGATTCCATATTTTCAGCTCATTCTGGCAAGGGGACCAACCCCTAGTCATCAGTTCATTTCAGGAGTAGTAGCTACACGGAAGTTTTCCAGCAGCTGGGACGCAGTTTAGAGAGTAGCCATTTCCTGGTTATTCTGAGAGTATTTCTTCACTTGCCTTGAGCAAGTATAGGTGCCATCACTCTGATCACCTATTGTAATTCATTATATTTCTCAGTATAATAAAATGGCTTAGCATTCTCTCTCTATTTCTGGAGCATTTGTTATACATGTTATCTATGTTGTTGTATGTCTGCATTACTATTCTTTTTATATCTTTGGGCATTCTAGTCCTATACCACTTGGTGTGTTTTTCTTCATGTTCTTAGATAGAGTCTGGAAAGGTCCAAGTAGCCTCCAGATCTCACCATCTTCTCAGAGGTGACATATCTGGTAAACGCCTTCCCAGTCTATCTTTGGTTATATTTTGCTTGAGTTTTAGAGATATCCCTGAAACAGGATATTACAGTGGTATCAGAGCATAGTTCTGTCTCAGCCTGTGGAGCTAGTTGTCTATGACACCGGGGAAGAGGCCATATATTTGTTACAGAGGCAGGAAGTACAGAGATCGTGAGCGTAGGTTGGAGAACACCTACGGAGAGGGAGACTGTGTTCGGGTGGTGGACACATAACAGGAGGAGCCTGTGACAGACGGAGAGCAGGAGGAGCCTGTGACAGACGCAGAGCAGGAGGAGCCTGTGCTAGATTCAGAGCAGAGAGAGCCGATGACATATGATAATGAGGAAAAACAGTTTGGGGAGGCACTCCTCAAATCAGTGTAGGATATGGGTGATTATTTTGCAGAGTATTAGGCCTATGGGCAGGAGTTCAGGGATGCTCTCTCGTTCAGAGATTTTGTTCAGCTTCAGCGGGACAGTAGACCTCGCGACCATCATAGAGGGCACCGGCATTATCATGACAGGGATACCCACCACATAGTGAGCAGATTCCACTTGCCTACGTCTGATGGTTCATCAAACAATTCGGTGAAGTCTTGGGTGGAGAAGCTGGACATCTATTTCCATCTTAACCAGATGTCAGAGACAGAGGTCATCAAGGTGGCAACATTACATTTGGATGGTGAGGCACAGGACTAGTGGTTTCATGGGATGGTTACACTCGAACATTCTACAGTGATGACATATGCTGAGTTTACCAGGAGGTTGATAGAGAGGTTTGTCCGGAGGGATCCGGAACAACACTTTGTTGAGCTGACGAGGCTCAAACAGACTAGGAGACTAGAGACATACATTGCAGACTTTTTGAGGGTTTCAGTGATGGTGCCAGATCTATCCGCGGCACGGATGATCTATATGTTTGTGGAGGGGTTAGCAGAGCCACTTCGGGGTCTAGTCAGATCTACTAGACCAGCCACACTCCAGGATGCTATTAGTAGGATACGGGACTTATAGGATGCATTGCCCAGGACTCAGACACCTTACCCCCAGAGACAGGGCTTCCAGCCCAAGGGGAAGGATGTGAAGATTCCACCTCCAAAGGGGAATCCAGGATGGGCACAGACGGATGATGATGCCAGGAGGGAGCTGAAGAAGAAGCGGTTGTGCTTTACCTGTCAGGAGCCGTGGGTATCGGGACATAGATGTTCTGCTGGCAAAGCACACTTCATCGAGGTATTCTCTGAGAGTAGTGGGGAAGAGGATGAGGAGGATGACGTGGAGGCAGAAGACAGTTGGACATCCCCTGATCAGTTGCCACCACCACCTCCAGGAGCAGGAGGTGCAACTTTTTCACCCACAGGGGGGACCCTTGCAGCATTGCGAGGAGTTCCTAAGTATTTGACGTTGTGCGTACGGGGGACAGTACGTGGTCAGCGAGTATCAATTTTGGTTGACAGTGGGGCAACCCACAACTTCATCGATGCACAGATGGTTGAGCGGAGAGGTATACCGACCAAGAGCTTCGATGGATTTTCAGTTTTAGTCCCAGGAGCTCAGACGATGCAGTGTGCCCGGTATGTTCCAGAGTTGGCAGTGACGATGGGTACCTACACCGTGACCGACCACTTTTTCATGGTCAACATACCAGATACCAATGTGGTATTGGGTGTTCAGTGGTTGATTACTCTGGGGAAGGTCACCACAGATTGGGAGGCCTTAGAGATGGAGTGGGATGATAAGAAGACCGGGAAGCATGAGAAGATCCGCGGAATGCACTCTTAACCACCTCAGACTGTTTCGGCTCACCGCATGGAGGCAGATTTCCAGAAGGGAGACATAGAGTGGGCGGTTGAGTTGAGGGCATCAGAGGCAAGGACTACTGGTTAGGCTATTCATCCTGATATACAGGCCATCCTTGACAGGTATGACACAGTGTTCGGGGATATACCACCAGGCCGACCACCGGATCGGGGGTTTGAGCACACTATTGAGTTGCAACAGGGTATTCAGGCAGTGATTACCACACCCTATAGGCATCCCAAAGCCTATCGGGATGAGATTGAGCGGGCCATCCAGGAGTTGCTGGCTCTTGGGCACATCCGGTTGAGCACGAGTCCTTTTGCTTCTTTCGTGGTGTTGGTGAAGAAGAAGGACGACACTTTGAGGATGTGTATTGACTACAGGGCCCTAAACAAGAAGACCCTGAAGAACAAGTACCCGATACCCAGGATCGATGAGTTGATGGATGAGTTAAGAGGAGCTCGGTTCTTCTCAAAAATTGATTTGAGATCGGGGTACCATCAGATTCGCGTGAGGGAATAGGACATTCCCAAGACCGCCTTCATGTGTCACTATGGGCACTTTGAGTTTTTGGTGATGCCCTTTGGGTTAACCAGCGCACCAGCGACATTCCAGTCTTGCATGAACCACATCTTCCGTAGTCACTTGAGGAAGTTTGTGTTGGTATTCTTTGATGATATCCTCATTTACAGTAGGACTTGGGAGGAGCATCTCCAACACATTGAGGCAGTGTTGCGCATTTTGGAGGAGCAACAGTTCTATGCCAAGCTCTCCAAGTGTGAGTTTGGGTTGTCGGAGATGTTGTACTTGGGACATATCATCGGGGTGGACGGAGTGAGAGTCCACGAGGATAAGATCAGGGCCATCAGAGATTGGCCAGAGCCGAGGAACGTGACAGAACTTCGGGGGTTCATTGGTCTTTGCACTTATTACAGGAAGTTCGTCAGGAGTTTCTCACAACTTGTTGCACCTCTTACTAATTTGACAAAGAAGGGGGCATTCAGTTGGTCGGATACAACACAACGAGCCTTTGACAAGCTCAAGGAGGTGATGAGCAGCTGCCCAGTGCTTGCATTGCCGAATTTTACACAGCCATTGTCGAGAGAGGGGATTGGCGTAGTATTGATGCAGGGAGGACACCCTATAGCCTTTGAGAGTCGGAAGCTCCTTCCACACGAGAGGTTGTATTCTATATACGACAAGGAGATGTTGGCCATTATGCATGCGTTGGAAAAATTCCGGCAGTATTTAGTAGGTAACAGGTTCAGGGTGAGGACTGATCACAACAGCCTCAAGTTCTTTTTGGAGTAGAAGCAGCTACAGGAGAGGCAGTAGAAGTGGATCAGTAAGATCTAGGCATATGACTTTGGCATTGAGTATGTTAAGGGTAAGAACAACGTGGTAGCAGATGCCTTTTCATGTAGACCAGCCACGTTGTCTCTTATGAGCTTGGATATAGATTGGAGGGCTCGAATTTTAGTAGTGTACTCCAAGGACAGATTTGCATGTGAGGTTCTGGATGGACAGGTAGCGGATGACAGGTACAGGGTGGTCGATGAGATCATCTACTACAGGGACAGGATATTCTTGACTAAGGGATATCAGCTCAAGAAGAAGATACTTCAGGCATCACATGATTCACCTTTGGCTGGCCATCAGGGGTTTACCAAAACCTACAGGGCCATTAGAGAGAGGTTCTCATGGAAGGGCCTCAAGGAGGACGTACTCCAGCACATCAGGGAGTGCGATGTTTTCTAGAGAAACAAGGGGGAGATGAGCCATCCAGCAGGGTTATTGCAACCTCTTCCCATTCCAGAGGGGAAATGGGAGAGTATTTCGATGGACTTCATCACAGGGTTGCCCATGGTGCAGGGCAAGGATTGTATCTTTGTCGTCGTTGATCGACTGACAAAGTATGTGCATTTTTTCGCCATATCCGCGCACTACACAACAACACAGGTGGCCGAGTTGTTCTTCAGAGAGGTATTCAGGCTACACAGTCTACCTAAGACCATCATCAGTGACAGGGACAGCCGCTTCATGGGCGGATTTTGGCAGGAGATTTTCTGGTTGGTGGGGACGGAGTTGACACCAAGTACCAGTTATCACTCATAGACGGATGGACAGGCGGAGATAGTTAACAAGTGGCTGGAGGGCTATTTGCGTAACTATGTCAGTGGTCAACAACGAGCATGGCTGAAGTGGTTGCATCTGGGGGAGTACTACTACACAACTACTCATCACATGTCCATTGGTATGTCACCATTCTATGCTTTGTATGGGTATCATTGTTTATCTTTTGCTGATGTGATGTTTGGTGCTAGCAAGGTGTTGTACTATACAACAACCCTCCCTTTTTCTTAAAATTTTAGAAATAAAATTCATTTAGAAATAGGGTCCCTTTCTCTTTTTATAGAAATAAAAGACTTAGAAATAAAGATTCATTGTTTTGAAAAAACTCTACTTTTGTTTACTAAACAAATACAACATTCAAAACTTATGATCCGATCCAATATAGAAGGCCTTATCATAAAAAACAAATCAAGTTTAAAAGTCCAATCGCAATCGGAGAATCAGAGAAAACCCTTAAAAGAAGTTTCATATACTTATTTCAAATCCTTCGATGCGATTAGTTCGATCGGAAATCTTCAATCACTAAGAGTTTAAATTGTTTATTTATATAACTTCCGATGCGATGCGGCCAGTCGCAATTGAATAATCGGGATATTCTTTAATAAACTCTTTACGGTCACTTAAAATTCCCCGATCCGACGCGCGTTATTACAATAAACGCTTTCAAAAGAAAATCAAACATTTGTTCGTTTAAAATCTTATATGGTAGACCCCACCATTAGAAATCGGAAAAGTTTTCAATCGGAATCGGCCAATCGAGAAAAACGTATTGTGATGTTTATGTGCCATTCGAAAACTTTCGATGCGATTGATAAATGTCATTTATTACATGCGAAAAGTTCAGAATGGATGAATATTTTAATATTTCACAAGCGCCAAATCTCAGTTTGTACGAGGGCATTCAATAACAAATCAAATGAATATTGTTAATGATTTGTTTTTTAATACGTGAGTGTGACCCAAAAGGAGCATTTACGCGGTATACGAAACAAATAAATAAAAAATCATAAGTTCATAAATCATCCCGTTTGAGTTGCTTGTTTGTCACGACTAAGATTTTATTGTCTTGCAGAGCCAAAGAACACTAAGCCCTTTCATTCACAGACAAAGGGAAGCAATAGCAAATGCAGAAATGTCGAAGAGAGCGAGAAGAAACAAGACTGCTGTTCCAGTTAAGTTTGTTGAGACTCCTACGGTCTCAAAAGAAAAGCCCACAAAACTAAGATTAGTCACAGATACATCATGCCAGGGGCTTGGGAGAATGACGTGGGAAGGAGTCTACAACCTATTGGAAAGAGAAAACCCCAAGGTCACAGTGGAAAAGGCATCGGTTCCAGACGAAGATAGCTCAGATTCTGACTCTGAGATCACTGAAAAATCAATTGCAAATTCATTTTTGCATCGAATTGCAGCCAGAGCGAGCATCATGCCTTATTATGATGCAATTCGATGGGTTATTGACAGTGTGAAGATACAAGACAGAACGTTTGTTTCAGCATCTGGAGTGTCTTTTGGCTCATTTAAAGCAGAAGACCTAAAGGCAATGTATCACCTTCTAGACCCGCAGAAGGTGTATAACAAGGAGTTTATCGAAGACTTTGCTGATAATAACAAAGTCCAATCTAATCCTATTAGAGATTGAAAGAAAAATCCAGAGAAGCACCGAAATGAAGCATCCGGTATGTATTCTGTAGATTCCCTTTTACCTCCGTATTGCTATGCTGCTGCCATGATGTGTAGATTATTTGGCAATGATAATTCAGCTAGGTTTTCTATACAAATGGTCCCATTAATCCTAGCTGCTGTCAATTCCGACATCATGGATTGGGTTGTTATTCTTTCTGATAGAATGGCCAATAGGATACTTGAGTATAGACAAGAAAAAACCATTGGAAATTCCACTCCCTTTTTCTTTTGTGCCTATATTCTTGATGCTCTTTGTTTTAATTCCGAGTTTCCCTTATTTGGATGGAAATGGACTCCCAAAGACCCTACCCCAATTCATATTTATCATAAACTACTTTGGAAGGTTCATTTCCAAGATAATGTATATAGAATCTGCCATGGTTTCCTTATCCCTGTTTTCCAAACCATTTTTAATCGCTTCCCTTCTAGATTCTCTGATAAAGCTAAGGCCGACTTATCTGCAATAGGAGATTGGTTTGGGGAGGAGAAATTTACATACATCAGGGTTTTTGGTAGTATTGTGGAACCACATGTTCTTCCTCTTATTGTTCCAGACAAACTTCTTGCTCAAGAAATTTCCTATCAGTTAACAGTTGAAGGAATATCCAGGTCTTTAAATAACAGTAAGAAGAGAATGTGGCCTCAATTCCCATTCAATTGTGGTCAGTTTACTTTAAATGACTTCAAGCATGCTGAAAAAGAAGTCACCAAGATAAAAGGTTGTAGATTTGTGACCATTCTTGGAAGACAATATGATCCGCGACAGATAGCCTTTAATGTTACTGCTTCAGTTTCAATTGCTCGATTTGAGCATGAGCCAGATCCGTTTGATGATTTGTTTGTTTCTTTGGATAATTTTCCTCAAATTTATGATTTAGCCAAGTCTAAATTCCAAAAGGAGGAAATGAATAATTTTTTGTTATTCAGAAGCCAGAGATTGTTAAGAGTTCCTCTAGACCAACTAAGAATTCCAACACAAGGGTCAGAGACAGAAGGTACATCTAGCAAAACGCCAGTAGAAACATCTACCTGCAAAGTCATTACACAATCGGCTGTTAACCAGCCAACTGTACATACTCAAAAGGTGGTCGTTGTTGGCAAGCCTGATGCTCAAAAGGGAAATACTGATGATAAATCCGATCAAAATACTGGTCAGCAGTCTACTACTCAAGCAACAGAAAAATGCACAAGTACCGATGATGATGTGCATAATAAAAAAGGTGGATCGGATGGCAAAACCATTGAGCAGAACACAGATACAGAAAAAGGAAAAGAAACAACTAAGGAGATTATAGTTTCTGCTGATATTAATGTTTCTTCTCAGTTATTGAAACAATATGATCAATTCGCTCAACAGCTGGGATTGCAAGATAAAGATAAAGAACAAATAGAGCAGGATGTTGAAATCATTCCTGAACATCTGACAGGGCAGATTGTATTGAAGGTCGAGGAGATCCCTCCTTTAGATGTATTTTACAGCCCCAAACATAAGGCTGTTGTTAGAAGACAAAGAAAAAGAAGAAAGACAGAACATGACATGTTTTCTACTCCATCGGAAGAGTTTATGAATATTGTTTACAAAAACAATGAGGTGAATCCATCCGAAGACCTCACAAAATTGTCCCAGTATGAAGGAGCTTATAGTGCTACGACAGTGGATAAAGTTGTAGAAGTTTCTCAGATGATAACTCAGAAAGATCTCCACATAGCTTCACTTGAAGAGCAAGCTAAGGAAAGTCAGCAACAGATTACCCAATTGCAACAACAACTACAAAATCAGACACTCAGGTCCAAAGAATTGGAAAAACAACTTGCTGAAGAAAAGAAGAAAGTTGATGAGCAGCTCTTAGGTAAACAACAACAACTGAATGAAGAAATTTCCAAGTTACAAAGTCTGTTACAAAATGAGAAAAATGCAAAAATGGTACAAGAAAAGGAATTTCAAACAACTTTGGATAAGTTTAAAGATTTCCCGAAGTTAAGTGAATTCAAATCAGAAGCCCTTGAGGCTAATAAACTATTGTCTCAGCAATTGAATGAATTTTGTGCAAAGCTATCACAGGCAGAACCTTTTTGTGATATTACTTCATCTTTGATCCAAAATGTTATTACTCTCAGACAAGAAATAGATGATGCTGATGAAAAGATTTCCGAATTTCTCAATTGGCAAGACGCAGAAAAAGGAAAAGAAGCCAATCTTCCTAGAATAGAGGAAAGACACAAAGAAGTATTGTTTACAGAATGTGAACATCAAATAATGAAAGCTGAGAGAGCAATATCAAGGGCCAGGAGTATGATGAATAATATCACGCAATTCATAAATGACAGCTTATACTCAATCAATCTCATTTCAGACTGTGTTCCTGGTAGTTTGCCTAAAGTAAAAGAAACTGAAAACAGATGGAGAGAAGAAATGGAGAAGAAAAGTCAACAAATCAACAAACTTCAAACAATATCCCGGGACAGTATGTGGACTCATTTAATCAAACCAAACAATCAAAAAATGGCTATCAAATTCCTTTCAAATGCTGTTGATTGTTTAATTCCAGAATTTTCCGATGCCACTTATGCTGGACAGCTGCATTCCGAGATGAGTCATCCACCGAGACTCCAAGAGATGTAATGCAATATGCTAATATAACTCTGTTTAATTTCTTAAACAGAGTTATCTTTATTCATTTCTGCACATTTCAATTTAAATAATAATACATTTTCATGGTTATTGTTAAATTGGAACAATCTTAAGTTGTATTCATATATAATTACCTGGGTTAGTGTTAGAATTTCTTTATCAGCATTTAGTTTAATTAGATAGTTTTATTTCAGTCAATTTAGTCCCATTTCCACTCATCCAACTAATCTGGTCTGTTTTCAAACATTGATAAAACCACCTCGGTCGGGACCTACATAGGTCTTTCTCCGTTTGGAATGGCGGTTTCCGACTGCCGCAAAGGACCAGTTTCCATATAACTAAGTGGATTGAATTGGATGGGTGAAAATGGGACTAAATTAACAGAAAATAAAACTATCTAATCTAAACTAAATACTGACAAAGAAATTCTAATTTTAACCCGGGTGATTATATGTGAATACAACTTAGGATTGTTTCAATCTAATAATAACCATGGCAATGTATTATTAGTTAAATTGAAATGTGTAGAAACGAATAAAGATAACTCTGTTTAATAAATTAAAAAAAGTTATTTTTATTTGTTTCTGCATATTTCAATTTGATTGATAATACATTTCCATGGTTATTATTAGATTGAAACAATCTTAAGTTGTATTCACATATAATTACCCGGGTTAGTATTAGAATTTCTTTATCAGTATTTAGCTTAGATTAGATAGTTTTATTTCTGTTAATTTAGTCCCATTTCCACCCATCCAATCCAATCCAATCCACTTAGTTATATGGAAACTGGTCCTTTAAATCCAGTCGGAGCCACCATTCCAAACGGAAAAGGACCTGTCTTAAGGTCCCGACCGGGTGGTTTTATCCAATGTTTGAAGTAGAGATTTTCTAGACTTCAACACAAGGCTACGAGAGCAAAGATTTGGATCCAAGAGAGTCAGGATATACTCCGAGCTCTTAAGGACAATATGGCTACAACACAAAACCAGCAAAAGTTGTATGCTGACAGGGGTCAGATGGAGAGATAGTTTGAGGTAGGGGACTTGGTCTACCTACGATTGCAGCCATACCGACAGTCGTCACTGAAGCAGAAGGGAGCTGAGAAGCTCAAGCCCCGCTTTTACAGGCCATACAGAGTGATACGCAGGATTGGACAGGTTCCATATGAGTTGGAGCTACCCCAACGTAGCAAAATTCATAACTTTTTTCATGTATCATGCCTGAAGAAGGAAATGGGGTAGCAGGTGACAGTGACATATGAGCTACCACCCATGGATGATGAGGGGCATTTTTTGTTGTAGCCAGAGGCTATTATTGATACCAGGGAGAGGCAGCTACGGAGCAGCACAGTCTGAGAATTCTTGGTGAGTTGGAAGAATTTGTTGGATGAGGATGCCACTTGGGAGAGTGAGATTATTTTGCAGCATCCATCACTTCAGTTGCTTGAGGACAAGCAACATTTTTCCGGGGGAGACTGTAATATTCCTAATTAGAAATGGCTAATTGGAATATTTGATTTTGCTCAATTTTGCCGTCTATAGTTTATTCATGAATAAAAAGGTGAGTAAAGAAGACATAACTCACTTTAGAAATAAAATTTCACTCCCTAGTAGCGCAACGTTGGGACTTAAGTGAGCCAAGGGGGCCAAGGGACCACGTAGAGAGGGGGCCCACGTAGACACATGGAGGGACTGCGCAGGCCAAGAGGAAGCACGTGGCAACGTTGGAGAAGGTGAGCATTAGGGTTGAGAGGGGCTCATGCTATATAGAGAGGAGAGCCTCCTCATTTTGATCATTCATTGTTGATGATATTGAGCTGGTCGTTTTGACTTCTTGAGCACGCTGGCTGTTTAGCCTGTCTGCAACACTGTTTAGTGCGTTGAGTATCTCCGATCGAATATCTCGCCCTTAGCCCCAGGGGACTTCGAGTGCCTGCTCGGGAAAGGTAGTTTCTTCAGCATTTTGTGAGAGGATTGGTGTTTGGGTTTTGTTGCGGAGCTGTGCATTTAGAGACTGCGCAATCATTGAGAGGGAGGACGCAGTCTATTCAGGAGGAGCTCCGGATTGGGTTTCTTGCAGGGGTTTTGAGCCTGGAGATTGAGTAGAGGGTCAGAATTTTCCTTTGGGAGGATTTTCGTGAGTATGAGGCCGTATTTTAGTTGTTCCTATTCAGCCTCTGCGCAGAGCCTTGGAGGGCAGCGTAATTCCCCAAGGGGGTGATTTTCGGGGGTTAGCCATTTCTGATATGATTTCTGGGTTTTGCTGGGGTTGATGAGTAGAGGTGGATTCCAGATTTTTAGCTCATTCCGGCAAGGGGAACATCCCCTAGTCATCAGTTCATTTCAGCAGTAGCAGCGACATGGCGATTTTCCAGCAGCAGGGATGCAGTTCAGAGAGTAGCCATTTCCTGGTTATTCTGAGAGTATTTTTTCACTTTCCTTGAGAAAGTCTAGGTGCCATCACTCTGATCACCTATTTTACTTCATTATATTTCTCAGTATAATAAAATGGCTTAGCATTCTCTCTCTATTTCTGGAGCATTTGTTATACATGTTATCTATGTTGTTGTATGTCTACATTACTGTTCTTTTTATATCTTCGGACATTCTAGTCCTATACCACTTGGTGTGTTTTTCTTCATACTCTTAGACAGAGTCTGGAAAGGGCCAGGTAGCCTCCAGATCTCACCCTCTTCTCAGAGGTGACATACATGGTAAACGCCCTCCCAGTTTATCTCTGGTTAGAGTTTGCTTGAGTTTTAGAGATATCCCTAAAACGAGATATTACATGCAGCCTCCACGTTGCTGCCTCTGCATCATGCTACTCCCTCTTCAGCTCTACAACTCCTTCTTGCTCTTCAATGTGGTCGTCTGCAACCATATCCCGACTCATCCCACTACCGTCTTAAGGCTCTCGTAGCTCGTATGTGATCCAAGAGTAGGGCTGACTCAAGGATCTCGCCACCAAATATGGATACTCTATATATCCATGTCACCCCACCTCTTCTCTCGAGGTGCATGAGCAGTCATGGATGAATCATCATTAGAGCCATCTTCATTTGCTGCTGCAACCTTGGAATTAGAAGCTCCTTTATCCTTCTTCTTAGGACAACTGTTGGCAAAATGACCAAGATCACCACAGTTAAAACATTGGACCTTGGAGAGGTCCTTCTTCTTCTTCCCTTGCTTCTTTTCATTGATGCAAGGGCTGCATCCTCCTTCTCTTATTTCTTCACCTTGGTTGATACGCTTCCTCCACCAATAGACTTTTTCTTGGTGATCCTCTTGATCTCCTCTTGGTGGAGAATATCCCACATATCTGCCCAAGATGGTAACACTGCCCTTCCCAGAATGCTCTGGAAAAATGTTTCCCATTCTTCAGAGACATCATTCAGGGTTTTCCTTACTAGGAGCCCTCTGTCTGGAGTAGCACCCATGCCAATTAGCTGGTCACGGATAGCTTGAAGCCTGAAGAGGAATGGATCTATCTCTTCATGCTTCGTCATTTGGAAAAACCACATCTGATTCTCAAGAAGCATTCTTCTTTGCACAAATCCTCCTTGGTACATTACTTCCAAAGCCTTCCACATTGCATTTGCTATTTTCTTATCAGCAATATGCAGAATCACGTGGTCCTTGACTCCGTCTATGATCAACCACTTTGTCTATGCTTGATTTTCTTCATACTTCTTGAGTGGATCTGCATTAGTTGGTACATAAAGTGTCTTCTCTGCATGATCTTTGAGACCATACTCATCCAGAACTGAGAGGATTATGGCTTTCCAGATGACATAGTTGGACATGCCATCTAATCTGTCTTGATCCCTCAGTCCATATCGAGCCATCTTTGCTCAGATCTGAATAAACTGAATTCCCTCTGGAAATCTCCCACCAAATTTCAAATGAGAAATATTCTCCGATCCTCCTTATCGAATCTCAAATATGTTCGGCTTCGCTCTACTGAATAATTGTCTTCCTCCCGCCTTTGTTGCCTTATTTAGGCACAATTCTGCACTTGCAGAATCTCTACCCCACCAACACTATTGAAGATCTGAAGCACTGCTTCCGAATCTTGGCAAGATTCTTTCATAACACGAGAAGTGTCTGGACAACGTTTTCCTGGATGGCCTAGCACAGTCCCAGCGCTGCTCAGAAGTGGATTGCGTAAACCCAGACTAGCTGAAGCAGTCCTTACGCTGCCCTGGGAAGGGTCTGCGTAAGCCTAGAGGCCTTCTGCAGTTAATGCGTTATCTCCCTCTAGATCTGCGTCCCCCTGTTGTCAAGATGCACTTTCTGGATTTTCTGCTTCTTCTGCCATCTTACAGAAAAAATATTTCTTCAACCGATTTTTTGGGGATTCAGATTGATCTGCTATCGCTCTGATACCATGTGAAAATTCTACTACATTGTATTGGTTTAGATTCTCCTACTTGATTTAATTATTACAAGTTATTTTCAGAATTTAGATTCAGAAAATACCGAAAATAAACACAACTATAGCCTACACATGTAGATCATTTACTAAATAATTCACTCATGCAACAATGTGACACATGGATTTTTGGACATAAGTCCCCAGAAAAACCCAAAGAGGGAAAACTGGTTCAACATATATGAGGATTTTATTATTAAGTAGTTCTGAGTACAACAAATCTGGGTTCCAACCTTGGAAAACCCGACAGAGTAAAATATATAAAATCCGTAGCTAACCTAAAGATCTAGTGCCAAATGTCTGAGTGATCCACACCCTCAAACGAGATTTACAAGACTCAGCCCATATCTTACCCTGGAAACCCTTAGCGTTGCTTATGAAGCCCTAGCATTGCCCAGGAGGGACTGCGTCAGCCTCTACGTGGCTCTAGGAGAGCATGATTCGTCTACGTTGCCCTTGTGCTATCTCTTCTTGGCCAACGTCAGCCCAGCATGGCCCTAGTTACCTCTGCGTTGTCTCTGCGCTGTCCCTGATGCTCTGCGTGGCTTTGAAGCCTCTCCGTGCTGTCCTTATGGTTGCTCCTCTTGCCTCTTTCTGTATCTTGGCCCTGGAATCAAAACATTCCCTTGGCCAATACTACCCCTCACTGCAGGAAATTCCACTGGAAATTCTTAGCAAACCCGCCCTAGAATTCCATATCTATTCCCCAGTTCTATAGAAATTGTGTTTCTTCAACTAACCTTCTATCCTTTCTCTTATACTTTTTTTTTGAACCCTTCAATGGCCAAGATTAAATCATCCATTAACGGCTAAGATTAAAATACTGCTTGATCCATGTGACTTCATATCATTTCAGCACATGTGTTAATTAATTCACTTTAATTATTTTATTTTCCTAAGCTAGACTTAGGAAATCCATTAAAAATAATTAATTATTTGAATAACTTCAACACAACTTGAAATTTCTCAAATCCATTTTTGGGTCTTGTAGATCAGGTGTATTCTAGTCCCTCCATAAAATTTGGGACCTAAAGCACAACTGATGCTACCCCAAATACACAAAATCTCAACAATTTGTGCATATGTATATAGTAATAATACCTCACACTTCTGACAAACTACCATAATACATCTGTTACACAGTAATTTGTCACCGTCCTTACCATTTCCCATCCCGCACAATGGAGGACCCATTCTGTGACCTGTGA
>CM076582.1:435078658-435401346 GCA_034641835.2 Pinus albicaulis | reverse complement strand
TGAATCATCCAATTACAAGTTATATGGTAAGTATATTTACATCCATGACCTAAGGAAAAATGAATCCCTTTTCTATGCTTAGCAACCCCTTAGGCTATCTGGCTTCCCTACAGGGCCCCAACACACGCCAACCACGAAAGCTTACTCTCGGGATTGTAAGGTTATAAACAATAGTGAAATTTATTAATTTATATGATTTTGATTCAATACATCCATGATTCTATTATAATATGTGGTTTTAATTTTCCATATTATGATTATTGTAAGCTCATGGTAGTTTTCTCGGAGATAAGTCACCCAATTTCTCCCAGTGGAATGATAATTGACATTGTAATTCAAACTCTCGATAATTGAGATTCTTAATTAAAATTACAACCAAAAATATTTGAACTCCTCCCCAAAAAATTCAAGTGAATGATATTTTGGGACACTCCAATTCATTTGCATTAAAAAAAGGTATAACATAAGTTTGCATGGCATGAAGGGGCATGTATCCTTGTAGAATCCCATGTAGGTTCCATGAAATTAATCCATAAATTGGGATAAAAATACACATGGATTAAGGCACATTAATTAAACTATGTTAAATATTTTATGTTTTCATTAAAATAATATTATTTCTCTTTAGCCACCTTGAGGTCCCTATGTCCCCTTTCTTTCCCTTCTTGTGGAGTTATAGCCCCCCATTCTTTTCTCCTTATGTTTTGCACCCGATGATGCATTTTTTATTATCATTCAATGTGTAATATTTAATATCACATAATTTTACTTTTAGTTATTCATCATATACATAAAAAACATTGATTTGGAAATCAAAATTGATGTATTATATATATGTTTACACCAAATCTTTGGGATTAGGAAAAATCATGTAAATATTGTAAATAGAAAATAAAGGATGTTGGAAGATGAAGAGACATTGGGAGATGAATCCCAACAATCTCCCTCTCCTTGTATATAACCATTTTTTCTCTTAATGCAAAAATAAAATTCATTCTTGGAGTTACTCACTTGGCTTGACATGGTGTCAGAGCCAACCCCATTTTTAGTTTTCCCTGTCTTGTAACTCCTCCCTACCTCTGTTCTGCATTTTTGTAGACTACCATATTTTTCAAATATCTATAAAATCTTGTGGCTTGATGGCTGAATACGTTGGTTCATTTTTATGGATCTACATTGAAGCATTCAAATTTCACGCACTGGTATTGAAGTGGTTATTGGTAATGGAACATGGAAACCTCTATATTGATGCATTGGTCAAAAACTAGTTGAATGGGATGTGTTACTCCACGTTAAATTGAAGGTCGTGATCTTGGTATGTATATTCAATTCCATGTTGTGTTGAGCTATTTTAAAAATAGCTCGTATGTTATGAAGAATTGACTTAGTATATGTAAGGTCCCACATCCTTACCAACCATCAATAGTATAGAGAAGTAAAGGTCACATTGAATAATATTAATTAATTTTTTTTCTTGTAACATTACTAACTTAGTTATCATGTAATCATGTTCCTTAAACTATTTCAATGTAAGAATATAACATAGTAAGAAGAGGATAACTTCCCCTTAAAACCAATTCCAAAACACATTTCTCCTCAAGTTTAAAAGAAATATGTGCTCTTTTCATACTTATATGTGAGCTCTAAGTAAGACTAGAAATAAATTCCACCATAATGCCATATGCAAGAATTAAGCTAGATCAACCTATTTTATTTCCTAGATTATGATAAATAAGCTCCACTTATTGACTCTTAATCACAAAAGTATAATGTTTCTATTACAAAAATCACATATAAGTGTATAAGTATTAACTTACCTATAGCAAGGTAACTGAGGGAAGAATATGCCTCTCTTCATCATCAAATATAATATGGTATGTTTATGAAATGGACCCACAAAATATATTGACCCAACAACATAGGCAGTACTTCCAATCCCTTTAGAAGTAGTGCATAATGAATGTTAAATAAAGAGAAACTAATGTTACCAATTCAGAAGCATATTATTCTTCAAAAAGTGGCAAGTAAAGTAATGGACCTGCATAAATTGAGCAAAAGTAGTTATTTTATATAGTCATTTAAGCACAAGAATGCACTCATGAATACATGCAGCTCAGACAAAACTTATTATGCTCATTTGCACAAAATCCTACAGAATTAGTCACTGTAAAATTGTTTCCAACAACAACCATTTTTTTTAAATGAAAGCTTTAGATAATAAAAGTAAAAATTGTCCTATTCTCTATTCACACTTCAAAAATTTGTTAAATTCATTTTTACATTCATACAAAAACTTTCATACAATAGAAGATACACCCATTAAATAATCTATTCATAAATTTTCTAGTTCATAAAAACTACAATAAGTAGGAAATTTAATCTAACAATTTATATGCACAAAAACTACATCCATTGAAGTTTTGACAAACACTTTGCAAGCATGCAATCTACAAGCTACAACCATTGAGGATTTTTGAAAAACACTTTGAAAACATGCAATCTACAGCCATTGAGGCCTTTTGACAAACACTTTGCAAGCATGCAAGCAATCTACAACCATTGAGGCATTTTTTTCAAACACTTGTAAGCCATAATCTTTTAAGGAAATTTGACATGAATCTAAGATTCTACCTCAACCTATTTATATCGTAAAATTTATAGATTAATTCTTCAAATGACAAAATATTAAAACAAGGACTAAACCATATTATTCTTTCACCCAAAACTTGACAACATGCAAATACAGTTGGTAGCAATAATCTGCAAAATTGCCCAGATTTACGATTTGGGTTTAGAAAATTGTTTTTTTTTTTTTTTAAGTCAAGTCAGGGTTTACAAGTTCAAATTGTACGAATACCCCCTGATGTTGTCCTAAATCATTACAAAACCACCCATGGATGCAATTGTTTAAACTAGGAAATCTTCTTACTCCTAGAACCTCATTTATAGATTTTCTCAAACAGATGGAATGCAAGCTTGAATCTACAACCATTGATGATTATTTTAATGCATTATGTATTTTTACTTGTTATATACATTTGAAAGGACTATAAGCACATAATGATTGAAAATTACCTCAATTATTTCCTTGAAACTCTTGATTGTCATTATTTTGCTTTTTTATTTTAAGGGCTGGTCCAGTGATTCCTCCAAGTATATGTTGGGTATGTGTCAATTTCCTTACTTCTCTTATAGGCTACAATTTAGCACTTATTCATGCATAATCATTTAAATATATAATAAAAATAATATCATTTCTCATTCACAAAATTTTCCAAACACTTTGAAACATATCCTGAAACCATTTCTAAAACATGTCTCTACTTACCTATTTCAAGTAAAATGAAACAAAAACATAACTCATGAAACTCTTACCCAATTCCTTTGGATTTTTTTTAATTTCAATTACTTTAAGCAATATTTGAATTTCCTTTCTAAAATGCTACAATACCAAGGTTATTACAATAAACTATACCAATAATAATTCCATAACATCTTGAGATATGAACATACATACATTAGACCACTCTTAGTCTTCATTTTCAACTAGCCAATAAGATTCCAGATAACATAAGCTTAAACCAAAATTAGATGATTACAACAATTTCAATTTCCACTTTTTATTTTATGCTAAAGCTATACTACAATTTTAGGACAATGAATATTGTACCTAAAGAGATATTCAATTCCAATCACTGTGAATATGATCCATCTTTGGTCCCTTAACCAACTCATTTGAACTATCCATTTTTCCACCCAACCATATCCAGGGAGAACTTCTCCCCCTGGAACCCCCCAAGCTCTATGAGCTCACAAGCAGTACCAAGGAAATATGAGGAAGAAAAGTTTCACTTCCTCTCAATACCACTCATCGACCACTCCACCAGGTAGAAATACTTAGCAATTTATTTTATGAATTTAGATTCATTTCGACAATATTTGGCTACTCTCCAAGAATCTCCCTTTCACAATCCTCTTCAAGTCTCTCCAACTCTTGGTATTACAGTGCACCTCCTCTCAATTGAGAATACACAAGATACATATATAGGAGGAGAAAACAATTTTTGTCATAAAGGAGGAGTGATATGGGTTCCTTGTATTCCATTTGTAGGAGTGTAAATCATGCCATTAGGGAGAGGTAGGCATGCCTTAGTTAAGGAGAGTGTAGCATATGAATTAAATAGAGCATAAGATGAATATTTTATGACATGTATTTAATTATTGTAAGAGGAATATGGAATTCTTTGATGAGTTCATAAAAGAGAGTGTAATGTATTATTAAAAGAGAGAGAGAGTTACAAATATCCATTAGAATCATCAAGGAGACAAGTGTGAAGTGATTGAGGAGATATAATTCCCTTTTAATAATAATATCATAGTCTCATTAATAATATTAATAATATTGAGGATTAAGTCGAGATTGAACTATTAGGATTGATTAATGACAAGTTAAGTGTTTTTCCTTCAAGTATACTTGATTACCCATTGATTGAAGGTGATTTAATATTTTTGGAAAGTCATACTTGAGATGCTAGACATGAATTTTTATTTTTAGAAAGTCACTCCAAAATTTTCAAGAATGAGATTTTATTTAGGAATTTCATCCATGAGCTGCCCATGAGTGGTATTTTTCTTCTCAAGAATAGGGATTCCACACCCTTATTGCATGCATCTCTGTGCCTTAGTAGATTGAGGAATATGTGCCCTCATCTACTATAAAGATCAAAGATTACAGACCTTGATATTTTTAAATATTTAGAACTCCACACCCTAAAAATTTTATTATATATCCAAGAATCCACGTCTTTATATTTCGTGGATTTAGGACTTCAAACCCTAATCCTTTTATTATATATCCAAGACTCCACGTCTTTATGTTCCATGGATTTAGGACTCCACACCCTAATTTGCATAGCTTCTCATCTACTTTGATTTGAAACTCCACTCCCGGATTTTCATAGCTTCTCATATACTCTGCTTTGAAACTCTGTGCTTCACCTTAAGGTACTGATTGTGAGCTCATACCCATCTTATGGTTCGTTGGTAAGGTATTCTTCCAAGACCTGCACACTTCACAATATCAAAGATCAAAGGAATTAAATGAATTTCATAATTAACTTATTCAAATTTTACCAAGGATTGTGCATGACTTCCACAGTCATTTTGGTTTTGGAGAAATGACTTCCGGAGTCATTTATAATCAAGCAGCATTGTTGGAAATGACCAAGTCCCCTGCCACATCCTGCTTAGTACAATATTAAGCATATATAATCATACAAATCATGCATCCATAAATCATAATTAACCATATGTTCTGCATAACCACAATCATCCATGGACCTATGTGTCTCAATCCTTGATCACCATCCATGCCATACACTTATGGCAAAACTAGGATACCAAAAGAGAAAACATCGATAATATGCACTTAACCAAAATAAGTTCTTATACACACAACCATAGATATTATCATAAGCACACAACAACCAGGTGATCCAAACCAGGTCTATAGCATATAAGCATGTACATAAGTCTATTATGCATACTATTAAATCATTATATCAAAATCACCCTCTCTAAGTGTCATCAAAGCTATCTCACCAAGAAGGAACACTATAGTATACCACATATGCGTTGAATGTTTTTTGTTGGTTCCCATGTATGTTTTGAAGGTCATTGTTTTTCTATGTGTATTGATGTTGTGATGGTCGTGATTCAGTGTGTATGTGAAAACCTTGTGAGTTATAATTTTTTGGTGGACGATAACATTTGCTGAATATTTAAAAAAAGAGGTTGTATATGTGGGTTGTTTTTTTTAAATCCATGACTGTGTGAAGATCGTTCATGGGTGTTGGGATAATTTCTATGATTTAATTCATATGGTAGTTCATGTATATATGCGTTAGTGCATATGAAGATATATGGTGCGATGACCTCTCCTTTCTTCGAGAATGTATATGGATTATTTCTTTAAGACCATAATTTATATGTTAAAGCCATATGTTGAGTTCTCTATTTATGGGAAAAATATATTATGCAGTGCATATGGTATGAAAATATTATGGAATATGGTTAGAATGATATGGATTAAAAGTATCTGATGTTTAATCCATTTTTTACTTTACCTTTGAGGTGAGATAATTTTTGGTACGTAGTGCACTCCTTTATCTTTATTGTGGGAGGAGTTCTCACTGGTAAATATAACTACCATGAGTTTTCCATGAAGATAAACATAAGTTGATTTTTTAATGAGTTGTGCAAAGGAATTTGTGAAGGAGAAGGAGGTAATCCTCCTCGGAAGCCCACTTTGACAAGGAGATTGTGATCCAGGAGAAAAAGAACAACCAGGCATATGCCTTGGTTGCAACATTAGTCAATGAAGAGGTGAGTCATCATATTACTCATTTTATATGCTTTTGGTGCTTTAAATAAGTTGAAATAATTATATGACCCTCACTCTGAGCTTGAATTTGTTCAATTGATGATCAAATTGTTTAATTTATAATTGAAGGATGATGACCCCCTTGCCTTAGCCTATGAAATAAGATCCATTATTCATGACATAAAAACAATTTGTGTTGAAATATATATTCATCTCACTACTTTTATCAAGGCATTGTATCCCATTTATTACCATTATCTTGAGCCATTACAAGAAAGTGGCAAACTTTCAGATATTTCTTTTGACTCTCTCATGGACAAGTTTGCTGGAAGAGACAAGATTTTGGGAAGACAAAGATAATTTATAAGTCCCGTGAAGAAGTTGTATGCCTTTCATAAAAAGAGAATAATCGGGGACAATATTATTCTATTGGAAGAGGTGGCTGAAGAGGACGAGGAAGGAAGAATTTTAGAGGTAGGGGGCAGACATTTCCAAGGAGAATGGTTTGGTATTCATTGCATATGGTGTAACAAAAATGGTCATAATGATTCCACATGTAAGCTATCATGGGAAAGGATTAGACAAGAAAGGGATGAAGACAAAGTAAAATCATCAAATAAAGGGAAAGTTAAAGCACCCAAGTCCACTCATTATGTTGTGGCACATTACAACATTGGAGTAACTGAAGACGTATTTAATGCTTAACTTGCTTCATGGAAATATTCTTGGTTGCTTGATTCAAGAGAAAATTTAAACATGACTTTAAAAAGAGATTTTTTGAATAATTCATTGACAATGTTGATGAAGTGGTCTACTTTGCAGATTAGTCAAAACTCTAGCCAACAGGGCTTGGTACCTTAGGTTCAAACTGCATGGTCTTCCAAAATTTCTTCTACATCATGTTATTTACCTCCAAGATTTGGGGAGAAACTTGATATCCTTAGTTCAAATGCATTATAAAGGACACTCCATTCACATATTTGATGGAAAGGTTGAGGTCAGAAAAGAATCAGATCACTCACTTGTCATAACTAGGATAAAAGTAGTAAGTATTTTGAAGCTACAAGGAACCTCTGCTCGTGCATAAAAAATTTCATAAAATTATCATTATGATGAAGGTACACTTCCATCAAGTATTTTATGGCATGCTATATTTGGACACTTGAACTATGACAACCTTCATTTGTTGAAGAAAAATTTTGTTACTGGTTTGCCAATTATTCCTAGGAAACTTAAGTAATGTGATGCTTGTATATTAGGGAAGCATAATAAACAATAATTTCATGATTCTCCTTCCAGATAATGTATAAATCTTGAACTCATTCATTCTGATTTGTGTGGCCCAATTATACAGTTCCTTCTACAAAAGGTAATAATTATATGATGACATTTAATGATGATTACACCAAAATGTGTTGGGTTTATTTATTGAAGAAAAAAATGAAGCTTTTGAAACATTCAAGAATTTTCATGCATGGATTAAAAATGATGCACAATCTCATATTGGCTCTATTCATACTAGTAATGGAAAATAATATACTTCAAATGAATTTGAGAACTATCTTCTCTAGCATGGGATGAAACATCAAATAACCATGCCTTACAATCCCCAAAAAAATGGAGTAGCTGAAAGAATGAACAAGACAATATTAAATATGTGTTTAGTGATGTTTTTTATGAATGTGAATATGATTTTTTGGGATGATGTGGCTCTATGCGTTATGTATATAAAGAATGTGCGTCCATATCATGCTATAAAAAACAAGACTCCCTATGAAATGTGGTATGGCCACATTCATTTAGTTAGGCATCTCAGGGTTTTTGGTTCCTCTAATTATTCCTTGATACCTAAGGAATAAAGAAACAAAATTAGTGAAAGGAGTAAAAAATGTACCTTCTTGGGGTACTCAGATACCTCCAAAACATATTGTTTTTATGATGAAGTAAATAATAAGTTTATAATATCTAGAGATGTGATCTTTATTGAATCTTCCAAGACTGAAAATGTTGCTGAGTGACAACTTGATTGCTTGGATAGATTAAAACATGAAAGTATTTTCAAGTGTTTGCTAATGAGATCCCAAATCTTCAAGGGGGGATCCCAATAATGGATAAATCTATGGAATCTCATTCTAAAGCTCTCTCCCCACATGAATCTCCAAACACTGATCAAGAAGACGCTTTAAGTGATGTGATTGAGAGATTTGGGAGGATAAATCTTGATTCAATCCCATCTTAGTCAAATTATAAACCCAGGCCATCTTAGAAATTTCCTCCAAAATGGATCACAAGACACTTGAAAGTGTTATTATTGATGAGGTTGGAAAGACATGGACAAGAATATCTATTAGAAAAAATGGAGGTGATGTAGATGATTATGATTCACTTATTGATATTGATGTTTCTTATTATTGTGAAATAAACTTGTCTATAGATTTTGAACCAACTTCCTTCAAAGAAGCCACTTATCACTATGAATGGAAAAAAGCGATGAAAAAAGAATATGATGCTTTGATGAAGAATGACACCTGGAAGCTGGTTGATCCTCCATTGGGAACCAAACCAATTGACTGCAAGTGGGTCTTTAAGAACAAGTATAAAGAAGATGGCTCACTTGATAAGCATAAATACAAGATTGTGGCAAAAGGTTTTGCAAAGAAGGATAAATCCTTTGACTACTCCAATGGAACATATTTTAAATCTCATATCCACTGAAGGAAAATAATTTCAGGATGCAAAAAATTATAGAAAACTCATAGGAAGTCTCAACTACGTGAATACTACCAAATGAAACATTTCATGCGTTGTTGGAATCCCCTCCAGGGTTATGCAAAAGCCTTGTGAGGGTCATTGATCTGCTTCAAAAAGAGTTCTAAAGTAGTTGAAGGGCACTGAAGACTTTGGACTCAAGTATACATAGGTGTATGACTTAAGCTTGATTGGATACTCTGATTCATTTTTTGACGGAGGTAAAGAAAATGGAGTATCTACTTTAGTTATGTTATGAGTCTTGGATTAGGAGCTGTCTCCTGAAGGCCACACAAACAATTAGTTCCGACAAATTCCACAAATGAGGAAGAACATGTGGCATCAATTGAAGCAATGATGGAAATTGTGTGGATCAGGAAAATTCTAGAGGATTTTTAGTAGAAACAAGTGTACTCAAATCCTTTTTTGATCGATAACACTTCTGCAATAAATTTGGCTAAGAACCCAAAGTTCCCTGATTGAACCAAGCACATCAATACAAAATATCATCTGATTCAACATCATGTTGAGGCTAAGACAATCCACCTATGACATTGTTCTATAAGTTAGCAATAGGGAAAATTTTAAGAACCCCCCTAAATTTATATGTATAATAAATGGCTGGATCCACATGATACATAGGAAAAATGGAAGGTGATTCTATCAATTATACAATTTTTTCTCGATTCTCTCACCAAATTATATTATCTTATAAAATCATGGTGAATCTTTCATTGAATAATACAAATTTGTAAAGTATTTGTGAATATTTTATTAATTTATAAAACATTATGAAGTCTTGGAGAATTTTTTGATAAAGTATAAAACCATATATGACAAGAGCCACATGGTGGCAATGTCATTGCTTTTGTTTTTTTGCACATTGCCACCACATGACACTTGTTTATAAAATTTTGAATTTATAAAAATTTTATTGACCATAGTTTTGAATTAATAATTGTTATTATAATTTTTTTAAATTATAAAGATTCACACTATTTATTCAAAACTAAAAATAGGAGGAAAGCTTTGATTCTATTAATTGCGAGTGTGAAAAGGGAAAAAAACATTACTATCATGCTTCATGTAATATAATCTAATAGAATTGAACACACAACCACATAAAAATGTTACATTTTCCTAAATATAATATTAATAGAGACACCTTTATTCAAATTAGACAAATATATCTCCTCATAGTAGAAGACAAGTACTGTCCATGCTGTTGGCAAGCCATTTTGTCTCTACACCTATAAAATAAACAATCTTGTTTTACAGTTTTATCCTATATTCAAATAAGACAAATTTATCTTCTTGGAGAAGAAAAATGCCATCCATCTTGTTGACAAGCCATTTTGTCTCTGCAACTCTAATATAAACAATTTTTTTTTCAAATTTTTATCCTTAGTAGAAAGAAATTGTTCTAAATGCATCAAATATTAATAAAAGATGAAACAAATTCTCATTGTAAAAAAACAGATTCTCATTAAAATAATATTTTTCTCAGTTTTCCAGGTAATTGTTCATTTTTTCTTAAATCATCATATTTTTATCCATGTATTTCTACAATAATGATATGCTCATATTTTAGTTCACAAACATACCATCTCAAATATAAGAAAATAACAACAAAAGGAAAGCTTTAAGTTAAAATGAACCTAACTTGATATGACCACCTTTGTGAGGACAAACACCGTGTTCCATCCTTGAAACCACTTAGGGTTATTCGACCCAAAAATCCTGCATTTTCAATCTCGAAATGGGGCCCAATATTATTTACCACAAACAAAGAAAATCTTTGAGTAACTTCAGAGGAAAAGTGTAACAGATAAGTACACACCATCCATTTGTTGGTTGCTCTATTAAATAACCAACATGTAAAACCTAACTATCAAAAATTTCAACTTTAAGCTATATCTTATAGACACATGTATTTTTTAGTTGTCTGAAATCTACCCAAACAAAAATAAAAGGCATGGAACATAAGAAACAACTTAAAAGGATTTGAAGCCAACTTATAGACTAATAGTCATACTCAAGAGAGAAATTTTGTTTGTTCCAACATTTACCTTGGCACTAGATGAAAACTTCACATTCAGGTCCTCCCTCCTTCCATACTCACTCCCTGAAAGAATCCAAGAAAATTTTAAATCCAATTTTTAGAACCCAGGAAGAAGCATATGTCTAATTTTTCTACACTCTTGATTTATTCTAGGAAAAAAAATCACTGTCATAAACTATAATTTCCAGTTATTTGATGGTATGAAACTCAACACAACATGTTTAAAAGTGTATAATTCTAACTAAAGTTTAATGCAAAATGGATGAAAAGTGTAACTATGTTCAGTCTTCATAATGACATGTAATTGTGACTTATGTAAATGATGTAATGAAGAAATAAAATTATTACTGTAAGCCTTGCTTCATGGGTTTGATGAGCAAGTGATTTTATTTTAGTTGGCTCCCATTGAGAGAATTAGGATTTGTCATGTAAATTCAGAGAATTAATTTCATGTATGAATAGCTCTTCTTGAGCATGTGTCAATGTATATGAGTCTATGAAAATGTCTAAATATCCCTCCAAATACAAGCACAATCCTCCTCTTCAAAGTCGGCCTCCAAACTGTATGAAATATCTCATGCTATCTCACTTTTAATAGACACATCTATTTGGAAAAAATCAGGTGTGATTAGTTATGGGAACAACTACTATATATACTCGGCTAGGGTCATCACAAAAGACACAATCCAGATCTTCGTATACCTCTGAAATTCTCAGTGAAAAGACAATTTTCGATCTCAACAGGAATGTATCTATATTTCAGATAGTGTGGGTGATAGTGATTATGGGAATTAGATCCCTCTAGAAGCTTGAATTACAGTGGGATGATGGCTTGGTGAAATTTCAGTGGCATAATGATATGATGATCTCTATGTTTGGTAAAATACAATGGTATTGTAGCTCGGTGATATGATGATATGTTTTCTCATGAATTTAGCATTATCTCAGTGTGATACAAGAACTCAGTGTTGTCTGAGTGCTACATGAATTCAATGTTGCTTGAAGGGATTTTATTAGTCAACAGTAACTCAATCTCTTTCCATGTTTTAGATGGGTACATTACAGTGATAAAGGTTCACTAATGTGACAAGAAATAAGTTCTTGATTGCACCAGAAGGAGGCAATGACTTTGGTTCATGACTGAGTTTAGTTTCCTTGACAAACATAGTGATCACAGTTGGGTACCATCACATATAGTGTCAAATCTGAAGTAGAAGGAAGCAAGGAAGCATAAAAAAGAAGATGTAAGAGGACTTGTGTCTTGGTATTGGAGATTATACTCGGTCAAGGGTCTTGGTCTTGGTATTCGTCAATTGGAATCTCTATAAGAAGAATTTTTGTTGGTTTTCCTCTCAAAGAGTGAGAGGTTTTGGCCCTAGCTCATAGCCTACATGTTGTGTCTCTTGTATATTTATGATTATGCATTAGTTATTGTGCCTCATTCGAAAACTTGTGGATTCTATGCTAGATATAAGAAGACAAGTTTAGCGAAAAACTGTTAAAGTTTAAAGGAATCAAATATTTGTAGGAAGGAAAGGAAAGTTTGGAAAAATTTGGTCCTTAGAAAAAGAAAGAAGAGCATAGCTAAGAATCAATTCTATGGAAAAATTATGGACATTACAGGAAAGATTGTCCTAAAGGGACAATATCAAAATATGAACAAAAGAAGCCCATATCACTGAAAATATGGAGGAAGACGAATATAATAAGTCCAAGAAAAGAGGAAGTAAGATATATCTATTATGATTGAGATAATATCCCTGTCAAAAGTTCTTTTCATCTCTCCTAAATATTTTATTATAGGATATGGCTATAATAAATAACAAGATGCATTGTGGCATCATGGAAGCATTATAAACAAGATCTTGTGACATCACCATAGGGAATCATGAAGGATAAACGGAAAAAAATCCATGGCAGTAAAATATGAAGGATATAGCTCTTGGGAACATCAATGGAAGCTTAAGGAAATGAATAAGTCATCCAAGATAAGGCTCATCACACATCAAGTCAAAAAGGAAACATATGTCAGATAGGGATATGAAAGATCCTCAATATTGTTTGATGGAATACTCAACGAAGGGTTCACCGATCTAGAGAGGAAGAAAGTGTTTATTTAGGAACTCTGACTTGTGGAGTTCATTGTATGATGGTAAGATGACATAAGAGATGAAGCAAATCAAAGGGTTGAAGATTTTTTTCAATCAACGATGCTACTGAAAGAATCATAGATGACCTAAAGGTAAATGAGGTATGTATGCTTGTATTTAATACTATAATGTCATGTCATATGGTTGCAGGTAACATGTATCACTAATTATATATTGAGAAGCATGTTCAAAGGGAAAAGGATCTCCTCCTTTGAAAAGATGCAGGAAGGCATAGACCACACTAGATGAAAACAACATAATATGTCCTCATATGAAGTATGAGGTCATTGAATACAATTAATAAATGATGATTGGTAGCTCTTGGGAATGGAATGTGTGAAGAAATGAGGAAGATATCGTGAAATATGCAACCATGATAAAGGAAATCAACATCCAAAATACCAAGAAGATTTGACTGTAAAATATCCTGAAAAGATATGAAGACTTTGATGGAAGTCAGAAAAAAAGATGGAGACCCTTAACAATAAATATATTTGGGAGATGTGTCAACATGTATGCACGATTCTGATACCTACAGGAATATGTCATGATGAAAAACCATCACAAAGGTAATTTTTATTTAAGTGTTCATTTATTATCTTTGAACAAATATCTGGATGGGATTATGCAGGACTGTCAAAGGTAATAACTGTAGATGTCTTCCTTAAAGGACCATAAAGAAGGATGTATGATCCTTATAGAAAATATGGCATCAATAATGCAACAAAACATGAAGCAAGACCAGATGAAGACTGATGGATCAATTTCTGATGAAAGGAATGATGACATGATTGACTCATGGATGAAAGTGATGGATGGTATGTTCCCTATGAAAAAGTCCCAAAAGATGAAGAATCCATAACAAAGAAGAAATTCATGACATTGAAGGAATGATTTCTTCAAGAAGTTGGTTGTCTAATTATCTTCACCTAAGGAGTTGATGTAGGTCCCTATTTAAAAGGGAGCCCGAAAGAAAGTTTCTTACTTGGAAGAAACTTGGAAATTCCTAAGCCAAGAGGGAGATTAGGTACATTCCATGTGCAGGAATGAGTACATCCATTTATTGGAATATTCCCCCCCTAATTAAGAGGGAGTGATAGATATGGTTCTCTAATTCATGTGTCATGCACTAGACCAGCACTAACAACCGGAAGTCTTAGTGAAGGCTACGAGGATAGATAGACACATAATTGTTGTCTTCACATGGGAAGACAAAATAGAGGATTGGGTAAACATATAGCCTCCATTACTCCTTGAGGATGAGTTAGGGCATCCAAGATAAGAGTAGTCATAGAGGAATGATATTCTTTGAGGAATAAGAGACCAAGAAAAGAATATTCCTAGTGGAACACAACCTGAGAACCCTAGTGGGGTATGTTCCATGAGAGATAATCATTAGGGTGTCTATAAATCATTGGTCTCG
Source organism: Pinus albicaulis (assembly GCA_034641835.2). Classification (NCBI taxonomy): domain Eukaryota; kingdom Viridiplantae; phylum Streptophyta; class Pinopsida; order Pinales; family Pinaceae; genus Pinus; species Pinus albicaulis. The sequence goes on along the minus strand of CM076582.1, from coordinate 435,386,581 downwards.
CTAACATTGAGCTCAAATTTTGTGGAGAGACAGAGCTACTAGTGAAGGCCTTTCTATGTGAAAATGCTGGTTGATATGATGCTATACATATGGGTTACCAATCTGATTCTTCTTATGAGAAATTCTTCAGATTGAGAATGAACAAGTACAATTATGAATACCTCCCTAGTTAACAGGGAGTGTTGAAAAGTTTAACTAGGTCCGGTCTTCATAACAACATGTGATTTTGACTTATGTAAATTATGTAATGAATAAAATAAAATAATTATTGTAAGCCTTGCTTCATGAGTTTCATGAGAAAGTGATTTTATTTTAGTTGGCTCCGTTTGAGAGCATTAGGATTTGTCATGTAAAGTCAAATAATTAATTTCATGTCTGAAGAGCTTATTATTTAGCATTTGTCAATGTATATGAGTCTATGAAAATGTCTAAATAGCCCTCCAAAGAAAAGCACAATCCTCCTCTTCAAATTCAACCTCCAAACTATATGAAAGATATCATGTCGGCGCACTTCAAATAGACACGGCTATTCGACAAAACTCAGGTCGTCTTATTTATGGGACCAACTAATATATATACTTTGCTAGGGTCATAAAAAAAGACATCGTCCAAGTCTTCGTATACCTATGAATTCTCGGTGACAAGACAATTTCCGATATCCACAAGAAGGTATCTCTATTTCGGATAATGTGGGTGACAGTGATGATGCGAATCAAATCACTTTAGAATCTCAGATTGCCATGTCATCATGGCTCGGTGAAATTGCAGTGGCATAATGATATGATGATCCCTATGCTCAGTAAAATATAATGGTACTGTAGCTAAGTGATATGATAATATGTTGTCTCATTAATTTAGCATTATCTCGGTGTGCTACAAGAACGTGATGTTGTCTAAATGCTACATGAATTTGGTGCTGCTCCAAGGGATGTTCTCAGCCAATAGTAACTATATCTCTTTATGTGTTTCAGATGGGTACATTAAAGTGACAAAGCTTCACTACTGTGACAAGAAAGAAGGTCTTGATGGCACCAAAAGGAGGCAGTGACTCTGGTTCAGGACTGAGTTTAGTTTCCTTGACAAACACAGTGATCACAGTTGGGTATCATCACATATGGTGTGAAATATGAAGTAGAAGGAACCAAGGAAGCATAAAAAAGAAGATGAAAGAGGACTTGTGTCTTGGTCTTAGAGAGGCTACTAGGTCAAGGTTCTTGGTCTTGGTATTCATCTATTGGAATCTCTATAAGAAGAATTTGTGCGGGTTTTCATCTCAAAGAGTGAGAGGTTTTTGCCTTGGCTCATAGCCTACATGCTGTGTCTCTTGTCTATTTATGATTATGAATTAGTTATTGTTTTATGAAGAAGAAAACTAATAAACTAAGAAGAAGAAGATCCTAATCTAAAGAAGTAAAAATAATTCACAAATAGTCACTAATAAATGTAAATCACCTAATGCTAATTCCCTATATTTCTCAACATAAATAAGAAAATATATGCAAGACCACGATTTACAAAGAAATGCAGTGCATCACCTATTGACTGTATAGTAAGGAGTGGGAGACCACCATTATTTATAAAGGGTCCATCTTCATAAACTTCCACACCGATCAAGACAAAATTTAATTAGTATCTAGGAATGCATGAAGCCATGAATTCATGCATAGGAATTAAATTTACATTTAAATCAAATCCTAATGAACTAAGAATCATCATATACCCTTACAGTCAATTTTATATAGGAAGCATGTTGAAAACCACAACATCGATATAGCTGAAACGAGGATAAAAAACATATCTTTTAGAAAAACTATAAAATAGTATAATTACATGGGAAGGACACAACAAAGTTATGGATCCAATGATTCATGTTAGTACTCCTCTTCTTCCAATTATGAGGTATAAATATTTTTATTTTATTTCAAGTTTCAGACACATTCAATGCATGGGCTAGTGCAAGTATGATAAATGAGCAGGAGATAATTCAATATAGGAAATGCAAAAGATGCAAAACATCATATACAAATATCAATCTTAACAAAGAAGTAAGAAACCCATGAATAATAAAAAGTAGTAATTGTGACATACAATTTTAAAGTTCAAATTAAAAAAGATACAAAATTCAAATCTAAGCATGCTCTTTCACAAGGACAATCCACTAAAATTTTCAAATTTGAGCACACTAATTGGCATCAGTCATGGAAAAAATTCAATGAGAAAACATGATAAGGAAACTATGGTGTCTCACCTTGTTATGTACCACAAGTAATCAATATTATCTCTTGTAATGTTTATATACTCTAGCAAACCCACTCCAGTGATGGAATTCTGTTCAAAAGAGGAAATTTTTTCATCAATAGATTCCCAAGCAAACCCTCCAATAGGTTTCATTTTCATTTGTGATGTTTGTAAGTCAACCTATTGTAGTGCGAGAATAATATTTTAAGTAGATTCTATAGTAACACGTGCATGTAGATTTGGTAAAAGATATTCCAAACACACCTCTTTATCGAAGGTAGAAAGCAGTGAATTCAACTAGAAAGCTTAATGTTAGACACCAACAAAATGAAAAATTAGAAAAAAAAACAATTTCCAGAGAATTTATCCGCCACGATACCCAATATATTAATAATTTAAGATAATATCGAGCATTTTGATGAACTACATCATTAGGTACATTTGGAGGGGTTACTGGTCACCTTTTTGCCTTAGTAAGTCTCTTTTTCTTGCATTTTAATTATATTATGGTCTTATGATGCTAGTGTAGATGGTGACTGAGGTTTATCATACTTCGAGTACCTAACATGAGTTAAATGCAGGGAAAATCATGAAGATATTGAATTTTTTTGAAGATTTTGTCATCAAGCCTCGCAATAGACAACAAGGAGAGATTCTAGGTGGTTTTCCACACTCCTTAACTCCCAAATGCAACCAAGGGATCCTTGAGATTCCCTCCAACAACTCAAAATCAAAGGCATCCAAGCAAAATCAAGATCAAGTGCACTAAAGCCATACTTCACTTGCAATCAAGTGGACTCATCACCTACTTTTTAGGGAGATGTTGGTAGATACTCTTTAGGATAAATAGGGTTGAGCAAGAGCTCACTAGGATTCAAACTTTGGAGAAAGCCATTAGGCTCTTCGCCCTTGTAACCAATTTTCAAGACTTTTATATTGATGTAATGAGACTATATTTTGAAATGAAATGAGTATTCAGATTGTTATTTATTGATCTAGTTTCAGAGAGATAGGCTTGTGGGTTAAGGCCCAATCCATTTGCCTCAGCCTCTATTGTGTAATCATTATTTACTTTCATGTCATTTAGCTAGTTTTTATTATGAGTATTTAGCTAGTTTGCTTGTATTTTCATTTACTATTTTTAGTTTTCTTCCATTTGTATTTTGTTGTAGATTTAGCTTGCTTACATGTTGGTAGAATAGGTTATAACTTCAGAAAGATGTGAGTCAAGCCTCCCCCTTTCATCTCTGTCATTGGAGCTTAAGGAGGGTAGACCTTCCCCACAAAGTAAAAGTTCTTTTTAGTTTATGATTTCTTGGAATAGATAATATTAGTTGCTGCGATTCCATGGATATGCTTAGAATGTTGTGTTAGATATCCATTTGTAGATTAGAGTAGATTTTCTTTACAAAGTCAAGTCATATTTTCCATTGTATTTATCATGAATTTGTCCATTTTTATTACATGAATAGGTATTTTTTATTTCAGGTATAGGTAGCATAGCTAATGAGAACTTCACCAACACCTTCAACTTCATCTCTCACCCTTCATCAACCCTCTGTTCATCAAAACCACCATCAGCCCTGTTTTTCAAATTTTTCATCCCTACACCATGAAAAAACCCTAAGGGTACAAGACAAGCCTCCCAAGAGGTTCTGAGCTTGGCCAAGGGGTGGGCCACCTTCCACTCATCCTAATCCACCTTCACTCCACATTCACTACCCCTTTTCCACCTATTTTGGCCTTGGATTTCCCTTAGACCGTTTCTTGTAGCAATTCAGGACTTTCCTGTAGCACTACAAGAAACCTGTAGCAGCACTTGAATAGAACCAATGGGCCCATCCTTAGGCTCCACATCATCTAGACCTACAAAAACCACTCATACACCTTTAGCCTTGCCCCCATGTGTTCAAGCCTTCCATAAGCCACCTTAGCACTTTCTTCTCCTAGCTACAAAACAACACATTTACAAGCATAGTTAGGTCATGAGTAGTTGCATGATTAAAAGCATGATAGATAGAGAATAGAGTAAGTAGAGTATGTTTAGCCATTTTTCCCAGAAAAGTGTGATTATATTAGTTTCCTTATGCCAGTTTAATTAAAAAAATTACTTCATGCAAGATGCCTAGGTTGCTTTCATTTCTTATTATAGTTTAATGAGTAGATTTATTTTATTGCAGAATAGTTAGATGTACTTTCTTTCTGCAGTGTAGTTATGTACTTGCTTATAGTGCCATGGCTTTGAATCATTTGTAGCCCTAGGCCTAATTTCAGAAGTGTGACAGAATTCATTCAATATCCCTAGAATTAGCACCGTTTCGTAAATCTTAGAAGAGGATGACATGAGTAGAATGCATCTGTTGTGTATATAGCACTGCCACCTCCAAGGTTGTACAAACCCTGGGTTGATAAAGTAAAGTAGGGAAACCTCTAGGAGTTGCAACATTATTGGTGCAATACCAGGGCTCACCACTTTTTGGTGCCATTGTCGGGGAGGATTCTAGTAGATGCTTTGATTTTGTTTTAGCATTAGTTTATGATTTCCTTTACATGTTGTTTCAAAAATATATAAAAAATAAAAAAAAATCTGATTTTCATGTGGAGTAGAAGTAGGGATACTCAAGGAATTTTTTTACCTAAAACCTCCACATCACCACATAGTAACCCTTCACTCTTCTTCAGTGGCTGTGAGGTTGAACAAACCATAGGTGAGCCTTCTGAAAATTTTGAAGAACCTATTGGAGAAGAAGAAGATCTTGTTTCACCTAAGGAACTTGCTTCACCTATCTCAACCATGGCTGACAATGAAGCCCAAGAATCCTTTCCCATTAGAGAGGTAGATGGGGAGACTAAAATGAAAAAAGTTAGCCCCTCAGCCCTTCCACACTTTCATGGACTTACTTCAGAAGATCCTGACACATTCATGTTTGAATTTGCTATTGCCTTTAGGACCTATGACTATGCCTCAGATGATCAGAAGCTAAAGCTATTCCCATCTACCCTTAAGGATGAAACCTTGCACTAGTTCATGGGTCTACCTGGGAACATCATCACTACCTGGGCATAGATGCAAGAAGCCTTCAAATACAAGTACAAGGACTACTATAGGTCCAAAGAAACTAAGGATGAGATATTCAGGATGACTCTAGGGCCTTATGCATCCCTAGAATACTATGAAGAGAGGTTTTAGTTAAACTATAAGGGAGCCAATTTTACTCTTTATCCTGGATCACTTAAACTAGTACTTTTCCAAGGGATTAGAGAAGAGGTGATAGAAACCCTCAATATTTTATCAAGAGGAGATATCTACCAACTACCTTATGAAACAATAAAAACTTTCTTCAGGACAGTTAGGAAGAAAGGCAGAGCTGGAAAAAGTACAACCAATACCCCTTCCTCTTCCTCCTCCATCAAACATGAGATTGGATATACACTGGAGGACTTTTTTTTCCACTTTGTAGGGTCCCATCCATCTTGTCATCATTTTTCCTTTGAAGTCCTTAAACCTTGAGTCATACAACAACACCCAATATCCTTCTTGAAAGCTTTTTTCCTTAATGTTTTTTTCCTTAAGAGCATGGAGGGCTTCAAGTGCCATGAGGAAGGAATTCCCCTACTTGTTAATGGTTATAGGCTAAAGGTTTACAAGAAGCCCTTGTCTAGGGAAAAATTTATAAATTCCATAAACAAGGAGGTGTATGTCATGGGAAAATCCATAGTTTCCAGTGCCTCCTAGAGAAAATAAGAAAAAATAAAAAATAAAGAGGCATGGGTGAAAACCTCTCTGAGGAGCCATAGGCCAATTCCAGGGTTGAAAACCTCCATGAGGCAGTCTTGGAGCAAGAAAAATCAAAGAGAAAAACAATAGAGAATACAAGATTCTTGGGTTAAAAAATCTCTAAGGTGCCCAAGGCAGGCCTATGGGTTGAAAACCTCTATGGAGGCAGCCCACTTGCCTTCAAAAGAAGAAAAAAAAAGAAAAAAAGAAGAAATACCTATGCATTTATGTGTTTTTCTGTTTTGCAGCTTAGTGATTAAAGATGGATTTTTTGATCCAGAGGAGAAATTTCTCTTGATTATCTCTTATTTTCTACTTCCACACTCCATAAGCCACTCCAGCATACATCTCTTCATCCATTTCACCCATAAGATAGGTAAAAAATTCATTTTCCCCCTAAACTATAATTGTTACAGGAAAATCAGGCAGCTATAAGATTCCTGTAGCACTATAGGAAACTCCTATAAATTCTACAAGAAACTCATTCATGAAGGAAAAAGGTTGCCTAGGTATTTCTGAACTTCAATAAGGGTATGATAATTCATGTTTTACCTATACCTACTATTCCCAAACCCCTATTTCACTCTCTAAACCCTATGTTGCACCATTAACAACTAAATCATTGGGAACTTGGCATGGGAACCTTTTAACTTACCTATCCTCAACTCCATTCATTCCATGGCTTCCTCCATAGCCTCCATGAGCCATATCCCTCCATTTCTGAGCAAACTGAAGCAAGAAGAGGCAAGAAACAGACTGCTACAGGTATCAGAAAGTTTCTTGTAACAAATCTATGTGTGGCACATCAAGGCCAAAAGATGAAGGAAATATGATGTATATGACTCTAGGAGACCACCAGTAAACTCCAGAAGGAAAATCACACCAACCATGGCACTTGAAGCCCTCCATGCAGTACCTGCAAAAGAAAAAAAATAAAAGTGTAAGTTGCTCGCTCAGAAAACAAATAAAAAAATGAAGACACAATAAAATACTAAGGCTTCCACCACCCTCCTTGCACCAACTCCTTCAACACCTCACGAACACCAGGTCAGCTTAGCTATGGCCTCTCACCTCTTGTTGTGCATCCATAATGACCAAAATAATTGAATGTCAAGTTTTAGAAATTTAAAAGGAAAAAAGGTGGCCAATTAACTTGGCCACCTTCGTAAAGTGAAACTGGAGGAAAAGTGAAAGTGCATGCCACTTGGGAAAGTCAAATAAAGAAAAGTAAGAGTGGATGAGCACAAAGGGAAGTTATCACGAGGTCAACAATGATTAACTGAAGTGGGGGCCAACGGTCTCAAAGAGGAAAGTCATGTTAAGTACGAGTCACCACAATGCTCCAAATTTAGTTAAAAATCCATTAAAGGTAATATTTGTCTCATTTTCACAATTTCGTTGATAATTTAGAAGAGCATCAAGAGAATGAGAGTAGTGGGATTCATTAGAAGAGCAACATTGAGGTTTGGGCTTGCATGCACCATCGTGCTACAGGAAGCATATTTTTTCTACAGGCAACTTCAGAAGTAGACCAACAAGGGCTGAGAGGGCAACACAAAGTCACCTGTGGGTGAATTGGCTTCCCAAAGCCTCCATCTCTCAAACCAAAATAACAAAGGACCAAGGTAAGTTGATTTCATCCTACAACACTAAATTTATCCATACAATTCACACTCAGCAAAATTAAATTTGACAGTTAAAGGGTAAAATCATTTTTCTTGCATTTTGTTTCAAGACCTCCATTTCCAAGACATAACTCTTAAACCTCTCACCACCTTCATATCAAAGACATTAAAATGGGAGGGGAATTCAACAGAAGAGAGCCTACTGATATTAAGAGGATTAGGCAACACCCTCAGGTTATGGAAATCTTCTGAAATCATCAATGGCTAGGGTTCTTTGAGTTATTAAAAGGTTCTGATGATGAGTTAGCTAAAGAATTTGCAGTGGCTCTACAATCACATTCAGAAGAGAGAGCCACCACTATGATTAGAGGCCTAGCCATCAAATTATCTCTTGAAATCATAAGAAAAGTTACAAATTTTCCCCTAGGAGTCAAATGGGTTAAGGAAAGGATGCCTAGGACTGCAACAAAAAAGAATTCCTTTGTACCAAGTGAGGAGTACATTGAAGATAAAAATAGAGTGAGGAGAGAAAGCCTTCCATACCCCTGGGATGAAGTAACCTTCCACATCATGGAGTTTATTTCTTGTGAAGGCAGACTTAGTGTGGTATATGGGTATCATTTCATATTTTTAAATGAACTAAGGTTTCAAGGAGAGCTCCCACTTGAACAGATATTGAGTGTCCCTCACTTCCTCCTAAACTCCATCACTGACATGAGCCATAAAGTGAGGCAAAGGAAATATCAGCACTTGGCCCATCATGGCCCAATAAAACTAATTGTAAATGATGCTTTGAGAAGGTTGAACCTACCTGTATCCTGGTCTTATTTCATAGACATGGATATGGAAGCTTTTATAGCTACCCAAATAGGGAAAACCTCTCCTTCTAGCCTTAGAGAAAGAGAAGAAGAAGAAAAATAAGAGGTAGAATAGGAGGTAGAAGATGAGGTAGAAGAAGAGGAAGAGGAGGCTAAAAATAAAAAGAAGAGATGGAAATTTAGGTAGAAAACATAGAGACAACAGAGAGAGAGAAAGAAAGAGGCGAGGGAAAGGAGGAAGAAAGGATTGAGGAAAAGGAAGGTGTGGAACCTATCTTAGGCAATGAAACCTCCCCTCAAGACACTAGCATGTCACTTGACATCACAAATCAAGAGGTAGCTGCCACCCTAACTACTTTGAGCACACTTGTCAAAACAAAAAGAAAGAGGTAGACACCTATGTACTTCAGAACTAGGAAGATCCAAAGGGTGAGACACAAAAAACCACAAACTCCCACCAAGAGCCCTATCACCATTGAAGAATCAACAAAGAAGGAGGAAGAAATCAGATTAGAGGAAGGAAGGGTGAAAGAGGTCACTTCACCCATAAGGACCCCTGTAACATATATTAGAATAAATTAAGCCAGATTGGCATCCCATACACCTCATGCAACCACCATAGACCCTCCAAGGACTTAAAAGAGAGAAAAAAAAGGAAAAGAGGGTCTTTAGCAAGCAAAACAAAGTTTGCTACAGGAAACTCTGTTTTTTATATAACAAACTCCAACAAGCATAGGTTTGGAGAAAAAGGCCTTGGTTGAAGAGAAAAGACAACGACAGAGGGGAAAGAGGTCAAGGAAGCTGAGGGCAAGACACAAGAGGAAAAACATGATGAAAAAGAGGGAAGAAAATATGATGAAGAAGAGTCCAGATCATCAAAACCAATCCTCAAAGATTTTGCAATAATGCCAAAACCTAACCCTCAACCCAATCTTAGCTCTTACTACACATACATTGAGGGGGGTAGATTAATTCCTAAAAACTTTACAATTCCTTTGTTTTATCAGTTGGAGGAAGAGAGGGCACGCACTCATCATTGGATGAATCTTGCCGCATCTAAAGGAGTGTATGACATAGGAGTCATGGAAAGAAAATTAGTTGAGTTGGGGAAGGATTTATCTGATGTGAGGCTCAAAGAGTCAATTTTGAAGGAGCAGCTTTAGAAGGCACATGTAGAGAATGTAGCACTACAAGAGTATATTCAACAAAAGGGTAAAAAAGTGGCCACCATGGTTGATTTGTGCATGGAGGCCATTCAACATGGATATCCTTCATATTCATATGCAGTTTACATTAAGGAGTAGTGGCTCCTCTTTCAAATTAAAGAAGATGGAACATCTTCCCTCACATCCTTAGAAACATGGAGTACCACACACCAGAAATATTGAGGGGAGCCTTAGAGAGAGCACCATTATTCAAAAGGGCCATGCAGGGAAAAAATATTCAGTGGCTTGGCTTGAAGCTCAATCCACCCTAGCTGTTAGGGTTGAGTGATGCAAAGGACCAAGAAGAGCAGAACATAGAATGTGAGGAAGCATAAAAGAATGATGGATTTTACCTTTCTAAAGAAACTCCCACACTTCTTCCTTGGGAAGTCAGAGGGTCCATCAAATCCTTAAAAGAAATGCAGAAGGAGGACTAGTTGGTCAGAGGATGAGCAAACATTTAGTAGGGTTGTGATGATGAGCTCCATCATTAGGTACATTTGGAGGGGTTATTGGTCACCTTTTTCCCTTATTAAGTATCTTTTTCTTGAATTTTAATTATATTATGGTCTTATGATGCTAGTGTAGATGGTGATTGAGTTTTATCATACTTTGAGTACCTAACATGAGTTAAATGCAGGGAAAAACATGAAGATATTGCATTTTTGTGAAGATTTTTTGATCAAGACTTGGAGTAGACAGCAAGGAGAGGTTCTAGGGGGTTTTCCACCCTCCTTAACTCCCAAAGGAAGCCAAGGGATCCTCGAGATTCCCTCCAACAACTAGAAATCAAAGGCAACCAAGAAAACTCAAGATCAAGTGCACTAAAGCCATACTTCACTTGCAGTCAAGTGGAATCATCACCTACTTTTTAGGGAGCTATTGGTAGCTACCCTTTAGGATAAATAGGGCTGATCAAAACCTCATTAGGATTCGAACTTTGGAGAAAGAAAATAGGCTCGTTTCTCTTGTGATCAGTTTTCAAGACTTCTATATTGATGTAATGAGACTATCTTTTGAAATGAAATGAGTATTCAGATTGTGCTTTACTGATCTAGTTTCAGAGAGCTAGGCTTGTGGGTTAGGGCCCAATCCATGTGCCTCAACCTCCCTTGTGTAATCATTCTTTAATTCATGTAATTTAGCTAGTTTTTCTTATGAGTATTTAGCTAGTTTGCTTGTATTTTCATTTACTATTTTTAGTTTGATTCCATTTGTCTTTTGCTGTAGATTTAGCTTGCTTACATGTTGGTAGAATAGGTTATAACTTCAGAAAGCTGTGAGTCAAGCCTCCCCCTCTCATATTTGTCATTGGAACTTGAGGAGGGTATACCTTCCCCATAGACCAAAAGTTATTTTTAGTTTATGATTTCTTGGAATAGATAATATTAGTTGTTGTGATTCCATGGACATTATTAGAATGCTGTGTTAGATCTCTATTTGTAGATTAGAGTAAATTTTATTTACAAATTCAAGTCATCTTTTCCATTTTATTTATCATGAATTTGTCCATTTTTATTGCATGAATAGGTAGTTTTCTTGAAGGTACATGTAGCACATCCAAGAAAAACTTCACCAACACCTTAAACTTCATCTCTCACCCTTCATCATCCCTCTATTCATCAAAACCACCATCAGCCCTGTTTTCGGATTTTTCATCCCTACACCATGAGAAAAACCTACGGGTGCAAGAGATGCATCCCAAGAGGTTTTTAGATTGGCTAAGGGGTGGGAAACCTTCCAATAATCATAATACACATTCACTCCACCTTTCCTGCCCTTTTTCCACCTATTTTTGGCCTCAGATTTCCCTCAGACTGTTTCCTATAGAAATTCGGGACTTTCCTGTAGCACTATAGGAAACCTGTAGCAGCACTGTAAATAGCACCAGTGGGACCCTCCTTAAGCCCATAAACCACCATCCACATCTTATAGACCTGAAAAAATCACTCATACACCTTCAGCCTTGCCTCCATGTGTTGAATCCTTCCATAAGCCACCTTAGCACTTTCTTCTCCTAGCTGCAAAACAACACATTTACAAGAATAGTTAGGTCATGAGTAGCTGCATGATTAAAAGCATGATAGATAGAGCATAGAGTAAATAGAGTGTGTTTAGCCATTTGGACAAACAAAGTGTGATTAGATTAGTTTCCTTTATGCCATTTAAATTCAACAATTTACTTCATGCAAGATGCCACGTTGTTCTCATTTCTTATCATAATTTAATGAGTATATTTCTTTCATTGCAGAATAGTTAGATGTACTTTCTTTCTTTAGTGTAGTTCTGTACTTGCTTATAGTGCCATGGATTTGAATCATTTTTAGCCCTAGGCATAATTTCAAAAGTGTGAAAAACTTCATCCAGTAACCCTAGAAGTAGCACCCTTTCGTAAAACTCAAAAGAGGATGACATGAGTAGAATGCATCTATTGTGTATATAGCACTGTCACCTCCAAGTTTGTACGAACCTTCAGTTGATAAATTAAAGTAGGGAAACCTTTGGGAGTTGCAACATTATTGGTGCAATACCAGGGCTCACCACATGTGGCATGCTAAAATATACATTGGCATCAACAAAACCATAACAGAAACATAATGCATATTTTTTTGTTTTATTATCAACTTATATTTGAGATATCAGATACATGTTCTTTTGTCTACTATCAACTGGACCGGTGTGTAACTTGATTAATTGTTTGGTGCATATAAGCAGTCATTATAAAGTGAGTCTAGATTATATACTTAAATTTTTCTAGTTTATGCTGAAATTAGAATAAACAACTTGCAACAAAAGTAATCAACATCCAAATAAGTTTGTGCATATAATTTAACAAGTTGCATAAGCCTTAATACTTTGAGATAAAGAATAAAAAATGGCTAGAATCACAACTCTAATAACTCAATACTATCACCTTTGCAGTATTAAAAACCACATTTCTGCAATCACAGAGAATACTAACATACCATGAAGCCATTTTATATCATTGACCATTAACGACTACTCTTCCAACATTATTTGAATCATAATGAACAAGAAATGCAATTACACAATTTCGAGTTCCAGCATAATATACATAAGCATGAATAGGCAAAAAGTAAGTCAGTTTTGTCCCGTGTAGCATCCTTTAAGAAAGCAGGAGAAACTTTTCTATTTTATGTCTACACAAAGAACATATATGTACAATGTAGTCAAGGAAAATGAAGCTTACTTGCTGGAAATGCCCAAGGTACATAACAACAGGATAACCAATAAGTAAAGTAGGCTCACAAAGCTTTATGGATTTGTGTAATTACTTAAGATGACCCCATTTTGGTTGTCTGATAAGTCTTGCCAAAGACATAGAGTAAAAAGCAATAGGTTTTGTTCCAAAGGTCAAAATAAATTTCACTATTCACAAGGTTGGATATTAAAAGGAAAAGGAAAGAATTATGTAAGACTTGAAGAAATTCACATCATATCATATGAACAATAATTCAAGATTTCTACGGTTTTTAATATTTTGAAAAATTTTTTTCTATTGATCCCTAAAACAAAAAAGACATTACAAAAAAATTCATTTCCCTTGACAAATAAATAGATAACCTGATGAATAATATTATTCCACATGTGACCAATTTTGGAGGAGCGATGGAGTCTACTAGGGTTTCTCTCCTCGCCAAAACTGAAGCATTCACCGTAGCATCCATTGAGCCTGATGCCACTATTATGGAATGTAGTCATGGAAAACGACCCCTTAACCATCGATTTGCGACAGATGGAATAGTTCCCACCAGGTTCCCACTCCATTCATATCTGAAAACTAGTATCGTACACTCGAGCATCTGCAAGAGAGACAGGATATTAGTCTTCTGCTTTTATTCCTTGTATGGGGCCAGATCTACTACTGAATATCCACAAACACCTATTGATTTCTCACCCAATGAATCTTAGAAGTATATCTTAGAAATGGTGGCATTGCGTATGGGGACATCGGATCAAAAAAATTGGGGAACACAAATCATAGTGGATGAGACTCGCAATGACTGCATCCTCTGTGCTAGGAGAAATAAGAAAAAGCCAGATCTTGATGCACATAAAATGAAGGAAGCAATAGATATAGATTTATTCACTGACCAGTATTATGACACAGTCAACATCAACTCAAGGTTCTTGCAATCTAAGAAAATATCCATGAAACAATCGTTGAAATAGAGAGCAGAAGGGCCATATAGTGTTGGGCCACAACCTAAAGCTCATGCTACACCAGATCTCGATGCTTATTTTTATGGTATGTTAGATTGTGCCCTTTCAAGCACAAATCTATGGATAGTATTGTTTCTTTTTACAGGATATGGCTCATATGAAAAAATTGCAGACAGAAAGGATACGTAATATTCCCATTTTATCTCATAGCTAAATGGAACATTAAAATTTTTCTTTTATCACCGAGTAGCTAAATAAATGGGAAAGGAGGCCCATGTTTATTGAAAACATGAATAAAATCCCTCATGATGTGAAAGGGATCATCAGAGTAGCTTCATTTTGCACCCTCAAGCGTGAAAAGGGGAAAATGCATGAAGACAAGGTCTTGTTTGACCAAGTCAATAGCGCTGCCATAGGAGGAGTGGCTTACTTTAGAATACAACATAGTGTGAATGAGGAAGAGGATATTTGGTGGAGGAAGCCCTAATGGATGGGGCCCATGGAGAGAGAGAGAGCTTTCACTTGTTTAAAAGGAGGGCAAGGCACTCATTGTTATTCATGCTTTGTATTATTCATTCCATTATCTATTCAGACAATTGTGCATTCTCTGATGTTTAGCAAGAATTGTTGGGAGGAATTCTTGTTTAGGATTCTTTCACCTTCTTGAGAGGCCTCTTGAGGGATTTCTCAAATTTTCCTCACATCCAAGCTTGAGGCCAAGCATCCTCCATCAAGACAACATTATTTCTACAGCAGAGTAATGTTGTGTTGTTGGGTGTTGCAGTGAGGGTTCACTACATCACTCCCATCAGCTATTTTTAGAGGAGGAGCCTCTCTTCCCTTTGGGATATCATATTGGAGATATCCCGGAGCTTATTGCCAGGGAAAATTTTAGGGGCGAATTTTAGCCCAAAGGCGAATTTTAGCCCAAAGGCGAATTTTTTATATAAAACCCAATTTTTATAGTTTAATAAAGTTAGCCCAAAAAATATTTTAAAAATAATTAATTATTTAATATTAGCCTACCAAAAAAAGGGCGCAAAAAACTAGAAACATGAAATTCGCCCCCGATTTTCCAGATTTCTATGGCATTCGCCCCATTTTTTCAATCGATTTTCCAGATTTCCATGGCATTCGCCCCATTTTTTCAGTGGTTCAGAGAGGTGGCTGGGCTTTGTGCACATCTATCTTCTAAGTTCTTGTTGGCTAAGTCGGAAAAAAACAGTCACAGGAATCCCATCATGGTCCGTTAGGGCCTGGCCGACTCTCTCTGGTCTGGACTCCGTTAGGGCCTCCCATAGTTCGTATATAGCAGAGACTTGGAGATTCAATCCATCAACGTTTCAATCAATTCCTTTCAGATAGGATTCCCCACCTCGGCTTTCTTTCAAATCTGATTGCCCTTAATGTTAGTAACAATTCTTTCACTGGTCCAATTCCAACAGTTATTTGCAGGAATTTTAGCTCAATCAGGATCCTTAATTTCTCGATGAATAGATTTGAGGGACGCCTTGATGAAGGGCTGCAAGAATGTAAGGTACTTGAGGAGTTCGAAGTGGGTTTCAACAACCTCGTGGGAATTCTCCCGAAGGATCTATATAATATATCATATTTGATAAAGTTCTCTGCACCCGTCAACAGGCTTTCTGGGGCTCTGA
The DNA here is from genome assembly GCA_034641835.2 of Pinus albicaulis. Taxonomy (NCBI): domain Eukaryota; kingdom Viridiplantae; phylum Streptophyta; class Pinopsida; order Pinales; family Pinaceae; genus Pinus; species Pinus albicaulis. The sequence goes on along the minus strand of CM076582.1, from coordinate 435,371,074 downwards.
ATTCTGATATTGGGTACCTATCAAATCTCACCATTTTGTCTCTCTATGGAAACAATTTCACATGAAATCTTCCCAAGCAGCTTGGAAAGCTTGAGAAGTTGGAAAAACTCGTTCTCTATAGCAATCAGTTCAGTGGAGGCCTGCCAACATCTTTATCTCAGTGTAACAAATTGCAAGTCATCAACCTGAGGAACAATTCTCTGAGTGGAGAGATCCATCTTGATTTCAGAATATTTCCTGACTTGATTTCACTTGATGTTGCTTCCAATCAGTTCTCCGGTCAGCTTCCACCTACTTTATCGACCTGCATAAAGATCAAGTCATTAAGCTTGTCAAGAAACAAACTTGAAGGTCAAATCCCAGAGAGCATGACATCTCTTAAGTCTCTCACCTTTTTCTCCATCTCAAACAATAGCCTAAGAAATATTACAAGAGCCCTTCATGTTTTTCAGGACTTCAGGAACCTCAGCATTTTGATTCTGTTTAAGAACTTCCATCAGGAGTCCATTCCGCAAGGCATCACGGGCTTTGAAGGGCTTCAGATTCTTGCCCTTGGAAATTGTGCTCTTTCAGGGAAGTTTCCCAACTGGTTGAGGAATTGTTCAAAGTTGCAGGTATTGGACCTTTCCTGGAATAACCTCACTGGAAGCATTCCACATTGGATTGGCAGTTTCCAGTCTCTTTTTTACTTGGATATTGCAAACAATTCCTTCTCTGGATCGATTCCCCTTGAACTCACAAAGTTGCCTAGCCTAATATCTATGAAAAATTACACTGATATGGATCAAACTTCCTTTGAATTGCCACTAATTGTTAAGCACAATGAAAATGCATCTGGACTGCAGTACAAGCAGCTGTCCAAGTTTCCTCCTGCGATATACTTAAGCAACAATAAACTCAATGGAAGTATATGGCCAGAATTCGGGTGCATGAAAATGCTTCACATTTTGGAATTAAGGAGCAACAGTTTAACAGGGAACATGCCAGATGAGCTCTCTCATTTGACAAACTTGGAGAGTTTAGATCTCTCAGACAATAGTCTGACTAGAAGAATACCCACATCTCTTCAGGAACTCACATTTTTGTCAAAATTCAATGTATCCAATAACCATTTGGAAGGAATTATTCCTTCAGGAAAGCAGTTCGATACTTTTCCAAAATCTAGTTTTGAAGGCAACCCTGGTCTATATGGACCGCCTCTTTCTCCCTGCAATGCCAGTATTTTAAAGCCAGGTTATGATTACATGGGTTTCAAAGTCAAGACTCGGAGATTGAACAGGAATGGCATCTTAGGTATAGCAGTTAGTGTTGGAGTTGGTATTTCTCTTTTGCTAGGTGCATTGCTATGGAGCCTATCAAGAAAACCCATTAAAACTGAGGCAGATGTAAATGAGATACAGTGCAGCATGTCTCATAGAATCTCTGATGCTTTAGGATCTTCCTTGGTGCTTCTATTCCAAAATCATGATATCAAGGACCTGACTATGGCTGATATCCTGAAAGCCACCAATAATTTTGATCAGGCCAACATCGTTGGATGTGGAGGATTTGGATTGGTATATAAAGCCACCTTGGGGAATGATACAAAAGTAGCTATCAAAATATTAACAGGAGATTGTGGTCAGATGGAGCGTGAATTCACAGCAGAAGTGGAAGCTTTGTCAAGAGCTCAACATAAGAATCTTGTATCGTTGCAAGGGTATTGCAGAATTGAAAATTTCAGGTTGCTTATTTACTCCTACATGGAAAATGGGAGTTTGGATTATTGCTTGCATGAAAGGCATGATGGAAGCCCAATGTTGGACTGGCCTACTCGACTAAGAATAGCTCAAGGAGCAAGCAGGGGGTTGGCATATTTGCATAGGGTATGTGATCCTCACATTGTACATCGAGATATTAAGTCTAGTAATATTCTCTTAGATGAGCAATTTGAAGCTGATGTTGCAGATTTTGGCCTTTCAAGGTTGATTTTTCCATTTGATACACATGTGACCACAGAGTTAGTAGGCACTCTGGGATACATTCCCCGAGTATGGACAAGCATGGGTAGCTACTCTCAGAGGTGATGTCTACAGTTTGGGGGTTGTTATTTTGGAGCTGCTCACTAGAAGGCGGCCAGTTGAAGTCTCCAAGTCAATAATAAGCAGTGATTTGGTGACATGGGTGCAGCAAATGAGGTCCGAAGGTAAGCAGGACGAGGTCTTTGATCCTTTGATCCAGGGCAAAGGATATGAGGATCAAATGTTGCAGGTACTTGATGTTGCTTGCATGTGTACTAATCAAAACCAATTTAAAAGACCCACAATTTAAGAAGTAGTTTCATGGCTTGAAATTATAGGAGATGATGCCCAACCAATGAAGGGAGCTTGTCCTGTAAAAGGTTAATGATATGAAAAGTTTTCAGTTTTCTTAAGCTTGTATCCTTCCTCAATTACACTGAATGAAAAAAAAGGATTTTCACATACCAGTTTGTTAAATCTTCTTTTACTGTGATACATTTGAGTACATTATGAATGCTTTTTAAATATATATTGCCATACTATATTTTAAAGGAATTGTGTTTATGTTTAGTGAGATTTTTTTGAAAGGAATTGTGTTTATGCTTAGTGAGATTTTTTTGGAGCTTCAGGTGAAATTTTGATTTTGATTTGTGTGATTTAAATTAGTTTTTTTTTACTTTATATCCTGAAAGCCACCAATAATTTTGATCAGGCCAACATCATTGGATGTGGAGGATTTGGATTGGTATATAAAGCCACCTTGGGGAATGGTACAAAAGTAGCTATCAAAAGATTAACAGGAGATTGTGGTCAGATGGAGCGTGAATTCACAGTAGAAGTGGAAGCTTTGTCAAGAGCTCAACATAAGAATCTTGTATTCGTAAGTGTATTGCGTAATTTTCAATTGCAGGTTGCTTATTTACTCCTACATGGAAAATGGGAGTTTGGATTATTGGTTGCATGAAAGGCATGATGGAAGCCCAATGTTGGACTGGCCTACTCAACTAAGAATAGCTCAAGGAGCAAGCAGGGGGTTGGCATATTTACATAGGGTATGTGATCCTCACATTGTAATATTCTCTTAGATGAGCAATTTGAAGCTTATGTTGCAGATTTTGGCCTTTCAAGGTTGATTTTTCCATTTGATACACATGTGACCACATAATTAGTAGGCACTCTGGGATACATTCCCCCTGAGTATGGAGAAGCATGGGTAGCTACTCTCAGAGGTGATGTCTACAGTTTGGGGGTTGTTATTTTGGAGCTGCTCACTAGAAGGCGCCCAGTTGAAGTCTCCAAGTCAATAATAAGCAGTGATTTGGTGACATGGGTGCAGCAAATGAGGTCCGAAGGTAAGCAGGAGGAGGTCTTTGATCCTTTGATCCAGGCCAAAGGATGAGGATCAAATGTTGCAGGTACTTGATGTTGCTTGCATGTGTACTAATCAAAACCAATTTAAAAGACCCACAATTCAAGAAGTAGTTGCATGGCTTGAAATTATAGGAGATGATGCCCAACCAATGAAGGGAGCTTGTCCTGTAAAAGGTTAAAGATATGTAAAGTTTTCAGTTTTCTTAAGCTTGTATCCTTCCTCAATTACACTGAATGAGAAAAAAAAGGATTTTCACATACCAGTTTGTTAAATCTTCTTTTGCTGTGATACATTTGAGTACATTATGAATGCTTTTGAAATATATATTGCCATACTATATTTTAAAGGAATTGTGTTTATGTTTAGTGAGATTTTTTTGAAAGGAATTGTGTTTATGCTTAGTGAGATTTTTTTGGAGCTTCAGGTGAAATTTTGATTTTGATTTGTGTGATTTAAATTAATTTTTTTTTACTGTATATCCTGAAAGCGACCAATAATTTTGATCAGGCCAACATCATTGGATGTGGAGGATTTGGATTGGTATATAAAGCCACCTTGGGGAATGTTACAAAAGTAGCTATCAAAATATTAACAGAAGATTGTGGTCAGATGGAGCGTGAATTCACAGCGAAAGTGGAAGCTTTATCAAGAGCTCAACATAAGAATCTTGTATCGTTGCAAGGGTATTGCAGAATTGGCAATTGCAGGTTGCTTATTTACTCCTACATGGAAAATGGGAGTTTGGATTATTGGTTGCATGAAAGGCATGTCGGGAAGCTCCAATATGTTGGACTGGCCTACTGGACTAAGAATAGCTCAAGAAGCAAGGAGCAAGCCGGGGTTGATTTATTGAAGATAGGGTATGTGATCTCACATTGTACATCGAGATATTAAGCCTAGTAATATTCTCTTAGATGAGAAATTTGAAGTTTATGTTGCGTATTTTGGCTTCTCAAGGTTGATTTTTCCATTTGATACACATGTGACCCACAGAATTAGTAGGCACTCGGGATACATTCCCCAGTATGGACAAGCATGGGTAGCTACTCTCGAGGTGATGTCTACAGTTTGGGGGTTGTTATTTTGGAGCTGCTCACTAGAAGGCGGCCAGTTGAAGTCTCCAAGTCCATAATAAGCAGTGATTTGGTGACATGGGTGCAGCAAATGAGGTCCGAAGGTAAGCAGGAGGAGGTCTTTGATCCTTTGATCCAGGGCAAAGGATATGAGGATCAAATGTTGCAGGTACTTGATGTTGCTTGCATGTGTACTAATCAAAACCAATTTAAAAGACCCACAATACAAGAAGTAGTTGCATGGCTTGAAATTATAGGAGATGATGCCCAACCAATGAAGGGAGCTTGTCCTGTAAAAGGTTAATGATATGTAAAGTTTTCAGTTTTCTTAAGCTTGTATCCTTCCTCAATTACACTGAATGAAAAAAAAAGGATTTTCACATACCAGTTTGTTAAATCTTCTTTTACTGTGATACATTTGAGTACATTATGAATGCTTTTGAAATATATATTGCCATACTATATTTTAAAGGAATTGTGTTTATATTTAGTGAGATTTTTTTGAAAGGAATTGTTTTTATGCTTAGTGAGATTTTTTTGGAGCTTCAGGTGAAATTTTGATTTTGATTTGTGTGATTTAAATTAGTTTTTTTTTACTGTATATCCTGAAAGCCACCAATAATTTTGATCAGGCCAACATCATTGGATGTGGAGGATTGGGATTGGTATATAAAGCCACCTTGGGGAATGGTAAAAAAGTAGCTATCACAAGATTAACAGGAGATTGTGGTCAGATGGAGCGTGAATTCACAGCAGAAGTGGAAGCTTTGTCAAGAGCTCAACATAAGAATCTTGTATCGTTGCAAGGGTATTGCAGAATTGGCAATTGCAGGTTGCTTATTTACTCCTACATGGAAAATGGGAGTTTGGATTATTGGTTGCATGAAAGGCATGATGGAAGCCCAATGCTGGACTGGCCTACTCGACTAAGAATAGCTCAAGGAGCAAGCAGGGGGTTGGCATATTTGCATAGGGTATGTGATCCTCACATTGTATATCGAGATATTAAGTCTAGTAATATTCTCTTAGATGAGAAATTTGAAGCTTATGTTGTAGATTTTGACCTTTGAAGGTTGATTTTTCCATTTGATACACATGTGACCACAGAATTAGTAGGCACTCTGGGATACATTCCCCCTGAGTATGGACAAGCATGGGTAGCTACTCTCAGAGGTGATGTCTATAGTTTGGGGGTTGTTATTTTGGAGCTGCTCACTAGAAGGCACCCAGTTGAAGTCTCCAAGTCAATAATAAGCAGTGATTTGGTGAAATGGGTGCAGCAAATGAGGTCCGAAGGTAAGCAGGAGAAGGTCTTTGATCCTTTGATCTAGGGCAAAGGATATGAGGATCAAATGTTGCAGGTACTTGATGTTGCTTGCATGTGTACTAATCAAAACCAATTTAAAAGACCCACAATTCAAGAAGTAGTTGCATGGCTTGAAATTATAGGAGATGATGCCCAACAAATGAAGGGAGCTTGTCCTGTAAAAGGTTAATGATATGTAAAGTTTTCAGTTTTCTTAAGCTTGTATCCTTCCTCAATTACACTGAATGAAAAAAAGGATTTTCACATACCAGTTTGTTAAATCTTCTTTTACTGTGATACATTTGAGTACATTATGAATGCTTTTGAAATATATATTGCCATACTATATTTTAAAGGAATTTTGTTTATGTTTAGTGAGATTTTTTTGAAAGGAATTGTGTTTATGCTTAGTGAGATTTTTTTGGAGCTTCAGGTGAAATTTTGATTTTGATTTGTGTGATTTAAATTAGTTTTTTTTTACTGTATATATGATTCAGCACTCGCATTTCATTGTGTAGAATTACTTGATTTCAATCAATGAATTCTTACCAAATTTTAAATAAATTTGATTAGAAGAATTAGCAAAAAAAACTAAAAACAACTCGACTTGTCATTCTTGGTGTATTTTTGATGGAAATGTTGTTGACTTAATATAAAAAACTATTCCAGTCTCTTGTATTAATTTATGTTTTAGTTATAACTTTGCCTCAGATGCCTCTCTCATAGTTATCTACAAATTCGATTCAGGCAATTGAGCTTAGGAGTGTCACATTCACGGAGGCACAAAAGCTCAGGGGAGTCACATTTAGGCGATCACCGAGGAAATAGCTCAAAGCTTAGTTCAAAATCGTTAGGTGATTCTAGAGCCATAAAACGGTCTGTCTCTTCCAACCATCATTCATTGTCTAGCCATGACCGAGATTCTTCCAATGCTAGAGAAAACTTTGCAGTGTATAGGGGTTCTCAAGCCGATTGCCAGCTAACTAGACCCATATCTGACCAATACAGAGGCCACAATGCATATACGCCAGAAGATAGCGATATTTGTCTGCATAGAACCCGTGACTTTGACAAGGGTTTAGATGATATGAACAATGTAGTGAGAATGAGGTCTAGTAGCTTGAAACTGAGGGAATCAAGTCCAAATCATAATAAAAGATACTGGTCTCCATCAAGTGCTTTGAATAGTGTCCCGCCTTATTACCATTGTGGTACCTCTCAAAAGGGGCAATATAGCTATCGCCGGGAAAATCTGCAAACTTCCAGAAACCAAACACAGTTGAGGCAAGACCAAAATCAACATGCAGAGAGAAATAGAGAAAATAAACGCTATGAGAAGTCATGCACAAGGAAATACGGGCAGTGTACGAACTGATAGCCATCTTATGGCATTAGATAGAAAAACTACAAGTCAATATATATCATTATATTTTATCCTCTTCAAGGTCTTACTATTGCCCAAAAGAAAGCTCTAGCAATGAAGTTGGACAGAGAAGCTTGGCAGAAAGAAACAGAGAGAATTAACGCTATGAGAAGTTATGCAGAAGGCAGTGTGGGTAGTGTACGAACTGATAGCCAACCTATGACATTAGGTACATATGCACGTTACACTCCTCAAGGTCTTAATATTGCCTCCAAAAAAGCTCTAGCAATGAAGTCAGACAGCAAAGCTTGGCGGAAAGAAATTGAGAGAATAAATGCTATGAGAAGTCATGCAGAAGGCAGTATGTGCAGTGTAGGAACTGATACCCAGCCTATGACATTAGATACAAACCCTTCTTCTAGAACAGAAGAGGTTTTATCAATGAGTAATCAAGGTAGAGACAATATGCTAATGCTTACTTCACTTGCATTAGACTGTGGGGCTCTTATACAAAAACTAGATTGTGTGTCCGTTGAAGAAAATGTTCCTGTTCAGGGCCCTATAGCCACATAAACAGGAGGCAAACAAGTTAGTTTATCCAATCCGAATAAAACCACTTCAGCACAAAATCAAGGACTACAGCATCTAGAAAATCAAAATATTTATTCACCCAAGAATCCTTTAATCAAGCCGGTGACATCTTTAGAAAAGGTTGGTTTTCATTCAGGAATCGCAAAAACAACAGGCCATATGTCTCATATGACTGACGCAGGTGGAGTTTCTGGTAACAATTTTGTACAAAGGAATCTCGAGGAAACCCCATTGAATCAGGAAGACAAGAAAGGGAGGCCTTTACAAATGGAGGACGGAGGCAGCTGCAGGATAGAGCAGAAAAACATTGAAATTTCTGTAACTAAGGGTGAGCATATTGGGTTGGACAATGGTCAAGATTCTGCAATTAATGAAGGTTGAACTGGTGTTACAGAGAGTGATAGCAACAATGTTCCGGAGAAACTTATTCATTTATACAAAAAGATTTGCATTGTTGAGGATGTGGAGAGTGGAGACTGCAAAGATGGTTGCAGGGAAGCTGATGGGAGAGTAGAAAAATCTTATTCATGCATGTGATACAGAGGTTGGTTCAGTTTCCTACCATTTCTGTTTTGTTCTTGTTTTAAAAGGTCAAGAGTTTTTTGATTGATTTTTATTTTGTAATAATGTTTTTTCCCGGATCCATCGTATTAAGTAGATATTTACTTTCGACATTTCGAACCAGGACAAAGAAGGAGATCAAGAGTTATAAGTACTACTATTCCGGCTGTTTCATTGATCCTTTGCCTTGTACTGTTCAATCTGTTTTTCTCATATGAAGCAGGATTGTGGTCTGTTTGTATGATTATATTCTTTTTCATCTATGAACTTGAATGAAATTGTTTAGTTCTTGAACTTCTCTCGATTTTTTTGGTAGTTTTACCTCTTCCATAAACTTCTGATTTTATTAGTGGACCAGGACTATTGTCCATTATCTAGGGAAGAAACTTCCCCATTACCTTTATAAAGGTAGTTTAATGCATGTCTATGAACATTGATGCAACTGAATTCAATATTTATTGGAATAGTAGGCAGTTGGGTGGATGGACCCCATTTTTAAACAATTGATGTCAACTGCAAGTCTATTGATTTTTGTGACCTACAATTTAGATTTTTCTGAACTGGGACTAGTTTTCATTTATTCCAGCTTAGCTCAAAGAAAACCAGTTTTTTTTTATTTTGTGCTTGAAGGGGTAACAAGATGCAAATGGCTGCTAAAGACTTGAAAAAATTTTAAATTATTCAAGCTGTCATTTTCCTGTCCTCTCTTCCATAGCCATTTTTCTCAATGCCCCCATTTGACATGACTTCTAGAAACTTATGGTATCAGTGTTTTCAACCTGCCTTTGCATTTTGTCTTAGGCATGTGCTGAGTAGTTTTTTTCCCAATATTTACTGTACCCTCAACATTGCAAGTGCTTTAATGAAAATCACATTGAATTAGCTTTTTTGGGTGTTCCTGTCTAATATCCATGCAAACTGTTGTGATGCTCAATGCAGGTTGCAGACATTAATATCAAGAAAGAAAGCCCAGTTGGTCATGGGAAGATCATTTGTTTCAGTATATCTTGTGGATCTCAAGATGATTTTGGCAATGGGAAGTCCTGTGTATGGGTAGACGTGCTGGATGGTGGTGAAGATGTCTTATCAGAATTTTCCCGTTATTTTGGAGATCCATCTATTCGAAAGGTGAGGCACAGTCACCACATTTGAATGGAAATGAACTGCTGAACAACATTATTAGTCAACATGAGTTTGAGATCTAACTCTGCTGGTATACACTTCATGTTTAACTTTCGATCACTTTGCTTGAAATGTAAATTATCCCTGCTAATCAGTGTGCTGTTACGTGTCTACGAACAACTAAAAGCTACTTTATTAGTTAACAGTGTAATTATTCGTATGAGTTTGATAATTGACAATTTTGGGATATTTATTCAATATTTCTACTCCAGATGTAAATTATACTGGTTGACGAGTGTGCTGTTCTGTGTCTGTCCTTTGTAGAGCTAGTTGTCTTTCCACTGTCATTGAAATTGTGGCCTTGGCAATATATGATTTATTACTGATGTGCATGCATATAATGATCTCTAAGATAACCCAATTCAGTGTTAGTTACTGGAACTTTTTACTTTAGTTGAGTCATTGGAATTTTTTATACTTATTTATATATTCTCTGTTAGTTAATGTATTTACTATTTTATGTTAAGATAGAGTTTCAGTCATTGGAAATTTTGATACTTTATATATTTTCTGTTAGTTTACGTATTTTATGTTAAGATAGAGTTTCATGCTGTATTTTTGTCTGTTACTTAACAAAGCTTTAGGTTAAATTAGTTAACCCAAATTCAAAAGTCAATGAAGATGAAGTGGAACATTAGCTATTAATATTTGCATGTGAGTTTCATATTGGAAAATTTGGTTATACTTATTTATTCGGTGTTTCTACTCTAGATGTAAACTATGCATGTTGAGTAGTGTGTTGTTCTGCGTTTGTCCTTTATAGCGCTTACTGCCTTTCTCATATATTTGAAATTGATGGCCTTTTGTCAATATATGATTTATTACCTAAGAGATAGCTTGACAAATGTTATGATCTCTAAGATAACCCACTTCCAGCCCCAAGGGTTAGCTCAAGCGGTAGTGAGCCAATACGTGGTCCTCTCCGTTGAGGGAGGTCACGGGTTCGATTCTTGAGTTCTTTGAGGTTAGGCCCCGAAAGTCGGCCGAACGGTTTACCGTGCGTACCATCCAGAAATTATGGAGAAGTACGCCCGGGTTTCCCGTGAGCTTTCCACTCCTGAAAAAAAAAAAAAACCCACTTCCTTGTTAGTTATTGGTACTTTGTGCGGGTCTTTGGAATTTTGGATAGTTGTGTATTTTTTCTGTTAGTTAATGGCTTTTATGTTAGAATAGAGTGTTATGATAGTTTTAATTTCTTCACTGTTATTTCTGTTAGCTAACATAGATTTATATTAGGCTAGTTATCCCATAAAAGATAAAGGATAAAGCGTGAACATTAGCTTTAAATAGGCTTGTAGAGACGGGTTTTTTCTGTTAATTGTCTTGTATAGGTAGAATATGAGAGATTTTGTATCTGATGAAGTGCAGCATCCATATTACTTGACGAGTTGTTTGGAATATGTTATTTAATCTTTGATTATGTGGATATTAATTTCTTTCCATTAATTAAAGCATCGCATGCTTGAGTCCATAGAAAAGGGTACATTAATTTTTCCATTAATTAAAGCAGCCCATGCTTGAGTTCATAGAAAAGGGTAAGATATTCTTTAGGAATCAGAAAGGGTAAGATATTTTTTAGAAATCAAGGTTATTCAACAATAAGGTTTGAAGCCATTACAACAATATATTCATTATGAGCTCATCATGTCATTTGCAGGAATAGTACTTTCATGTGGAAGATAAAGATCAACGATCATTCTTCTCAATCACTTGAGATAAACCCAATTAACAACTATACGAACATTAATTGTCTTATTAGCCTGTCATTATTGTGGTGGTTAGAAGGTGGATTAGTCACACCTTATTATTATATTGGTTAGGTGACTTAGTAGTTGATAAATAATGTATAGTTAGCTTGATTTTTATTTATAAAGCTCTTAATCCCCATTGTAAGGTTTGAAGCCATTACAACAATATACTCATTACGAGCTCATCATGCCACTTACAGGAATAGTACTTTCACATGGAAGATAACGATCAACAATCATTCTTCTCAATCACTTGAAATAAACGCAATTAACAACTATACGAACATTAATTGTCTTATTAGCCTGTCATTATTGTGGTGGTTAGAAGGTGGATTAGTCACACCTTATTATTATATTGGTTAGGTGACCTAGTAGTTGATAAATAATGTATAGTTATCTTGATTGTTATTTATAGAGCTCTTAATACCCATTGTAATCACCTAGATTGTACATGGTGAAATCATGTAATGATTTTATTGTTGTTTAGAGTAGAACAAATTATTAGATATAAGATAAGTTAGAGCCTTATCATGGTGTAGTAACCAATTAAGCCATCGCCTTACCTTATAAAGTGAAGTGTTGGCTTGCCCTTATACTACCAAGGCTGGTTGCCCCAAGTCTGCTTTTCCTTGTACGCATGCATATTGGAAATAGGTAGGGAAGTGTTTTGGGTTTCACCAAGGGTGGGATTTGTTCCTTTGATGTTTTTGCTATTGTGTATTCAATGTCCATTGTTTATATGATGTATAATATGTGATGGTGTTTTCTGATATGGTATTAGAGTAAACTTTAATGCTTTCTGATTTTGTGATTTTCTATGTGAAACTTTGGTTCAAATCCATATTAATGGAGATTGTAGTTATTGAAATTGGTGGCATCTCAGATCAAAAGAGGTGTACGAGGAGGAGGTTATGTTGTTTATGCATGCAACATGAGTGCTTATGGTGTGGTGTGATCAGTGCCAATGTATAAAGGTCTCTAAACATAGACATATTGTTGCTTTTTTTATTTGCTCGTGCTCGATGAATTTTTGGAATATTGTTCTTTTTGCACCATTTTCCCCCATTGAGTGCAATAATCAAAAGACTTTCGACACTATTGTTTCTCTGGTTTCATGCTCTAGTAAGATTCCCTTTCAGGTTGTCTATTGCTTGATAATGATGAAAGTGTTGCATGATTGTAGGCATCAACGTTATTGGAACGGGTGGGTCCAACTAGTTTGGAGGCAAAATGGGTGCTTAAAATTGTTGGTAGGGAAGTGGATTGTAATATCCCATATGTAAAATTTGTAGGAAATTGCATATAAAAAATTTGTTGTCAACTCACTAAACAAAATTCACAAATTGAACCATAACATTAACATGCAATAGGGAATATGAACTGCAACTAAAAATTCAAAAAAGTGCACATGCAGTGAAACTCAACGTTATTTTATTAATATAAAAGGAGTACATATAAAATTCGTAATGGCCGAGAGAATGGCCACCAAAAGAAACCTGCTCCAATACTACATTGGGCCTCCAAAACTAAACTGAGTAATTAATATGCTGCAGCATGTGAATCCTGAGTGGATTCACCAAGGGAGAGAGCTAGGTTCACATCTACTCATTGAATCACCTTGGGGTTTTCGTACTGGGGATACTGAAGTAGAGAAATTTGTCCTCCAACTCTCAACAAGACAAATACTCAAGTCCCAGATGTCCCAAATGATCTCCTCCTATTCCTTATAAAGACTCCATAGATAGATCTCCTAGTCTCTATAAGCATCTTATTTTGATTATTTTAATATTATTCTAGAAATTCTTTTTCGACTCCATCTAAGTGACTTAATACCATTTTGGTCTTCAATTAATTATTTTCCCCTCTTTCAATTAATTATTTAATCAATTGAAGGACTAATTAGGGATCAATATTTTAGCTAAAAATTCAAAGTGCTCAAAAATATTTCAGACCAGGACGACAACGTAGAGCTCGTCACCAATATTCCAATGCAACTCGTTTCATCAAAATTCGAGTTCGTATGAGTAAGTTATGGCATGTTCTTCACTTTCTAAAATAGCTAAAAAAATTGCAGGTTGGTGACAGGTTGTTGACATGGAAGCCCAGTCAGAAAAAAAGAATCTTCTAGAATATTCTTCAAGTTTCTTCTAGTTCAACTACCATATCTTCATTGGAACCAACATCCCGAACTCCACTAGACAACGATTCACCTTTTTGTAGTAGTGATTCGTCATTTGTATTGGTGATTCGCCATGATTTTACAAGATAATATAATCTTGTGAGAGATTCACCAAAAAATTATATATACATATTATATTATTAATAAAATCGCCTTCCATTTTTCCTATGTATCATGGGGATTCGCCCATTTATTATATATATAAATATAGGGGGGTTCTTAAAATTTTCCCTGCTCTTCATCCAAATAATGGAGTCTTCTTTTTGTTTTTTTTGTACATCTCATTTTCCATTGAAGAGCTTCTCCTCATGGTGACATATTGGCTGAATGCACACGCTGAGCCAAGATTATGCTCTGATACCACTGTAATATCCCAAAATGGGACTGCTCAGCAATCCATAATCACAATGCTGAAAATAGCAGTGTAAATCAACTCATAAACATGGGAAACCAATATGGAGATATATAATCATGTATTATACCAGAAAATCAATACATAATAGTGAGGCATGAATCATATACAATAAAGGAACAAGCTTCCCATAAGAAATCACTCCACAAATGCGCTGTTGTCACAATACAAAAATGCTGGAGAGCTACTACAACGCAGTTATATTATGCACAAATACAACTAGAGATGATAAAATGATGTAAAAATATTGATATAGGCCCCAATATAATCTAAACATATAGATCCGGGCACTAGATCAGCTTCCCAAGACAACCCAAGAGGGTTTCTAGAAAATGCACACAATGTGCCAATGTAAGCTGCAGCCCTAGGGCGGAAGATATGCTGCAACAAATAGAAATGAGAAGATATGACTGAAGCTGAAGTAGAAATATACATCCCTTCTCTAACAGACCCTCGGGATGAAAGAGTGGCTCATCCATTAAAGAAATCTCCTCCCAAAACAATAACTGCAACTACCCCTGCAACTCCTCCCTAAAATAACGCAGATCAAGACTGAAACTGTGTTGTAGGAGATGAATACTGCTTGGCCTAATGCCAAATGTGTGAAATAAGCCCAAGGGTATTCTTTACAGGCCTCCCAATGGTTGGAAACTGTTAGTTCCCAAATCCACCTCAGGCTGAAATAAGGCAGAAGAAGGACAACATCAAACCACGCTCAGCCTCGTAGCTAGCCCTACGAGGACAGGAGAGGGCTCTCTCCAGGTCAATCTCAATGAAAATATTCAAAGGGGATTGAGATGACGAAAAAAACAACTGATTTTAGGCTAGATAAACAAATAGGAGGGTTTGATTTTGATTTTTAGGGGTTTTTGTTGGAAAAAGGGAAAAACAATTTTTGGGCTTGGGGATTAGGCCAAATTCTTACAGAGTTCAAGTTGGGGCAGGGTAGGAAATGATTTTGATGTCTTAGATCGAAAGAATGGATTGAAAAGAGTGCTGAGGAGCTGAAGAGGGCAAGAGAGTGCAAGGATCCTCTTCAAACTGGCGAAAAACATAAAAAAATAAACAAAAGCTTAAGGCAGAGCACCAACAAATCAATGAATTATACCTCAATTACTCATTTGTTTAATTCAGAAGCATAGAGAAGGATGGCATACATATAACATTAATGAAACTTTCAATAACATGGAGAAAAACATCATCAAAACTCAGAAGCCACAAGGATCCCAACAAGTGCTGCAAAACTCTGGTCTTTCCTTTGCCAAAAACTGAAAATGGATGTACAATGAGGTGCCAAACTTTTCCCAAGTATCTAACCCTGAAAATGTCTCAGAAAATACAATATATAGACTATCCTAACCCCTTCCCATGCCTCTAGGGGTCGAGCTCATCCTTCTAGGAGCTGTTTCAACCAATTCTAAACATGGAGCTAAAATCTAGGCAGCCAAACAACTTGCCTCTATATGCTAGGAAACTAATCCATTCACTCAATTTTCACTTTTTAGTGAATGAATCCTCTAGAACAAGTAAAAACATGCCAAACTTACATCATAGTCATCAAATTACGTCATGGTAGGTCAAACATCACATGAAAAAGTAAAACTAGTCAAAACTGGGCGAATTTCTGAGCTGAAGAGTGAAAATGAGGCAAAATTTCTCTATGCGCCGCGCTAAAAAACTCAATGCGTCGCGCCACTTTGGAGGTTATTTTGAGGCACTTCTCGATGTCCAAATTGAGCTCATGATAGCTCGTTGGAAAGCCCTGGATGTCTGATATCCAACCCAAGTAGAATTTTTCAATTTGGATGTCATTTGCCCCTCCAAAACTGCAATCTCCCAAGACTGGTTCCTGCTGGTGCAAAAAGTGGCAGAAAGGCCATTTTCAAGGTGTTTTTGGCCCTTTAGGCAGCCCATAATTTGATGAAATGCTTCGGCCATTCCTGAAAATACATAATATATCATGAAAAACCCAAAAATGCAAAGTTTTCCTCCAGAAGATGTCCCAAACGTAAGCGCGCGTCGGGTGGCACGACGCGTCAGGCGGAAAAACCTGTTTTGCAGCCAAAATTTTCAAAAATGAAAAAATATTCTCCAAATTTGATGAAATTTGGAGTGAAGGTCTCCCATCATGCCTCATGCTCAGCCAAGGAATCTTCGGCCAAGATTCGGAGTGGATCCGGCCTTTTCCGACGTTTCAGTGCCTTTCTGAGCCTCGCTTTCAGGATCTTCATTTTTGCTCTGCAAACATCCGTGCAGGCCCAATAGTGATTCTTCATGTGTCTGAGCATGTATTTGTCCCTATTGGCCTTCTCCAAGAGCTTCTCCAGATGAATGTTGACGTGTGTAAGGCAAGTCTCTCGCTCAAATGGTGTCATGTCACCCGGTCTCTTTCGGGCTAATTCACGGTCTTCACGGATTTGCCGCAACTCTATGAGTGTCTGCTAATCCTACAGTTGTTTATTACACTGCTCCAAGTAATATATAACCCACTGAGCTCTGTGCAACCTCACGGTCAAAGTATCAATCTCAACCTTTTGTTCCTGGATGATCTCTTTCAGCTTTGAGCTAGGAGAGCTCGCATCAACATCGATCAAAATAAAATCAATATCTTGGCCTCGCGAGGGGCCCTCATCGTGCATAGGCTTCTTGCCTCTGTCCTGTACTTGTGCTGATGTAGAAGGCGAGATCCCTTCCACGCCATGTGGAGATAGTACTCGCGTTGCTGATGAAGATAACGAGACCCATTCCACCCCTGGTGGAGATAGTACTCGTCGTGCTGCTGCAAATAAGGCTCTATGGCCTCTCTGATATGTCACACACCCTGGAACACTGATAGGCTCAGTCTCAGGAATCTCAAACTGATGCGAAGGCTTTGCCTCATCATAAACAATCTCGGGAGGAGGCTCGGGGTTGCAAAGAAGTCACGGGAAATGAACTCATCCCATGTGATGCCCTGCAAACCAAGCTGATGTACCACAATGATTTTGATGAGCGCATAATGATAAATGCTGTTATGATGATGCTCCGGAGTCTTATTCTGCACGAGGGTAGTCATCCACTCTATGTTTCGGCACATGAAGTATGGAATATTCATCATTCGCACCCTCGTGAAATGCATCAAGAGTCTGATATGATATGCGTAAAGGCGCGAGAATCTACCCTCACAGCTGAAGTATCTAATGATGAGCTTCATTAATGGCGCATATGACTTCAGAAACTGGAACGGGAACACTCTGCTCAACTGCCTCAAATATCCAGGTCTGATGTAAGGCTCATAGTATGCTCTATCTAGCTGTTGTCTCTTATTCCACTCCTCACCAATGTTCGGTATCCCGGTCGCATCAGAAATTGTCCCTGGTGTCAAAGCGAAGTTCACTCCAGCAAGATTTACATGACCATCACACAAATGTAGGACAAATAAGCGAACTAACTCTGGATGGTGCTGAATCTGAGATATCATTTCGCAATACCGAAAACATGAATGTTGCTGAAAGCATGTTATTGCAAGCGGGCAGGCCTGCAATTGAGCCAAAGAAGTGGGCTCCTCCCTGACGTGCCTGCCACTCTTATGAGACCTCCTCGATACATTTAGCTCTGCGGTTGAATCACTGTCCTGCTCATATCCTTGCTCATATGATGAATTTGTCTCTGACATGGTGCTAAAAACAAGGTGTTTGACAAGTATATGCTGATATATGTATGGTGAAAACAATAATTTGGTGTATGCTTTGATGCCAAATGTGTCACATATATAATAAGGTGCTATGAAGAGATATTACAGTGAGAAAAGGACTATCAAATGAGATATAAGTGTGAGGACAGTCACTGTTTGGGGAATTTAGGGATTTGGGGATTTATAAGTAATGGGAATGGGTGATAGTGATGGGGGGTAGTTTAGGAACAAAAGTTAATGAAATGGAAACATATAAATGCAGTCAAAGACATAAAGGCAGCCCTTGAAGCTTGTGGAAATTACGATTTTATCAATGAAGGGAAATGATGACAAGTGATAGGGTTTGGGGATTCCAAAACATTGGGACAAAGGGTAGAAGGGATATGGGACAATGGGTATAGGAGAAGGGATCGTGATATAATAGTGTGATAGTGATAGCAGTGACAACAATGATAACAGTGTTGAGAGCTCAAATGAAAATAGAATGAGAGTTTAAGCACCAACGTTTCAAGTTTTAACCACCTCTTTCAAACCCTAAGAGAAAATTTTGATAGGGATATAGGGTTACATTTCACCATTTCAATTCTTTGATGTCTTCGCTCCTAAACCACAGCACCATAGCTAAAACTCATTAAACAGGCTTTGCTAAACTTACTTGGTGAAATTTGAGCTGAAACAAATCGAATTTTCATAGAGCGGAAGTGATTTGGCCTTTGGGGCTCTGTGCGCCGCGTGCAAGCCCAATGCGCCGCGTACAGTGGGTGCACCGCGCCAGAAGGAAATAACACGGTGTAATTCGTCTCTATGCGCCGCGCCTATGCCCAATGCGCCGCGCGCAACTTAACACACAGTCAGCCTCTCTCAAAACACAGTTTGGTCTCTCAACTTCCAACTTCGACTTCTCCCTTGGATTTTCTTGAATGCCTTTTGATTCAAATGAATAAATAACTTTGAGAAATATCTTGAAAAGAGATGGTTTTAATTTTTTCTTCTCAAAACCCTTCATTTAATACAACTTCTGTCTTTTTGTTTCCTCATGACTTTCTGAGCTTCGAATGATGAAATTGGTTGATTTCTTGCAGGGATGTTGGCATCAATCCTTGGCAAAGGATGACCAGAGTTTGCATGGTGAAGTACAACATGGTGGAAAGATACATTTTATTACAAAAATAAATTTGACAATTTCTTATTCAAAACAGAGTTTTGAACAAGAAATGTCCTTGAGCATGTTTGATGATAAAAATTTTGAACTGAAAACTTATTGGAAACCTCCTCATGGCCTGCGGGCTTTATTCAACATTTCGAAAGACCAAACCCTAAACCTAGAAGCTAAAATGACTCTTTTTGACCAAAACAACATATATGACTGTAAATGACATGTACTGAACTTTGATAAATTTTGAGAAAATTTGACCAACCCAGCAGGTACAAGCATGAGGGAAACAAGAAAAAATCAAACCCTTCCGTCAGTCACTGGCATGCCCCTAACGGAATGCAGATGAATGAGCGGAATGAGACACCTAAACAATAAAATGCAATAAGATAAATTATCTCTGATGGAGGGCTGTAAAGACCGACTCTAACATTGGCTCCAATGGGGATGGTAGCTCCTTGGAGGTGCCAAGAACGACAGATCCTTGGGAGAGAAGACCAGTGCCTTCGTCCATTGGGCTATGGAGTCCATTATTTTGACAAAACAACTCAAGATTTTTGACTGAATTTATTTTACTGAAACTTTAACTTAAATTGACTCAACCTTTAAAACATAAATGACTGAACCAAACCGACTAAACAAACTCAAATGAAAACTGGAATCCTTCTTCAGAATTATAGCCTTCACTTCGGGCCCCAGACTGAAGAAAATACTACAGTGCACACCTGCAATGAAATTGAAATACATGATATGTACAATGACAATGTGATCAGCAAAAAACATCTTAAAAATGGTAGCGCTTGAGCAACCGGCCATTGATCGGCCCTCCTGGACAGTCTTCACCGTTCATCTCCTTCAACAGAAAGGCGTTCTGACCTCGATATGCTGCAATATTGAATGGACCTTTCCAGAGGTTTTCAAACTTACCGTGTTTACCTTTGTCCTCATTCCTAGCATCCCACTTTAGCACCACTTCCTCCAACTGGAATTTATCCACCTTCGCTTTCCTGTCATAGATCTTTTTGATTCTCTCCTGCAACTTAAATGTGTTCTGGAAGACCTCTTCTCTCGTTTGCTGCAAATGAATCATCTGATTTATCCTTCTCTGCATATGGCTTTCTTCACTGCCAGCCTCCTGAAGAAGCTTGACTACCGGAACAACAAGTGAAGTAGGAAAGAATGTATCTACTCCATAAACTAACTCGAAGGGGGACATACCGATGGATTTCTTTTGACTTACCCGATCAGCCCATAGCGCATTCACCAGCTTCTTATGCCAACTCTTCTTATTTATGTCCAGCAAATTTTTAATGATATTGACTAGAGACTTATTGGAAGATTCCGCCAAACTGTTACCTTGCGGATGATAGGCGGTTGAATGCCCCAAAGTGATTTTATACTTTGCACAAAACTCAATCATATTTCTTGATTTAAAAGCCGCTGCATTATCTGTGATCAATTTACTCGGGCAACCAAAATGAGACAAAATGTTGTTTTCAAGGAAAGAAATAATTACCGAATCGGTGGCTTGCCTTGTAGGAACTGCTTCGATCCATTTCGTAAAATAATCGGTGGCTGTTAGAATCCATCTATGTTGTCCTGAGGAAGGAGGATGGATTTCCCCGATGAAATCCAAACCCCACTGTTGGAAGGGGGCGCTTACCTCAATAGGCTTGAGTGGAAATGGCTGTAATTTCTGTCTTCCTTCGAAAATTTGGCACTCATGGCAGCCTTTGACTGTTTTATAGACATCAGCAAACAATGTCGGCCAATAGTACCCTGCTCTCAAAATCTTATTGACAGTTGTCTTCCAAAAATGATGACCGCCACAATATCCTTTGTGGAAATCCTCCATTACCTTCTTCGCTTCTTCCTCCACCAAAAAATTCAATAACACACCACCTGGGTCTTTCCAATAAAGTGTAGAATTCAAAATACAAAATTTTGCAGCCTTCAGTTTCAAAGTCCTACCTTTGTTTCTAGTCATGCCGGGCGGTGATGACAAATTTTGAAGAACATAGACGATATCTGAATACCATGGGGAATCAACAAACATTTCCGATACCTGAAGTGGCGAATTCTCCTCATCCTCATTAGACATATCAACAATCAGATTTATGTCTAATGCGTGCAAATTGGATTCAGCCATAAGCTTCGCCAGCCCCTGTCCCTTGATAAGCTTCGTGGGCCTTATTTCCACATCATATTCCAGCAAAGCTGCGATCCACTTACCACGTCTTCCTTCCGGATCAGTCTGTACTAAAACATCTTTCACGGCAGCGTTAGGAACATAAGCTAAAATATGGGAATGCAAAATGTATACCCGGAAATCCTTCAATGCCTTTACCAGTGCTAGAGCTTGTTTCTCAATGATGTTGTATTTCAGGGCTGCGTCTCTAATAGTTTGACTGAAAAATGCTATGGGCTTCTCATGTCCATCTCTTTTCTGCATTAACACGGCTGCCATGGTATGTTCTGAAGCAAAGGAAAACAAAATGAAATCTTGGGTGTAATCCGGGCTGATTAACACCAGAGCTGAAGAAAGTGCCAACTTCACCAAATTAAAGGACTTTACCGCATCTTCAGTCCACTTCACTTGGCTGTCCTTTTTCAGCATATTTTTTATTTCTCTCAAATGCTCAGCAAGGTTAGGGACAAAATGACGCAAAAATTTCATCTTACCATTAAAATACTGAATCTCTTTCTTGTTCCTAGGAGGGTCAATTTGCTGGATTGCTTCAACACGTGCCAGATCAATACGAATGCCATATTTAGAAATAATGTGACCAAGTAACTTACCTTCATCCATGGCGAACAAGCTCTTTTTAGGATTAAGCGAGGCACCATATTTTCTGCACTTCTGAAAAACAACTTTCAAGTGATACATATGCTCTTCATCTGAATTGGAAAAAACCGTCAAATCATCAAGGTATATAACAAGGAAAACATCTTTTTCATTTGCAAAAGCCATGTCCATCGCCCGCTGGAAAGTTGCACCAGCATTCTTCAAACCAAATGGCATCTTGGCATAGTGAAATGTCCCCCACGGAGTGGTGAACGCTGTTTTGTCGCGGTCGTCCTCATGAACCAAAATTTGGTTATATCCAAAATAACCGTCGAGTAGTGACATCCGAGATGCACCCACTACTCGCTGCAATATATGATCCATCTTAGGCAATGGATAATTGTCCTTCAATGACACCTTGTTCAGATTTCAGAAATCAATACACAATCTAATCTCACCTGTTTTTTTACGCACTGGCACTAAATTGGATATCCAATCAGAAAATCTAATAGGAACAATGATTCCTGCTTTGTACAACCTGTTTACCTCCTTCTCAATCGATGGCAACAACTTCGGATTGATTCTTCTTAGCTTTTGTCTGAAAGGCTTCTGATTAGGCTTAATTGGGATAGTATGCTGGATTATATTGGTGTCATACGTCTTTAAATCTGAGTAATCCCAAGCGAAAGCATCAGCAAATGAAGACAAAAAACTCACATATTTGGCCTTTACATCCGGTGGCAATGACTTGGATAAATTCACCATTTTGGGGTCTTCAGCTGTCCCAATATTTACATCCTATACTCCTTTTTCAGTCGGTCGTAAATTTGGTTTCTTGGCCACATCATCCTGATCGAAGAGTTCTTCTAAAGGTATCAAACCTTTAGGAATAATGTTATCTTTCAGCTGTAACACTTCCATTTGATTAACTTGAAAATCATCACCATCATCATATTGCACATCAATTGAGGTATCTTTGAACTTACCTTTACTTTGCAGAAAATCATTAATCTCATCATCATCTTGGAAAACTTGCCAACATCTTTGATTATCCGGGACGGTAGGACGGCGCTTCACATGGATTTCGAACTTATTACTTGAATTCATTGGGATCTTCAAGTTACTTGCTGCCTTAGCAAGTGCATCTGCAATTCCATTTTGAATGCGAGGAATACAAGTCAAGGTATAATCTGAAAACTGCTTCAAAATATCAAGGACAGCGTTCCGGTAAGCCCACATCCGGGGATGTTTCGTTTGATATTCACCCTTTACTTGCTTAATCACTAGTTCGGAGTCGCCATAGACCGTAATTCTCTTAGCATTTAGCTTTCTAAGAATCTTTAGGCCAGCAATCAGAGCTTCATACTCAGCCTCATTGTTCGAAAAATCAAATGCTAAATTGTAAGAACATACCCGTACATTGCTAAGTACCTTGTTAGGAGCGGAAAAAGGACTGCGTACCCAAATACCAATCCCAGCACCATCATTTCCCACTGCACCATCAAAATCCATGGTCCATAGACCCTCTTCATCATCCTCTAAGTGCTGAAATCGTGCTAGATCTGTTTTTTCTGCTTGCTGTCCACTATCTTTAGCTGATTGCTCAACTGTAATTTTCAGTAGCTGCCTTTCCTTTTGTAAAACTTCTCTGAAACTCTTAGTAATCTCCGGGATATCTTCTGCTTGAACTAACTAACTATCTACATCATTGAAACTATCGACAAACAAAACAAAAGAATCTAGATCTGTATGTACATAATTAATCGGATGATTAACAGGGTTCTCCTTAGTTGTAATCATATACTTCATTTTTTGTTCCCGGTACAACTTTCTCATTTGGAAAAACAAGGGAATTGTCGCATAGGAGAAATATAATTGTAGTGTCCCTTTCAATTTTGCTCCCCAAGATTTGGAAAGCAACATACCAAATCTCGGAGGAATGTCTGCTACAACAACGTCCATCAAAACATTCTTTGTAGGAATCTGATCCAAACTTACAACCAAGTCTTTAATGAGCCCAATACATCTCACTCTGCTAGAATCAAATGAATAAAGAGCATGGTACTTCCTTGTAATGTCTAAACCCAACTTCTCCATGATTGCTTTCGGCATAAGATCATGGGAAGCACCGGAATCGAACATGGCATTATGCAACACAAAATCATGCAATCGAAGACTAATATAAAAAGGAGGCACTTCGCTGTCCGGAGACTCACCATCTAAAGCTGGTCCAAATATCAGTTCCGGTTGATCATCTTCAATATTCACCATATCAGACATGGGATCGAAATTCAAAATTCTAGAAACTTGACCTTTATAACTGCTATTCCTCATTAGTTCAGTCAAGGGGATGGATACCTTCAATTTTGAAATTTCATTATCCAAACTAAAATATGAAGTCTTTTCGATCTCTTTGGCTGGGACATCTTTCTTTTCAACCTTCTCTCTCGATGTAATTGGCTGATTTGATTTTTCTGTTGATGATGACTTAGTGGCAGCGGGATCAGCTATCTCTTTTGCTTTCTTTTGTGCAATAGGTGAATCATTTTTAGGTGCTGAAACTTCCTTTCTCTTCTGAATTGGATTGACTGGTACGTCTCTATTTCTAAGAGAGTATTGCTTCTGCTGAGCTGAAAATGCATTCATATATCCTCTCTGATACTCATCTGACTCCTCCTCAAGGGCTGCATCATTAGCCAAGATAAAATCTTCATCTCTTTGTACCGCTGAACTTTATGCATACTCATCATCTTTAGTGATATAAATGGGCAAATCATCAGGAGTAAAGAAGTGATTTTCCTCCCCCACTACATCATCTTCATCATCAGAATCCTGACTAACAAAATTATGCCGAAGAGGTGTCTTTACTTGCTGCTGGACTGCTGGTTCTTGCGCTCGATGTTCTCGTTGCTTAATCCTGAATTGTGGCTGCTGCTGACCACGGAAGTTGGGATTTCGAACTTGTGGTTCAGGCTTATCAAGAGTGAACCTTTCGAACATTTTTTCCACTTTGAGAAGTATTTGATCTCTAGATGTAGAAGCTTCTTCCTTTATCACAAATTTCTTCTCTGCTTTCAGTCTAGCTCTCTTATCATTCAATTTTGCCTCAACGCTCACGGCAATCTTCTGCATATCCTCTAAAGTAGGCGGATCTCTATCTCGTAATGAATAGGCCATCTCCGGATCAAAACCATCCGGGAATTTTAACAAAGCTGACTTCTTAGAAGGCCTCAAGTCATCAGGAATTGCATTATAAACCGCATTAAATATGATAATATAGTCTTGGACGGACTCACCAGGATTGCGCTTGATCTTCGTATACTCAGAAGTGATTTGAAGCGGATCTTTCTTCATCTCCCACCGATCTAGAAACTGTCTCTGAAGCTCTTCTAATGTATTAATACTTCTGGGCTGCAAAGCTCTGAACCACTTGCGTACCTCACCTCCAAAAGTTTGGACAAACAATCTCATGGAGACATTCTCTTCATCAATTTCATGGAGGTCCAAAAAGTCTGTCATTCTATCAATATGTTGTTGAGCGGGCACACTTTGAGGAGTACCATCAAACAAATGAATTTTACTCTGATAATCAACGGGCATAGGATCCAAATTTGCTGGCAAAACAAGAGGTGTGAATCTAGCAGCCATGGCTCTTGGTGGATTTATGATCTGTCTTGGAGAAACGGGTGGAGTAGGAGCAGTAGGTGTGCGAGGTGTATGTGGTGGAGACGAAGGAGGAACTACTGCTGATTGCTGGTCAGATATCGATGGTTGCACTGGAATGGTAGGAATAAAAGAAGGCTCAGCGTGAACTTGTGAATCAGAAGTAACTACTGATGGACCAAGAGTTTCAGAATTGGATTCAATAAACTCAGGAATATTCGTTGCCACAATAGAGTTTTGAAGGTTCAGAATGTAATTATCAATAGATCTATTAGCTTGCTCAACCTCAAGATACTTAATGAACTCAGGATTTATGACGGTAGAACCCGTAGCACTTTCAGATTTAGTTTCGAACAACGACAACTCGAACTGATCATCAAACTCAATATCTTCAAGGAACTCAAATACAGTCGGGCATGAATGAGATTTCAACAAAGGGATCACGGGACTTTCACGACGGAGGATTCTTGAAATCAGATTGGGATTCTCATACACTGGAGGCGGATCAGGATCGGGATTTGATCTAGTATGTCTTCTGGAAGCCAGTGTGTTGATCTATTCAAAAATCAAAGGACAAAACCGATCTATTCAGCCTATCAAATTCTAGACTCAATCACCCAAAAGTCTAGAACGATGTAATATACTGGGGTAATTTACAAGTCAAATGTCATGTTCACAAGATAAACCGGAGATTGACTGAAGCAACGTTTATCTACTTCCGCTAATGCAAGGAAAAAGCGTTTCGAAAGCTACCTGGCGTGACTTCAGACTCCGTCTGTAACTTATGAAACAAATAACACCAACAAGCAAACCATTTTCTCCTCAGTATGGTCACCACTATGTTAGTTCCCAAATCCACCTTAGGCTGAAATAAAGCAGAAGAAGGACAACACCAAACCACGCTCAGCCTCGTAGCTAGCCCTACGAGGATAGGAGAGGGCTCTCTCCGGGTTGATCTCAATTAAAATATTCAAAGGGGCTTGAGATGAATAAAAAAACAACTGATCTTAGGCTAGATAAACAAATAGGAGGGTTTGATTTTGATTTTTAGGGGTTTTTTTTGGAAAAAGGGAAAAACAATTTTGGGCTTGGGGATGAGGCCAAACTCTTACAGAGTTCAAGTTGGGGCAGGGAAGGCAATGACTTTGATGTCTTAGATCAAAATGAATGGATTGAAAATACTGCTGAGGAGCTGAAGAGGGCAAGAGAGTGCAAGGATCCTCTCCAAACTGATGAAAACATAAAAAACTAAACAAAAGTCTAAGGCAGAGCACCAACAAATCAATGAATTCTACCTCAATTACTCATTTGTTTAATTCAGAAGCATAGAGAAGGGAAATGGCATACATATAACATTAATGAAACTTACAATAACATGAGAAGAACATCATCAAAACTCATAAGCCACAAGGATCCCAACAAGTGCTGCAAAACTCTGGTCTTTCCTTTGCCAAAAATCTGAAATGAATGTACAATGAGGTGCCAAACTTTTCCCAAGTATCCAACCCTGAAAATGTCTATGAAAATACAATATATAGACAATCCTAACCCCTTCCCATGCCTCTAGGGGTCGAGCTCATCCTTCTAGGAGCTGTTTCAACCAATTCTAAACATGGAGCTAAAATCTAGGCAGCCAAACAACTTGCCTCTATATGCTAGGAAACTGATCCATTCACTTAATTTTCACTTTTTAGTGAATGAATCCTCTAGAACAAGTAAAAAAATGCCAAATTTACATCATAGTCATCAAATTACATCATGGTAGGTCAATCATCACATGAAAAAGTAAAACTAGTCAAAACTGGGCGAATTTCTGAGCTGAAGAGTGAAAATGAGGCAAAATTTCTCTATGCGCCGCGCTCAAAAACTCAATGCGTCGCGCCACTTTGGAGGTGATTTTGAGGCACTTCCCGAAGTCCAAATTGAGCTCATGATAGCTCGTTGGAAAGACCTGGATGTCTGATATCCAACCCAAGTATAATTTTTCAATTTGGATGTCATTTACCCCTCAAAAACTGCAATCTCCCAAGACTGGTTCCTGCTGGTGCAAAAAGTGGCAGAAAGGCCATTTTCAAGGTGTTTTTGGCCCTTTAGGTAGCCCAGAATTTTATGAAATGATTCGGCCATTCCTGAAAATACATAATATATCATGAAAAACCCAAAAATGTAAATTTTTCCTCCAGAAGATGTCCCAAACGTAAGCGCGCGTTGGGTGGTGCGACGCGTCGGGCAGAAAAACCTGTTTTGCAACCAAAATTTTCAAAAATGACAAAATATTCTCCAAATTTACTGAAATTTGGAGTGAAGGTCTCCCATCATGCCTCATGCTCAGCCAAGGAAGCTTCGGCCAAGATTCGGAGTGGATCCAGCCTTTTCCGACGTTTCAGTGCCTTTCTGAGCCTCGCCTTCAGAATCTTCATTTTTTCGCTACAAACATGCGTGCGGGCCCAATAGTGATTCTTCATGTGTCTGAGCATGTATTTTTCCCTATTGTTCTTCGCCAATAGCTTCTCCAGATGAATGTTGATGTGTGTAAGGCAAGTCTCTCGCTCAAATGGTGTCATGTCACCCGGTCTCTTTCGGGCTAATTCACGGTCTTCGCGGATTTGCCGCAACTCTATGAGTGTCTGCTGATCCTCCAGCTTTTTATTACGCTGCTCCAAGTAATATATAACCCTCTGAGCTCTCTTCAACCTCACGGTCGAAGTATCAATCTCAGCCTTTTGTTCCTGGATGATCTCTTTCAGCTTTGAGCTAGGAGAGCTCGCATCAACATCGATCAAAATAAAATCAGTATCTTGGCCTCGCGAGGGGCCCTCATCGTGCATAGGCTTCTTGCCTCTGTCCTATACTTGTGCTGATGTAGAAGGTGAGACCCCTTCCACGCCATGTGGAGATAGTACTCGCGCTGCTGATGAAGATAACGAGAACCCTTCCACCCCTGGTTGAGATAGTACTCGTCGTGCTGCTGCAAATAAGGCTCTATGGCCTCTCTGATATGTCACACACCCTGGAACACTGATAGGCTCAGTCTCAGGAATCTCAAACTGATGCGAAGGATCTGCCTCATCATGAACAATCTTGGGAGGAGGCTCGGGGGCTGCAAAGAAGTCACGGGAAATGAACTCATCCCATGTGATGCCCTGCAAACCAAGCTGATGTACCACAATGATTTTGATGAGCACATAATGATAAATGCTGTTATGATGCTGCTTCGGAGTCTTCTTCTGCACGAGGGTAGTCATCCGCTCTATGTTTCGGTACATGAAGTATGGAATATTCATCATTTGCACCCTCGTGAAATGCATCAAGAGTCTGATATGATATGCGTAAAGGCGCGAGAATCTACCCTCACAGCTGAAGTATCTAATGATGAGCTTCATTAATGGCGCATAGGACTCCTTCAAAAACCGGAACGGGAACACTCTGCTCAACTGCCTCAAATATCCAGGTCTGATGTAAGGCTCATAATATGCTCTATCTAGTTGTTGTCTCTTATTCCACTCCTCACCAATGTTCGGTATCCCGGTCGCATCAGAAATGGTCCCTGGTGTCAAAGTGAAGTTCACTCCAGCAAGATTTACATGACCATCACGCAAATGTAGGACAAATAAGCCAACTAACTCTGGATGGTGCTGAATCTGAGATATCATTTCGCAATACCGAAAACATGAATGTTGCGGCATGTTATTGCAAAGCGGGCGGCTGCCAATTGAGCCAAGAAGTGGGCTCCTCCTTGGCGTTCACTGCCACTCTTATGAGACCTCCTAGAGAACATTTAGCTCTGCTTGATTTGAATCCTTGTCTTGCTCATATCCATGCTCATATGATGAATTTGTCTCGACATGGTGCTAAACAAAGTGTTTGACAAGTATATCTTGATATATGTATGGTGAAAACAATAATTTGGTGTATGCTTTTGATGCCAAATGTGTCACATATATAATAAGGTGCTATGAAGAGATGAGCAGAAGAGTTTGTAAAATGAGATATAAGTGTAGGACGATCAACTGTTTGGGAATTTAGGGATTTGGAGGATTTATAAGTAATGGAAATGGGTGATAGTGATGGGAGTAGTTTGAACAAAGTTAATGTAGCCAACATATAAGTGCGATCGAAGAATAAAGGCAGCCCTTGAATCTTGTGGAAATTATGATTTTATCAATGAAGGGAAATGGTGACAAGTGATAGGGTTTGGGGATTCCAAAACATTGGGACAAAGGGTAGAAGGGATATGGGACAATGGGTATAGGAGAAGGGATCGTGATATAATAGTGTGACAGTGATAGCAGTGACAACAATGATAACAGTGTTGAGAGCTCAAATGACAATAGAATGAGAGTTTAAGCACCAACGTTTCAAGTTTTAACCACCTCTTTCAAACCCTAAGAGAAAATTTTGATAGGGATATAGGGTTACATTTCACCATTTCAATTCTTTGATGTCTTCGCTCCTAAACCATAGCACCATAGCTAAAACTAATTAAACAG
Source organism: Pinus albicaulis (assembly GCA_034641835.2). Classification (NCBI taxonomy): domain Eukaryota; kingdom Viridiplantae; phylum Streptophyta; class Pinopsida; order Pinales; family Pinaceae; genus Pinus; species Pinus albicaulis. The sequence continues at coordinate 435,341,523 of CM076582.1, read as the reverse complement.
GCTTTGATAAACTTACTTGGTGAAATTTGAGTTGAAAAAAATCGAATTTTCATAGAGCGGAAGTGATTTGGCCTTTGGGGCTCTGTGCGCCGCTCGCAAGCCCAATGCGCCGCATACAGTGGGTGTGCTGCGCCAGAAGGAAATAACACGGTGTAATTCGGCTCTATGCGCCGCGTCGCACCTATGCCCAATGCGCCGCGTCGCGCCTATGCCCAATGCGCCGCGTGCAACTTAACACACAGTCAGCCTCTCTCAAAACACAGTTTGGTCTCTCAACTTCCAACTTCGACTTCTCCCTTGGATTTTCTTGAATGCCTCTTGATGCAAATGAATAAATAACTTTGAGAAATATCTTGAAAAGAGATGGTTTTAATTTTTTCTTCTCAAAACCCATTTTGTAATGTTTTTTACCTTTGGCACTTTTTCATTTAATACAACTTCTGTCTTTTTGTTTCCTCATGAATTTCTGAGCTTCGAATGATGAAATTGGTTGATTTCTTGTAGGGATGTTGGCATCGATCCTTGGCAAAGGATGACCAGAGTTTGCATGGTGAAGTACAACATGGTGGAAAGATACATTTTATTACAAAAATAAATTCAACAATTTCTTATTCAAAACAGAGTTTTGAACAAGAAATGTCCTTGAGCATGTTCGATGATAAAAATTTTGAACTGAAAACTTATTGGAAACCTCCTCATGGCCTGCGGGCATTATTCAACATTTCGAAAGACCAAACCCTAAACCTAGAAGCTAAAATGACTCTTTTTGACCAAAACAACATCTATGAATGTAAATGACATGTACTGAACTTTGATAAATTTTGAGGAAATTTTGACCAACTCAACCCAAATATGTACAAGCAGTAGGAAATAAGAAAAAACCAAACTCTTCCACAAATAAAGGTGTTTGGTCTCAATCTAGTCTCCTAAATTGAGTTCATTTAATTGTCAACCAGGGTTGGTAAACTGCTGAAGTGAAGTGCACCATATGTGCCTAGGTGTTTGTCTCTTAATGCGTTGTGCTTAGTTTTTTATGATGTTTTTGGCCTTTTGTGATGATTTATGATGTTTTTGGTCTTTTGGTAGTTTTATGTTCACAAGGAAAATGACTAGAAAGCTAGTGGAAAGAAGCTAATGATTAAAAACAGAGTGAAGCCTAATTGGTTGATGACAAATGACAAATGCAATTGCAAATATTGAAACAGAATCAAATCTAAACTATGACTAAGCAGAAACAAAGCTTGATAATGACTTTTAAGCAAATGATTCAAAACATAAACTCAACTTGTCAAATTCTTTCATCAAAGGTATTTTGAGAGAGAGCTTGAGACATGGTCAACTAAGCATGCAAATTATCCTAACTAAACAGTTAAACAACTAACTTATAATGATGCAACATATTATCCATGATTATAGATTTGTTGAAGCATATTTGGAGTAAAACATTGATACCATCATAAGATCTCTACTTTAAGACTAGTTCCTAACTCTGTTCTGCAACTTAGTTTGATAACACTACACTTCACTCAAAGGTTATAGATTTTTAAAATAGTCTTTTGAGGAAATGTTTGTTTGTGAGATGATAAGGAAGTTGCAAAAGTACTTCAGGCCTTGAAATGATACTGTCTTCTGTTCATATGGTTATGAATCAATTATAGATTTTGGAACAAGAAGAGGTTTGTAAATAATGAAGGTTGTTTTGTTAAGTTTAACAACTGAAGTAATCTAATATGCAGTGAATGACAACTAAATGTAGAGTGCAAATGCAATGAGTTAAGCTAAAACTGAACTTAAGATGTCACTAGTCTAAAACAGTGCTGAACTTAACAAGTCATTATCAAACTTAAAATAAAATAACTGAGCATGAGTTAAGTGCAATTAAACTCCGGAGTATCCTAACTAAGCTATCATGCATTATTCTATGGAATTATACAGTCTGTTTGTCCATCATGATTGGTGTTTTGGAAGAGTTTCTTAGAACAATCCTAACTGTACAATTCAGTGCAAATGCAAACATAAAGACTGAAAGCAATTAAAAACTAAGATATCATAGCTATCTCCTACCCATCATTATGATATTTTGGAAGAGTGTTTTAAGAGCAAGAACAACTATGGTACTTAGTGCAAACACACAACTGAAACGTTCAGGATCACAATCATGCTTAAGACATCATACGGATTTTTTGGAAGAGTTTCTTCTTTTGGAAGAGTACTTAGAATAAGTATAACTGTGATGGTGAACAAAAGAAATTACAATTAAATCCTACAACACTATAGCCATTTCCCATTCATTATCATAATCTTTTGGAAGAGCTTCTTCTTTTGGAAGAGTTTTTAGAACGAGTATAACTATAGTGGCTAATGAAAACAACTACGAATTCAAACTTCAAAACGTAAAGGCAACTAAGATACTTATCTAAATTACGCAAGTAAAACCGTGCAGGAGGCAGGGGCCCTCTACCACCAGACAGAATCTAACTCCAAATCAAATCAACGCTTTCAAAACAATACTGTCTGCTTCATTAAAGGAGAAATAACTTGAACAGAGCAATCTGCGTCTTCAGAAATGTAGCACAAAATCTAAGCAAAATCTGGAACAAAATCTAGCCTAGCTCTCGGTTTCCCAAGTGTTTATATAACAAATGTACATAACAAGACTTGCAAAAATTCTAGGATCATTGTCTTTCCTTATCGAAATCACATTAGGACTCTTGAAGTGGCTGCGTAAAAAGGAAAAGGACATCTGGACTAAGACAGTCCTATTAGAAGTCTGTCTTCTTAAATGTGTTCCCACGTACCAAAACCATATCCAGAATCCGGTTTTTCCTTCATGGTGAGCAACGAACAATGTAGACATGACGTGGAATATACCCATATGCGGTTTTTCTTGAGAGGCCACCTGGAACATACCCAAACGTGAAGACAGCTGCAGAATTGTCGGTTAGCTACGGAATGTCTGCATTCTGCAGCTAGTTCCGGTCAAAATGCATTACAATGACAAAAATCACAAAACTTAGCAATTCAGTCATGTTAATCATTCTAAAAGTAATTTTAACTAAATTCATTGATCAATTGGGTCTGGGATAGCAATGGAAAAAGGAAAATGAGGTAAAGTAAGATGAAAGAAAGCACAATCTTGAGGCTCAACATACCCCCACTGCTGACTTCTTGCATGTCCTCATGCAACTTATTCCATAAACTCAGAGGCTTCTGCTAGAACATCTAATCCTCTCCTTCTCCTTTGCCTGGAAGCTAGAGATCTTCTAGGTTTTCTGATGACAAGTTTGAACCTTAAATTGGTAAGTGCCCTGATTAGCTTCTTGTTCTTCTTTTTCAACTTTTCATTAGCCTTTTCCACTTTGTCCATATGTAGAGATAAGGTTGAGTTCATATCGGTTTTGAGTTTGACTTGTTCCTTCAGAATATCATTCTCATTTTTGATGTGTCTATTAAGTATTTCTAGCTCATACCTATCCCTTCTTAACACATCTATTTCGGACAGTGGAGGACTAGGGGTTCTATCTCTACTCTCTGAAGCTTTCCTTTCCAAAGTTTCAACATAATCATAAACTTCTTGTTGAGCAGGGTCAATTTCAGGGGTTCCTTCATTAAAATCCTCTTCAACATCTTCTTCAATAGATGTTTCCTCATATTCTATATTTATCACCCCTGTTTGTTTGATCTGAGTTTTCCTTAGTTTCCCCTTGAGTCTATGGCTTCTTCTTGGCTAGGAAGATCCCTCTCCTTTTTATGTGGCAGATTTTCTGATTACCTTCTCTTTCTTAAGTTGTCTCTTAATTTGAGTCAACTTCTCTGAGATTATTTCCTCACTACTTTCCTGGACTGTTTTGTCAATTTCAATTTTAGAAGCTCTCCATTTTCTGCTTCTCCTTGTAGGCTGTTGTTCAGGTGAGGGCTCTTTTGGCTCTTCAAAATGATTTCTTATCAAGAAATTGTCCCAAGTATCATTTGTTTTGGCTAAATGGTGTTCAATCAAAATTTTAACCAAGCCATGATGATATAGAGTTGTCTATAAAAATTGAAACCTTCTTTGAACACAAGAAGCCATCTTTTTCAAACTTTAAAGCAAGAAATAGGGTAGGTTTAAGTCTTCCCCCAGAAAATGCATTATCAGTCTAATGTGGTAAACATAAAATGTGCCATATCTACCCTCACATGTAATAAATTTTTGCAGAATAAGTAGTATGTTTCTCCATTTATTTTTCAATGCAGAACTTGGAATTCCTTTCTTAAACACAGTGACATCCATACCTGGTGATTTTAGAATTTGCTTCCAGGATTCATTATGGAATTCTCTGTTTTTGAACCATCTTTCTCCATTTCTAAGCAATCCTGTAGCTTCTACAATGAAAACTTCAGTGACAGTGAATTTGACATCTCCCACTTCAACCTCAGCTCCTCTAAATGATCTTGCAAATGTTTTAGTGACTTCTTTGTGGAAGCCATTAAATTTCTCAAGAAATTGTAGCCATCCTACCTGTTGCAACATTTCTTTACATTGAGGGTATCCTTCCAAGTATTTTGTACCCATTGGTTCGGTTCTTACAATAAGGCCCATAATTGCTTCTTCAATGTTCAAAACAATACTCTTTCTGCCCACGGAAACAATAACTTTCACCTTCGAATTGATATGCCTCTGATTCTTGGTGATAATGGCTTCAAACTTCGGACTGATATGCCTCTGGTTGACAGTGACAAATGGCTTCAAACTTCGAGCTGATATGCCTCTGGTTGACAATGAAATTTTGGACTGATATGCCTCTGGTTGACAGTGACAAATGGCTTCAAATTCTACACTGATATATCTCTGTCTCTCGGTGATAAATGGCTTCAAATTCCACACTGCTATACCTATGTCTCTCGGTGGAAAATGGCTTCAAATTCCACACTGCTATACCTCTGCGTTTACAGTGATAATTCTCAATCTCTGCTCACGGTGATAGTGCTTTGATATTCAAATTGATATACCCTTTGCTCTGCTCACGGTGATAAGGATATCTCTGTTTTGCGGAATGAAGGGCCGGCTACAGAATGGAGTGATGGAAGTAGTTACGGAATGAGGTAATGGAGTGAGGTGGAGAAAACGAATTAATGAGTGAAAAGACGGCGGAGATTTTTACAACGGAAAAGAAAATCATCATTGAATGATTTGGTTGGGTGACGTGAGGAATTCAAACACTTCAGCCTTTTTAACCGCTTAAATGATGTCGGGTATAGAATTTGAAATGAGAGATTTTAATCCAAAGTTTGTGGAGGGTATATTGGACATGATCAATAAAAATAATCAAAACAACTTTTTCGAATGATTCATAACTAAAACTATGCTAAAGTTTATGATATGCCATTATAATCAAAACTTGTTACCTTTGCTTTTCATTTTCTTTTTGTGGTCTTTGTCTTCTTTGTTCTCCTTTTGAAGAGTCTTCATAATCCTTCTTGATTCTTCTTATTCATGGATATACTGGATCATCTTGTTGTAATTCAAATGTCTGCTGATTAGTGCCTTCAAGATCTGTAGCTGCGGAATGACTGTCTGGCTGTAGAAAATCTGATCAGCTACAGAATGTCTGTTTAGCTTCTAAATGTACCTGTAGAGCATTTTAATCATGGAATGGAGTGATTTTGAATATAAGTGAAATGTTATATGGCATGAATGAAGATGGATGATGAGACATGATATGTATGAAGTGGATGATGAAATGGAATGGATTCAATTTATGAAATGGAGTGGAAGAACATAAGAACTGCCCTGCAATCCATGACATGTGTTATTCATTTGCAGCAAGACATCAAACTTTAAATTTTGACATGGAAATGAGATGGATGGAGTATGGAATGAGATGAATGAAATATGGAATGAAGTAGAGTATGAATGAATGAATGAAATGGAGTATGGATGGATAAGTGAATGGAATGGAATGAAATGAGATGGATCATAAGTACAATGGATCTGAACTTATGATTTTGTAACAGTTGCTTGCAAAAACAAAATGGAAAAGTTAGAGTGTCAGAGAGACTCTGATTTTCACCCTATCTTTTCTGTATAAACATGCCAATCAATGATTGGTTTTCATGTTTATACTTTTACTATTATTTTTTATTTTATTTTTTTATTTTTTTTTTATTTTATTTTTTATTTTTTATTTTTTTTTCAAAGAGAAATGCTTCAGAAAATTTAATCAAGTTGATGAAGAAGAGAGATTCTTCTTCATTAACTTCACATCACTGCTTTCTTGGAACTTCTTGACAAATTCTTCTCTTGAGAGTGGTTTGTGATATAGCTTCAATCTATGACCATGCACAAGAAAAGTGACCTCTTCTTCATCTATAGTTCTGATTTTTACTGCCCTATTATCAAAAATTCGAACAATTTCATATGGCCCAAGCCAATGTGTCTGAAATTTCCCTTGAAAATCCTTGAATTTTGAATCAAACAAGAGAGCCCAATCACCCTCTTTAAATTTCTTCTTTTTGATGTACTTGTCATGCCATCTAGCCCTTTGCTGTTGGACTAGACTTGTTTTCTGAACTGCATCTTGTCTGATCTCATCCAATTCATTAACTTGCTCCAGTCTATGCTTTTGTGCCTCCGTTAGATCAAGTCCTAGCTGAACTGCCATCTTGAATGTTTGGATTTGGAACTCTATAGGAAACAAAACTTGCTTTCCATAAACAAGCTCATAAGGAGTATGGCCTGTTGTGTTTATCCATGTAGTTCTATAGGCCCACAAGGCTTCAGGAAGCCTAACTACCCAATCTCTTCTATGTAGATGAACAGTCTTTGTTAGGATTCCTTCAATGACTTTATTAGTGGATTCCACTTGACCATTTGCTTGTGGATGATAATGAGTAGATGTTCTATGTCTGATTTTGTACTTCTCCATCATTTGCTCCACTAGCCTTGATGTAAATTGAGCTCCTTGATCTGTAACAATTTCCCTTGGGACACCAAAACGAGTAAAAATATCCTCAAAAAGAAAAGTAACTACAGATGTTTCATTAGCAACAAGTAATGGCTTAGCTTCTACCCATTTAGTAACATAATTAGTGCAAACTAATATATATTTATTTTGTCTTGATGGAGGACTAATAGGTCCTACAAAATCCAAAGCCCATTTTTCAAAAGGTTCAATATGTACCTGAGGTTGTAATGGCATCTCACCTGAAGGAGAAGGTTTCCCTACCTTTTGGCAACTGTCACACCTTTTTACATACTCTTTAGCATATTTAAACAAGGATGGCCAATAATATCCTAAATTAAGGATCTTATAGGCTGTCCTCTTATCTGCAAAGTGTCCGCCACAAGGTTCGTCATGACATGCCTTGAGAATCTCAGGCATCTCATCTTCACGAACACACCTTCTAATGATCAAATCTGGACCTGTATTGTACAACTCATTAGCAACCCATGAATATTTTGCACTATCACAAATGATTTTTCTTTTATCCCTTGCATTCATAATTGAAGGAAATTTTCCTGAAACTAAATAATTAGCAACATCAGCAAACCATGGAGTTTGAGTAGAGATTGCAAAAAGATATTCATCAGGAAATTGATCTTCAACTGGAGTGTCATCTTTGATATTTTGGAGTCTAGATAGGAAATTAGCTACTGTGTTTTGTTTTCCAGGCCTATCTAGAATGGTAATGTTGAATTCTTGTAAGAGCAATAACCATCTTATGACTCTGCCATTAGTAATTGATTTGTTCATTAAGTATCTAATTGCAGAATGATCACTGTGAACAAAAGTTTCATAGCCTGTTATATAGTGTCTGAATTTGTTTATGGCATGAACAACAGCTAAAAAATCTTTTTCAGTTACAGTATAGTTTAACTCTGCAGGAGTCAAATTTTTACTGGTATAATAGATGGCATAGGGAATCAAATATTTTTGTCCCAATACTGCTCCTAGAGCTGTATCGGAAGCATCTGTTGAGATATGAAAAGGTAACTTCCAGTTAGGTCCCCTTAATATAGGTGCTTCAAAAATTTTGGTTTTCAGGGTCTCAAAGGCTAACTGGCAATCAGAGTTCCATTTGAATTCACAGTCTTTGGTAAGCAATTTGAAGAGTGAAGATGCTATCTTGGTGAAGTTTTCTATAAATCTCCGATAATATCCTGTAAATCCTAGAAAACTTCTAACATCTCTTTGACAACTTGGAATAGATAAGTTAGAGATGACTTCAACTTTTGACTCATCAACTCTAATCCCATCCTCTGAAATGTGATGCCCTAAAACAATACCTTCAGTAAACATCATAAAACATTTTTCATGACTAAGTGAAAGGTTTGCTTCTTGACATCTCTTTAAGACTTTTTCCAAGTTTTCTAAAGCTTCTTCAAAAGTGTTTCCATAAACTGTGAAATCATCCATGTACACCTCTACACAATCATGTATTAGATCCAAAAAAATTCCTAATACTGCCCTTTGGAATGTTGCAGGTGCATTGCATAATCCAAATGGCAATACTCGGTAAGCATAGGTACCCCAAGGACAGGTAAATGTGGTTTTGTCTTGATCTTCAAGTGCCACTTGGATTTGATTGTAACCACTAAACCCATCTAGGAATGAAAAGTACTTTTTGCCAGCTAATGTATCTAATACTTGATCTATGAAAGGTAAGGGAAAATGGTCTTTAAGAGTAGCTTTATTCAATTCTCGGTAGTCAACACACACCCTCCATTTTCCATTTTTATTTGGCACAATTACCAAAGGAGAAACCCACTGACTATCTGAAATAGGATAGATGAAATTAACATTTAACAATTTTTGCAATTCTTCCTTAACAATTTCCCTAAGATTTGGATTCATCCATCTTTGAGGTTGTCTGATTGGTTTGCAATTTGCCTCTATATAGATGTGATGAGTACAAGTCTTGGGACTTATCCCTTTCATGTCAGTGTATTCCCATGCATATGCAGAAGAATGTTTCTGTAATACTTTGACTAACTCTTCTTGTTGAGATTTTTCTAGGTTCTTATTTATATTCAAAGTTTTGCCTAGAAAAATTTCACTTGTAGAGCTACCAAATTTGTCCATAGAATGAAGAGACATTTGCCTAGATGACAAAAACTCAATATTGGATCCCTCTTGAAATGATTCATGTTTGTGTTCTGGAGAGGATTCAAAGTTTTCTAGAGTATTCAGAATTTGATTATCTTCACTAATTTCTGAAATTGTGAAGAGGGGTTGTAAATCTTCTTCATCCTCTATCCATTGAGTGTCATCTAAATCTGTAATTGTCCTAGCTGGAGGATATAAAGTGAATTTCTTAGTTGAAATACCATCAGAGATATACATATCACCGGATCTACAACTAATAAAAGCATCAGTTGTAGCCAACCAAGGTCTTCCTAATATAACAGGATGTCCTCCTAGATTATTCTTAGGAGTTAGGATCATGAAATCCACAGGGTACTCCCAAGAATCTAGGGACACTGGAATGTCTTCTATTACCCCATCTGGTTTGATCACAGATCTGTCTGCTAATTGTAATAATGTGGGTGTAAAGAGAAGATTAGGAAGTTTCAGTTTATCCATGATTTGTCTACTCATAATATTGATTGCTGCTCCTAAATCAATGAGTGTGTTTTGGATTTCAATTCCATTGATGTGAATTTTAACAACTGGATTTCCGGGGTCAAGATACTTTGGAATAGCAATCTTTCCCATCATAATGTCTGCTATTTTTCCTACTAGTTGAATTTTCTTTGTTTCTCTTATTCTTTTTCTTGTTTTCTTCATACTCAACTCCTTTATTGTTTTGGATAAAATTGGAATTTCCTTGATGGCTTGTAATAATGGAATTTTAATGCAAACATTTCTCAACTCATCTAGGAAATCATAATTAGGCACCATAATTTGTTTTTCTACACCTCTATCAATTTGTAATATTTCTGGAAAGGGAGGTATAGAAGTAGATGTGGATGGTTGCTCTAATACAGGAGTTGAAATTATTGGATCTTTTTGCTTTAATTTTTCAGTGTTTGGGTCTTGAAAAGATGTGTCTCCCTCAAGACTTTTATTCACCCGTAGAGAGTCTTCCTCAGAGTTATCTTGTTCTTGTATGATCACAGAAGGTTTCCTCTTTTCAAGCATTCTTCCAGACCTAAGTTGAACATCACTAAGGTCTAAAGGAGTAATTAAATAAGTTGGAAACTTTTTGCCTTCTATCATGTATGTGTTCTGAGGATTTTTATTATTGGGGTTTGGTATGGGTTGAGCAGGCAATTGATTTGATTTTTGAGGGAATGGTAATGAAAGTGGTTGATTTTGATGTGGTTGGTTCTGATGATGTTGTTGAGGATTTTGTTGAAGATTTTGAGGAAAATTTTGTTGAGGATTTTGAGGATAAAAATGTGGGTATGGTGGATAGGATGGTGGATACTGATAGTATGGGGAGTATCTTCCATAGGGACTTTGTGATCCTTGTGCCCAAGCTGGAGATTGATTTTGAAATTGAGGCCAAGGTTGCTACCAAGAATTCCAAGGTGGAGGTTGATTATACATCTGATCATGGAATCCTTGTGTTTGAGGTACCTGCCAAGGCCTTCTAGATACAAAATTGAGAGACTCTGTGGAATCTGTAGGAGTTTCCTTCTGAAAGACAGCTTTGAGACCAAGAAGAGAAGGACAATTCTTGGTCTCATGTTTTTCAGAACAAATGACACAGGTCTCTACAACTTTTACATCCAAAGGACACTCTCTCAAGGCATGTTTCTTTCTACATTTGGGACAAAAGGTTGCCAAGGCATCAGATTCAGCCTTTTGCTTGTTTTGTATCTTAAGGGTGTCTATTTGTTCACTAAGACTCCCTAAGATGTCAGATTTAAAATCATCAAGCATGTGTCCTATTTCTGATCTACTTACTGTCCCAGAAGCAAACTTACTTGCCCTTGCAAGAGCGGGATCTCTTGGACCTTTGACAGTTTTAGATTTCCCTCTTGAAAGGTTGATACATAACTCAGATATTTCAGGTAATGTGAGTTGTGATATATCCCCTTTTTCCATCATGTTAAGGATATCCAACCATTCATCCCTAATTGTTTTCAACAAAAGAGCTTTTAAGGTGTCTTGATCTAGGTTTTCCATTTTTGCCCTTTTGATGTTGTAATTAAATCTCTCCAACAAATCTTCCAAATTTTCATCTTTTTTTTGTAACATCTTGAACACTTCTTCCTTATGATTAACCGGCATACAATAATCCAAATATCTCTCTAGAAATGCTTGTTTCATGTCTTCCCATGTTCTAATAGAACTACTGATTAGACTCATAAACCACTTCAATGCTGCTCCTTTCAAGGTTGAAGGAAATAATTTCAGTTTTTGAGCATCTTGTAAGTAGTCATAAGTTCTACACAGAACTTCGAATTCAAATAGGAAGGTTTCAGGATCTTCAGTTTTAAGTCCATAGAAGTTTGGAAGGACAGAGAGTGAAATGTTTTTCATGGTTGTATTGGTTTCTTCATCAATTATAGGAACCCAAAAGAGCTTCCTATTTCTCTTCTACCTCTTCCTCCATCTGCACCTCTACCTCCTTCTCCTCTACCTCTACCTCTACCTCCAAATAGTGTGTGTTCTCCATTGAAGACTCCTCCTCCTCCTTCTTCTGCCATAGTTGACTCTCCTGTGGAAGTGGAAAAGTTTGTGTCCCTTACAGGAGTCTCTAGATCTTCTTCTAAGGCAGGTTCAGTGGATGAAGTGGAAGGTTTCTCTAATGGGATATCTAATTTTAGGTCTTCTAGAAGTCCAGGATCAGTAAAGGATGGAATGTGGGTCTGAGTTGAAGGTGTACTAGCTCTGGATCTAGATGAAACAAGTGGTGTTCTAGAAATCAAACTTCTGCTTCTGCTGCTTATAAATCTTCCCCTTGAATCTCTCTCCCTATGCATATAATTGTTTTTGGATGCTAAGAAACAAAGGTTACCTAGTTTTCACTTCCCCGGCAACGGCGCCAAAATGTTTGGTCTCAACCTAGTCTCCTAAATTGAGTTCATTTAATTGTCAACCAGGGTTGGTAAACTGCTGAAGTGAAGTGCACCATATGTGCCTAGGTGTTTGTCTCTTAATGCGTTGTGTTTAGTGTTTTATGATGTTTTTGGTCTTTTGTGATGATTTATGATGTTTTTGGTCTTTTTGGTAGTTTTATGTTCACAAGGAAAATGACTAGAAAGCTAGTGGAAAGAAGCTACTGGTTAAAAACAGAGTGAAGCCTAATTGGTTGATGACAAATGACAAATTCAATTGCAAATATTAAAACAGAATCAAATCTAAACTATGAATAAGCAGAAACAAAGCTTGATAATGACTTTTAAGCAAATGATTCAAAACATAAACTCAACTTGTCCAATTCTTTCATCAAAGGTATTTTGAGAGAGAGCTTGAGAAATGGTCAGCTAAGTATGCAAATTCTCCTAACTAAACAGTTAAACAACTAACTTATAATGATGCAACATTTTATCCATGATTAGAGATTTGTTGAAGCATATTTGGAGTAAAACATTGATACCATCATAAGATCTCTACTTTAAGACTAGTTCCTAACTCTATTCTGCAACTTAGTTTGATAACACTACAATTCACTCAAAGGTTATAGATTTTTAAAAATAATCTTTTGAGGAAATGTTTGTTTGTGAGATGATAAAGAAGTTGCAGAAGTACTTCAGGCCTTAAAATGATATTGTCTTCTGTTCATATGGTTATGAATCAATTATAGATTTTGGAACAAGAAGAGGTTTGTAAATAATGAAGGTTGTTTTGTTAAGTTTAACAACTGAAGTAATCTAATATGCAGTGAATGACAACTGAATGTGGAGTGCAAATGCAATGAGTTAAGATAAAACTGAACTTAAGATGTCACTAATCTAAAACAATGCTGAACTAACAAGTCATTATCAAACTTAAAACAAAATAACTGAGCATGAGTTAAGTGCAATTAAACTCCGGAGTATCCTAACTAAGCTATCATGCATTATTCTATGGAATTATATAGTCTGTTTGTCCATCATGATTGGTATTTTGGAAGAGTTTCTTAGAACAATCCTAACTGTATAATTCAGTGCAAATGCAAACATAAAGACTGAAAGCAATTAAAAACTAAGATATCATAGCTATCTCCTACCCATCATTATGATATTTTGGAAGAGCGTTTTAAGAGCAAGAACAGCTATGTTACTTAGTGAAAACAAAACAACTGAAACATTCAAGATCACAGTCATGCTTTAGACATTATAAGGATTTTTTGGAAGAGTTTCTTCTTTTGGAAGAGTACTTAGAACAAGTATAACTGTGATAGTGAACAAAAGAAATTACAATTAAATCCTACAACACTATAGCCATTTCCCATTCATTATCATGATCTTTTGGAAGAGCTTCTTCTTTTGGAAGAGTTTTTAGAACGAGTATAACTATAGTGGCTAATGAAAAAAACTACGAATTCAAACTTCAAAAACGTAAAGGCAACTAAGATACTTATCTAAATTACGCAAGTAAAACCGTGCAGGAGGCAGGGGCCCTCTACCACCAGACGGAATCTAACTCCAAATCAAATCAACGATTTCAAAACAATACTGTCTTCTTCATTAAAGGAGAAATAACTTGAACAGAGCAATCTGCGTCTTCAGAAATGTAGCACAGAATCTAAGCAAAATCTAGAGCAAAATCTAGCCTAGCTCTCGGTTTCCCAAGTGTTTATATAACAAATGTACATAACAAGACTTGCAACAATTCCAGGATCATTGTCTTTCCTTATCGAAATCACATTAGGACTCTTGAAGTGGCAACGTAAAAAGGAAAAGGACATCTGGACTAAGACAGTCCTATTAGAAGTCTACCTTCCTAAATGTGTTCCCACGTACCAAAACCATATCCAGAATTCGGTTTTTCCTTCATGGTGAGCAACGAACAATGTAGACATGACGTGGAATATACCCATATGCGGTTTTTCTTGAGAGGTCACCTGGAACATACCCAAACGTGAAGACAGCTGCAGAATTGCCGGTTAGCTACGGAATGTCTGCATTCTGCAGCTAGTTTCGGTCAAAATGCATTACAATGACAAAAATCACAAAACTTAGCAAGTCAGTCATGTTAATCATTCTAAAAGTAATTTTAACTAAATTCATGATTCATCAACCTCTAGGATAGCAACGGACAAAGGAAAATGAGGTAAAGTAAGATGAAAAGAAAGCATTATCTTTAGAGGCTCAACAAATGGCATGCACCTAATGGAATGCAGATGAATGAGCGGAATGAGACACCTAAACATTGAAATGCAATAAAAGAAATGATCTCTGACGGAGGGCTGTAAAGATCGACTCTAACAGAAACCTTCCTCCACTAAAAAATAGCTCTGAAGACACCTGATCTAATCCTCCACTGTTGTACCCTGAAACACAACACAATAACCTGCAGAAACTGCGTTGATGAAGAAAGCTGTAGCTTGGCCTGAAAACCTGAATGTGGAAATGAATAAAATACTCTTCTAAGAGGCCTCTCAAGGGAAGAGGTGGGATTCCTACTCGAGAACACCCGGTGCTAAATATCACTGCAACCTTGCTAAATAGCAAGAGGAAGCAAAGTATAAGCAGACCAGTATCAAAATAATAATCCAAAACATGAGCTCAAATGGCTGCCATCCTCTTCCCTAAATAGAATATGAGCTTGCTTGCCCTTAGCCCCACTCAATTAGGTCATTTATTTCATGAGATCCATCTCCCTCCAAAACTGTGTTATTCCTCAATTAATCTCCACTCCTCCATAACAGTGTTGTTGACTTGGTCAAAGTTGACTGAATCAGTCCAACCCTATTCACACTTGGAAGTGCTTTATTAAGTTGCTGAAAAAGGTATCCCTTCACACTTGAATTGTTTTTAATGCTACGAAGAGAACTTTATGGGCCTCCCCACCCACTTATTCACCTACCTAGTGACAAAACAAACTATAATATTCCATTTAGTTGAAGGCTAAAATTTTGGAATATTACATAGGACCTATCAGAGGTCTATCTTGCACCAAAGTTGATGCCCACATTTTCATCTATTTGCCTTAACATAATGACTTCTGAAACAAAGTTTGGGAGCAGTGTGAGGTGTAAAGGGAGACGATGGAAAGGTCTAGGTGGAGATGTAATTATGTGCCCACCCCTGCAGATCATCACAACCCCGAAACTAGCCAAATACATGCATCAAATGATCAATAACACAATGAGATAAACTATCATGGAAAATATGAGTTGAATTTGACTAAAATCTATTCTATTTCACAACACTACTCTGAACACTGAACTAACTCCTAAGTTTCAGAAAAGAAACATGCAAAAGGATTAAAAATAACATCTATGTATTTCCAAGAAATCATAAACAAATGTTTTTGGACTGAGATTGTCAATGTTTCCAATAACTCTTCCCACAAGAGAGGTGATAGGGAAGCCTGCAATCACAAGTTTTTATAGCTTGACATATACTAAAACGAGAGAAAGACATGAAATGATTTGAAATAAGAACAAGAAATAAATACAAAATAAGGACTAAAGCCTTTGGGTTGGGCCCAAACCTAAGGGTTTCAACCCTCTAAATCTATCTAAGATGCGTATTAATGGAAAACTTCTCATTAGCAGAAAATAGTAGTATCATAAATCACATGAAAGTTAAGAATAACCATGAGCACTAGGCTCAGTAGATACTCTTATATGAATCAAAAACTCAAATCCCAATGAACATTTTAGTTGGGTTATTTATACAAAAAGGTAGCTGATAGTATCTCCCTTGAAAATAGGAGTGATTCCCTCCTTGATCTCGAGAATTTTGGATCTGGTCCTCCTTGAGCTTCACATGCACTTGGAGTTACTCAGCTGTCATTGAATTCGAGCTTGTGAGTGAGTATTCTATGATCTCAAGCTGAGTTAGAGAGTTAAGGAGGTGGAAAAGGCCCCCTATATTCTCTCTTGGTTGTCTCCATCAAGCTCCTACATAGTAAATGCCTCCAAAATGCTTCTTTTCCTGCAATTTAATCACATTAGGACACCCACTATGAAAAAGTCCTTTTACTCTTCTTACTAAGCATATTATGATAAAAAAATGTGAATTAATGTGAGAAAACGATAATTTTAAGGGTTGGAGAATATCATAATGAACTTCAAAATATACCTATTAATGGGACCCATTAGAAGCAAAGAGGAGATTAATACCCCATATCTTGCATTCAAATATGCACAATATATATTCCATATGTTTAAATTTCAATTGAGTCAACTTAATAATTAATACATATAATTTTAATATAGCCTACATTTACATTTTACACTCATCTTACAACTACTACAACATCTCCCCCTTACTGGGTTATAGAGTGTCTCTAAAAAAATAAACATACATGATTCTGTGAGGGATAAAAGTCAAGTTTATAGCTTTTAGGTTGAGGACATAGTTCCTTTCAGGTGGATATTTCACACTAATTGCACCAAGTGATCGACATATTAGGGAAGCCTACTTTCTTTAGGGCCCAAACTAGAGTATGAGCTTAAACATATCCTATATTAGATCCAAAAGAATATTGATATTTTCAAGTAACATATATGATGCTAGAGCAAAAAAAAATTGTTATGAAGATGGCATATTGTTCAATATTCATAATAGAGAGACTTTATCCAATAATTCCATTTAGGAAGTTACACTTGTGAACAAGCATATGTCCTTATTTCTCAAAGGAAATACCAAATAGTCCCACCAAGTTCTTATGATGAAATTGAGAGAGAAACTCACACTCATTTTTGAATTCATATCCACTATGGATCACCCCTGATTTATCCCTTTTGATTACCACCATTTCATCTCCAGCTAACATTGCTTTGTACACTTGAAAATTCAAGTGACAAAGATAAGCACTCTCTTCACATTAATTGTCTGAAGCTCCATCTTGTGTTAAATGTATATAAAATTTACATGGTTATGGTTTTTTGTTATCATTGTTTATTGTTTACATATTTTCATAATCCTATTTAAAGGACTCTGATGCCCTATTGGTAACCCATTCCATGTGAAAGTGATACAAAGAGAGTGGGGCTTTTCCTTCAAAGTGTGTATTGGTTTTAATATTGCTATATTAGTGTTTGTGTGTAGTTTTATTTTTTATTATTCATATTTACATAGAAACCATATTTATCCTATCACAGTATTAGTAGTCATCGAAATCACTTTAGGAATTTAAATCTATACCTTGCCATATCCTTGTGTACCAATTGCATTAGGCTATAAAAATTTATTTCTCTCCTTGATTTCAATGAAGGAAAACCATCTTGCACCTTTTATTTTAAGAGCACCTCCACCATCTTGACCACTTGTTCCTCATGATGTTATGATACTTCCCATATGGAATTTATTAAAATTTATTTGAATGATGGAACTCAAATACATTTTTCAATATTTTGATGATATAAACTAAAGATTATATTGTATTAATGGTTTGTGCATTTGAATATTCTGATCAGATTTTTTCTTTTGCTTCAAAGCATAGCTATTCCTATAATCTAAAGAACCAACACACTTGTTGCAATAGATATGCCAACGATTTTTCTTGAGATCATATTATTTGAATTTGAATTTTCTGCAAACCACTACAAAAACTAGTTATTCTAATTCTAAGCGCTATCATATAATTTTGATTGACTATAGAAAATACCAAGAGTATACAATTCATGTGTCATGTTATTAAGAAGAGGGAATATAAATAAAATGAAAATATAGGGTTGGAATTCATTGGGAGGCTTATAGATTTGATTATTGGGGTTGGAACTAATATTTGAAATCTGTGATATTCAAAGTACGTAAGGTTCTTTAGGAAAAAGTTGAACATATGTATAGAGATAGTTGATCCTGTCAAAATTGAGGAAACACATATAAATTATTCCCACATAGAGATTAGACTAAGGATTTTGTTCAAAGCTCCAAAATCTTTTCTTATTTCTGATATTTGAAAGTGAGGGAGCTTTGAACTGCAATTGGCCCTTACAAGGTTGTTTTCATTGGTAGGTTTGAGGATTGAACTTTAATGAATTCAAGGAGCATTTATTTCCTCCACATTATGTTAGGCTCATTTCATAGATAGTTTGTATAATGCAACTTTGATAGAATTTACTAGATCTTGAATATTGGGATTGACAAAAGAGGATTCCCTCAAGCCTACATTTTCATATTTCAAGCCATAACAATTTAATTCCATGATCAAGTTACCCAAAACCTGTATTAAGAATTGAACTAGATGAAAACATTAATAAATGGTAAATTAGGATAAATTTTGACACTCATGAGAATCAACCCTCAAATTTAATTTTTATAGGGATCAATTCATTAGGTATTTACTTCCTAAATTGTGCAATTGACCTTAATGTAAATATAGAGATGAAAAAGTGGATTCAGATAAGGTACTCACTGTATATAAATGCTGGAATTTCTTAACTGAGGTGCATCATTGATTTTGTTGCTCTAAAGGCATGTCAATTTTAGGATCATGAGGTGCATCATTGATTTTGTTACTCTAAAAGCGTATCAATTTTAGGATCTATCTTAAACTATCGCTTAGAATCATAGGTCGATTTAGGTGATTTCCACTATGATTCATAGCCTCAAGGAACACCAAGTTAAAAGATCTGGAGGGAATTTGTCCAGCCAGATTACAATTTCCCTAGTTTCTTGTGAAACAACACATCAACATAAATTTGTTGAAAAATGCAACAAGAAATTCTCAATTTTATTTTGCCTTGATTAAATTGAGAAAATTCAAATTTCCACATCAACAGACAACTTGGATGATGTTAACTTGAGTGGCATAGCTTGTGTCACATAGTTTACTCAATAAATTCGAGTTGGAGGAGTTAGAGTTCAGTTTAGCATGTTTGATTGCTAATTTGTAGCAATCAATGTGAGTTATCTAAGGTTTTTTCGGTTAAATTAGTTCCAATTGTTGGAAGAACTAGTGGAGGGTCAAGTTGTGCAGTGGGACTTCAATCAAACTCAGTGATCATCTAGTTAATTGATCATTCAACCCAAAATAGCTAGTGCATGCAGAGAATTTGAGTTACACAGTTGAGATAGAGATTCCAAGGCAGTGTAACATCAGTTGTAGACTAGTTCTAAGTGTACATGTGTTGCATGAAGTTAGAGGAAGGACCTAGAGGAATTGCGCAATCCAATTGAGAAAATTTCCTAAATAATAGGGGCTAATTCCTCAAGGAACAATGCAAGGAAATAGGAGCTCAAACAAAGGCAGAATTTTACTAATCCTTGGTAAGAATCCTTTAGTGAGAAGTGAGATAATTTGAGTACTTGCAGGGTGAGATCAGTTGATAAAATAAATTTTAATGCATCTCTATTCTTATGATTAATGAAAAAGGCATTGGGGGTTTTAGTCAATTTCTTTCTTCAGATAAAAATACTTGTTGCATGTCTGAATTTTTTGTTCTAAATTGTGAATAATGTCCACATAATAGTAAAATAGGTTTTTGTCTTGTGATTTTGGTTAAAAATGCATGAGAAGTTGCAAATATACATCATAATTTCTACATGGTATCATAGCAGGCTTCATAGTAGAATAGAAATTCGAAGTTGTTTCTTAGAGGCTCGAATTTGGAGATCAGTGTTACAGGTTTTCTTCAAAACTAAGTAGATGGTTCTCGATGGACTAAGGCTAGAGTATGCCTTGGAAGGCACCTCTAATTATGTTGCATCAAATGATCACATAGAGGCAGTATTGGATGACAATGTTCTTCTAGAATACATCAAGTCGGATGTTGTCAAACCACAAGCATTAGATGTCCAAAACCTTGCTTAGTGGAAGAAATGTGTGGCCAAAGTGAGGAGAATCTTATTGGAGGGAGTACGAGATCACATTTTCTCAAATATCCACAAAAATGAAACTTCGTTCACAAAGTGGAAAGCACTGCCAAAATTATTCGAGAATAATAGTGACCACATGAATTTGGTACTCAAGGATAAAATTTGGAGTATCAATATGCAGAAGAGTGACACGATTCCACAGTATCTGAGCAGGTTCACAGAGTGGCATGATGAACTTGGCAGGGTTGGTGTTAATGTCCCTGAGGAAGACTTGGTTTTCTTGAACCTTCTGGGCCTTCCCAAGAGCTGGCACAATTATCAATATTTGGTGAATGGGAGGGAGAAAATACCGAAATGGGAGCGTTTATGGTCTGATTGGTGCAGGAGGAAATAAGGTGGAATACCAGAGATGGGACTTCATCCATGGGTGAGGATGAAGAAAAATTTGCATTGGGTAGAAAGCAAATGAAGGGAAAAGGGAAGAAATACCAATTCAAACTAGAATCCATTCAAGGGGGAAAGAATAAATATTTGTCAAAAATAAAATGCTTCCATTTTCATCAATACGGGCACTACGCCATGAAGTGTCCACACAAGAAGGAAAGAAAGAAGACCTCGGGAGGAGCAACAGGTGAAGCTTTGGCTTCAGAGTTCGAGATTAACTTTACCCTCATTGCATGCATGTCCATCATAGTAATGGGGAGCGTGTGGTACTTGGACTTAGGTGCCTCATTCCACATGACAGGGAATAGAGACTTTTTCAGTGACCTGGAGGAGAAATAATTGTAGATGCACATTGAGATGGGGAATGAAAAAAGATACAACGCAACCATGGTCAGTATAGTCACCTTTCATAGGGAGCCAGGATCCCCCCTCAAACTCAAGGATTTCATGTTTGTGTCAAGCCTAAAGAAAAATCTTGTATTTGTTGCAGTTTTGGAATACCGTGGATATGATGTGATCCTCAGAAAAGGAAATGAATTCCTGATACATATAGCCACAAGATAGGTGAAATAGATCGGGGTTTGGGTGAAGAACCTATACAAGCTAGCTGTGGATGATTTCTATACATTGAGCAAAAAAGTAGAGAAGGTGAAAAGCTACGATGTCAGTGAAATTTGGCATAGAAGACTTAGCCACTTGCATCATGGAGATTTTAAGATTATGCAGCAGATCACCATAGACCTCCCAAATGGAGCACTTGAGCAACAAGATGTATGCAAAGGATGTACTTTGGGGAAGTACACAAAATCAACTTTCCATGATCGGGACAACAAGGCATATGCAGTCCTAGAAAGAATCCACTATGATGTATGTGGACCTTTCTTGACAGCCTGCACTTCCAGGCACAATTATTTTGTCATTTTTATTTATGACTACTCACAGAAGTGATGGATATTATTCATGTGGAAGGAGGATACTTTCTCCATGTTTTTTGAGTTCAATGCACTGGTGGATAAAGAAACATGAAATAAGGTGAAGGCTCTTAGAAGCGATAATGGAGGTGAGTACGTGCTGAATGAGTTTAAAATAATTTGTACAAAAGAAGGCATTCGCCAAAATTTCACGGCATCCCACAATCCACAACATAACATGGTGGCTGAGAGGAAGAACTATATCATTGTGGGAGTAGTGGGGGTGATGTTGCATTACGAAGGCCTACCTATGCACTTGTGGGTTGAAGCATGCAACACAACAGTCTATTTTCAAAATCGAAGTCCTCATCAAATTTTGGGCATGATTACACCATAGGAGGCTTTCTCAGGGAGGAAGTCATATGTGTCATACTTTAGGATATTTGGAGCCTTTGTCTATTGCCATGTCTCCAAATATGTCAGGGAGAAGCTAGAGGTGACAAAAAATTTGGGATATTTTTGGGGTACACAAAAACTCCCCACAACTACCATGTGTACTTTCCATCCCTCAGAATGACAGTGGTGCAAAGGGATGTAAAATTTGATGAATAGAAGGCCATGTGATGCTCTCTTGAGAGGGATCTTCAGAAACCACAAGAGGAGGAGATTTTAACTCCAAAGGTGGAACCTCAAGAAGTTGTGGAGCAGCCACAAATTAAGGAGCAGAGAGTGGAGACCACCACTCAAGCAGAACCATCCAAAGAAGGCAGGAACAAGATCAGGGAAGCTGAGAGACTTGTGCATAATTTGAGGGAGAATGTGGGCGTCCATTCAAATCATCACAGGCAGAGAAGATTACTAGATCGGTACACTGGTTACATGGCTTTGATGACAGAGCTTGTAGAGATTAAGCCATCCTTATTCGAGGGAGAAGTAGAGAAACCTGTATGGGTTGATGCAATGGTGGAGGAGTGTAGATCCATTGTGAGAAATAGTGTTTTGGAAGTGGTCCCAAGGCCATCATACAAGTTAGTTGTTGGTTCGTGATGGATCTTCAAGGTAAAGAAGGAAATAGACTAAAGCATAGAAAAGTACAATGCCAGATTTGTGGCCAAGGTGTACTCACAGGTTGAAGGGATTAACTATGAGGATATTTTTGCTCCTGTAGCAAGGTACTCATCCATTCGATCAATTATTTCTATGGCTGCACAGATGGGGTGGAAGATCCACCAGATGGATGTGAAAACAACATTCCTCAATGGAGTTATTGAGGAGGAGGTGCACTATATCGAGAAACCAAAAGGCTTCGAGACTTTAGTTCGAAAGACTCATGTGTGCAGACTCAAGCGAGTGTTGCACAATCTCAAGAAAGCACCCTGTGTTTGGTACACCAATATCAATAGATATCTCAACGGTTTGGGCTTCAAAAAAAGTGAAGTAGATGCAAACCTCTATCATATTTGGGTAGAAGGTAAAATTTTTATTATTGTCTTATATGTTGATGATTTTATTCTAACTGGTGATGAGAAGTTGATCAAATCCTGCAAGGAGGACCTTGCAAGAGAGAGGAAATGGGTCTCATGCACTATTTCCTCGAATTGGAAGTGTGGCAAGGAGATGAGGAATTGTTTGTCTATCAAGGAAAGTATGCCAACAAGATACTTCAGAAGTTATGCATGGATAAATGAAAACCCATAGAGACTCCTCTAGCAACCAACTGGAGGAAGGAGGATGCCACTTTAGGTGAGGGAATGGATTCTATTTTTTACCGGCAATTGGTGGGTTCACTCATGCATCTCGTGAACACATGACCATATATGTGCTACACAGTCAACCAGTTGAGCCAAGCTATGGTTTGACCAACCAAATTATTTTGGAGGGAAGCTAAGCATGTTCTACAGTACCTGAGAGGCACTGCCCAGTTTGGACTATGGTACCGATAGACAGAGGGAGTGACGCTGCATGGCTTCACAGATGCAGATTAGGCAGGGAATCCATCAGATTGAAAGAGTACATCAGGTGGAATTTTCAGTGTTGGGTCTGCGATGGTTTCTTGGTACAACGGGAAGCAAAGATATGTGGTACTCGTCTCGACAAAAGTAGAATACATGGCTACCAGTCAAGTAGTTTGCGAGGCTATCTAGATGAGAAAGATACTTGTTGGATTGTTTGTTCAGATGATGGATCCAACTGATATCTACTGTGATAATTAGAGTTTCATCAAGCTCTCTAAAAATCCTATTTTTCAAGAGCAATCCAAGCATATAGATATCCTGTATCACCATCTACGGGATTATGTGCAGAGGAGGATCATGTTGTTGTAGTACATTCCGACAGAGAAACACGATGCAGACATTTTGACAAAGGCCTTTTCAAGAGTGAAGTTCAAGTTATAGACGTGAAGGATATGGGTGGTTAATAATCCCTTTCTTGTTGAGAGGGAGTGTTGAAAAATGCAGCAAGAAATTCTCAATTTGATTTTGTCTTGATTAGATTTAGAAATTCAAATTTCCACATCAGTAGACAACTTGGATGATGTTAACTTGAGTGACGTGGCTTGTTTCACCTAGTTTACTCATTAAATTTGAGTTGGAGGAGTTAGAGTTTAGTTTAGCATGTGTGATTTCTAATTTGTAACAATCAAGGTCAGTTATCTAAGGTTATTTTCAGTTTTAAACTAGTTCCAACTATTAGAAGAACTGGGGGAGGGTTAAGTTGTGTAGTGGGACTTCAATCAAACTCAGTGAACATCCAACTAACTAATCAAACAACCCAAAATAGCTAGTGCATGCTGAGAATTCAAGTTACCCAATTGAGATGGAGATTCCAAGGAACTGTAACATCAATTATAGACTAGTTCTAAGTGTACACATGTTGCATGCAGACAGAGGAAGGACCTAAAGGAATTGCGCAATCCAATTGAGGAAATTTCCTAAATAATAGGGGATAATTCCTCAAGGAACAACATAAGGAAATATGAGCTCAAGACAAGGCAGAATTTGATTAAGTATGGGTCAGAAGCATTCAATGAGCAATGAGATAGGTTTAGCACTTGCAGGGTGAGTTCATTTGAACAACACAATTGTAATCCATCTCTATTCTTCTGATAGGAATAGGGGTTTTAGCAGATTGTTTTCCCTAGATAACAATACTTGTTTCATGTGTGTGATTTCTTATTGCATGTCTGAAATTTTTGTTCTAAATTGTGAAATAATGTCCATAGAATAGTAAAGTAGGTTTGCGTCTCGTGATTTTGGTTAAAAATTCATGAGAAGTTGCAAATATACAACATAATTTATACAAAATCTACGATTATTCTAGAAATTCTTCTTCCAATATTCAAAGATTTTGTCAGAATTTGAACTTTTGAGGAACTTACATTGTTGTCAAGCCATGTAAATTTGGAAGCCACTCGGGAAATTTTAATGGAATGAAGGAATTGTTTCTCAAGTCCCTTAACAACAAATTCACTATAACTAAATTGATATAAGCCAAGTTTTTGAACAACAACACAAGTTTTTATCATCTACTTGGATATATTGGGGATTAGTTAGCAGGTTAAGTATAGAATCAAACCCTCTAGTTTATTATTTGATAGATGTTTACAAGAAACACAATATCAATACATTGCCTTGAGTTGCTAAGACAAAGTTCAACTATAAATATCTCTTTCTTCATTTTCTTTTCAAACAATGTATTGTGTTGAAAAAAAATTGTTATATTTGTATCCTCAAGGAGGATACAAGATGGCACTTATTAAGCATAATACCCTATACTAAGTCATCTCAATATTATTGATATCCTTGGGAAATTCCCTTGATTTGTGGATGGTATCCAATATTAATCATTTTTTCTTAATGAAGGATGGAACTATTATTTTAGTTAAGGTCGTGTTATCTTTTTTGAAGTAGGTTCCACAACTCTGGTACAACATTTGTACTTTTTTTGTCACTAACTATCCTCGCTGGAAAGATAATGGATTTAATGTGAAAATAATATATAAGAATTAATCAATCAATTTGTATCCATGATTGAATATTTTGATTCTAAATCCCAATTCTCATATATATGAATATTATTATAGTTCAAAGAGAATTTGTAGGTCGTTGGTGTTGGATGGAGTCAAACTAGTGAAATAGTTTCTGTCAAGCCTCCTATCCCTGAACATGGAAAATAAAGTCAGACAAAATTTGTTTGAAAAACCAAAAAAATACATTAGTACATGATGTAATGAAATTTTGATACTCTCAAGGTTTCTAGGTGTTTTAGAAATCACAAAGTAACATGGATCACCTCAGAAAAATCATTGTTATCAAACAACCTAAACATATAAAATTATTCAACACTTCTTATATCCTAATCAATATTAACCCTGATATAATAAAAAATATATGATTGTGTTTTACTTACACATCTTAGACTCATATTCGAGATGAAAATATCTAGTCGAATGGTAACTATAAGTTTGTTTTGGTTGAAATGGCTTGAATAACAAGAAACAATAAGAAATAAATTAGTGATTCATTCATTTATGGGAACCCAAATAAACCATAAACAATTTTTCTTTCTTACACATGTTTTGCAACAAGGAGTTTTTCTAAGCCACCGTGACTGGAGTTTGATACCAAAAGAGTTCAAGTAGGCTAATTGTTCACAAGATCTAGCCAAGTGATTTTAACTAATTACCCAATGATGAAGGAATTGAACCACTAAATTTATTGGAATTCAAACCCTTAATAGAAAAAATATATATTAAGAATTAGCATCTCAATTCATTATGTATAACTAACATAATTTTTTTTTTTTTTTTTTAATCGAAACGGGTTATTTTTATTGATAGTGGCTAGAACAGCGGCGGGCAGAGCCGAGCCCAAGAGATGCAGAGCAATGTGTGGTTTTTTTTGTTCTATAAGCATATAACTACTATAAAATTCAAAACATAATAATTGTTACAATTCAACAATAACCTTACAAAAATTCAAGATTAACTAGATTTCCCAACTCATCTAGGATGCCCCGACTGAAATTACACCCAATCAAAATCTTGGGTCAAGCCACAAATTATTATCAATTTAAATCCGAATTAAGAGCATCGTCTAGAAATATTACATAGAATTTCAACCTAAATCTTGTTAGTGCTTCATAATTTGAGAAAGAGATAGACTTAATACACTCACAATTTTTTCAGTTTAATCAAGAATCATAAGGTGGGTGGAAGCTTCCAATCAATTGGTCATTGTACGATAAATCCCCACCATACAAGTAGATTTATGGATTAACTTGTCCATATATTAGTGTATAATAATCATTTCCAATATTCATTCTTATAATTGGGCTTTTATAGTACATTAAGGCACTTATAGTGTTTGAATCTCAATAAGAAGATCAATATTGAGTGGAAGATTTCCCCTAAACTCATTGGCTAATGGCATCTTATACAATGATTATTAATTGTGAAACAAATACTTATTATCAAAACTCAATATCAGTTATTTTTAGATATAGATATGAGTTTTACCCAAACTAATAGACTAAGACATGGTTCCAACCCAAATTTAAAATAAAAACATGGATATCTTTAGTATAAGTTCAATTTACGATGAAATTGGAGATTAATAAAAATTTATAATGATTAATTATATTTTCGATATAATATCTAATCATAGCTATTAATAACTAACAATATTCATATCATTTATATAAAATTAAAATATCCATAAAGCAGAATATTAACATAAACAAAAAACAATGTAAACTTTGGAATGAGTACAAATACGAGTACCAGTTTTTTTGAGGTAGCAAAAAATATCTGATTTTGAAAAGTGTTGATTCAGAAACACATTTTTTTTGAGGTAGCAAAAAATCATATGATTTTGAAAAATGCTAATTCAGAATACACCTTTTTTTTAGGTAGCAAAAAATCATATGATTTTGAAAAATGTTGATTCAAAATACACTCTTTTTAGCATATTTTTGACACTTCAAATTTTCTCATGTGTCAAGTATGAACATTTTTTTTAAATGTTAGCGATTTTCATGCTAATTTTGAAAAGTGTTGATGCAGCATCAACCCCCTTTTTTAGAGGGCTTATATTTTACAGTTTAAATTTTCTAAAGTATGAAGTGTGATTTTTTTAAAATGTTGGTGATTTACATGCGGATTTTGAAAATCATTAACAATTTTTTTTTAAGGAATATTTTTGATGCTTTAAATTTTCTTATTTTCTAAGTATACACAAAAAAAAATTTCATGTTGATTATTTAACCATTTTTCAAGTGGTCTTATTCCTCTTGCTTATTTTTCAAGTGGTGCTTCTCCTTGCTGCTAGACACTCGGGTGCCACCATATCACAAAATGCACATGAATTCAAGAAAGACGTTGTATCTCAAAAGTGTTAAAACATTGATGTTACTGTGTAACCCTACTCACTACCATGTCGCCTAATGCAATGGAGTCAACAGTATGTTATGCATTGTTCCTATCATTTTGGTTATTAATTCAGTTTTCTTCAAATTTTATATTAGAAATTTATGCTCATAAATCAGTAATCAATAATGAAAGAGTAAAGAGAAAGCACACTGATGCAATAGTTAATTTTGATTAAATTTGAAGGATTATTTAGCCCTCTCTCCACATTACGTTTACTTAATTTTGTTTGTTTGTCAAGTTGTCTGTGATTTTCTAGGCTTGACTTGTGGCTTGAGGAGCTGTGACACAGGGACATCTAATTCGTCAAAGTCACCCAGGGATCGTACCCATCTTAGGCCACAACAAACCTTAGCTAAATGGGTTTTTTAGCATGTCTAGTCCTCCCCCTAGCACAAGACACAACCAACCCCGTCAGATTTGATCCTAGGTGGCCTTGCTAATGAGGCGCATCCTCAACTGAGTGTACTAATAGGACTTGATTAAGTTTACTTAATTATTAAAATATTTTAATGAATGAGTAAATTCTCAATTTACTCATGTCTATATTTGTATGGAAAATCATTGACTAGTGTTAAAAGATTGACTGAGGCTCCACTGAGTATGACAACTCCATATTATCCGCAATTAAGGGTGGTGAAATCAACATAATGGCAAGATAATTTTAATTCAAATGATGCGCACAATTTTACCAATTAAAATAAGATCAAATTAACATAGATTATTATTTGTGTAAATTTACAATATAAAAGTTGTATATTTTTTCATAAAATAATTAATGAGCACAAATATTTTTAGATGTTTCCGCTTGCAGTGTTCATATTATATGTTGGTTGGTTGAGTATAGAATATTAACTCCAACCAAATTTGATTTAAAACCTTTAATAAATCAAATAAAAATATGTAAAACGAACCAGAATTGCTCTAAAGAGTTTAAAGGAGTTAATAATTGCTCTAAGGGGTTTACTTACGGATGATAATTGTGCATGTATTAAAGGAGTTCGTTTAGCTTTCAGTTATCTAGGAAAAGACAGAGGAAAGATACGTTGATAATACAAAGAAGAATACCAAATACAGAGTAAGGCATCTGTTGAGCCTTTTTTATTTCACCCAAAAAGAATAATTAGAATTCCAATGGAGTCAAATGAGACTATACACCACAATAGTAATAAAAAACTGAATTTCTTCGCCAATCCTATAATTTTTTAGTTGACAGGATGGTGGAAAAAGTCTAAAAAAGTTTCTTATTATCTTGAGTGTGAAATAGAAAGTGGAAAAAGCCTTAAAAAGTTTGGAAAGAACAAGTGTACATTTTGCAAATATAGTAGAATCGAAAAAACATTTCATTTTGAAATATGTACTCATGATCTAGAAATTGATTCCAATCGTTAAAAAAAATGCACCATTGAATAGCAGATTGTCTCTTGATATCCAATTCCATAGCATCCCTTGATTACTCACACTTAACAGCTTCGTAACCTTTGGTGGATCACATCAATATTCTCACGTTAAATTTTAATTTCAACGAAGTTCGCATTATGTTCTAGTGTTGTGAGGGATCATTTGATAAAAAAAATTAGAAATTGACATTGATATGCTTTATTTGTTTGTGAACATGAATACTAGTAATTACATCTTTAGCTTTAGGATTTCCAACGCCAAAAATAGGTTGCCTTGACTCAATATGGTAGGGTTTGCATTTCAGAATCTCCGCTTGTTCAGGATAGGTGGCCCTTTGAGCTCGTGGGTGGTTTGAGGGGTCGCTTGGTTGTCAAGGGGGTTGTTTGTCCTGGGTTAGCAGAGCCGATTAATATTCTCACTTTAAATTTTAACTTCAACGAAGTTTTCATTATGTTTTATTGTTGTGAAAAAGCATTTGATTAAAAAAAATAGAAATTGATACTGATATGTTTTATTTGTTTGTGAACACGAATATTAGTAATTACTTCTTTAGCTTTAGGATTTTGAAGTGCCAAGAACCGCTTGCCTTGACTCAATATGGTAGGGTTTTCACTTCAGAATCTACCCCTGCGTAGGGCATGCGGGGCCATTTGCTCGCTCAAAGCTGATTCTCAAAATCAGTTTTGAGCCGTGGGTGGCCCAAGGGGCTGCCTGTGTTTGGCAGGCACAACTGATTTGCACTTCAGAATCTCCGCCTTCCAAGAGCAGACGGTCTCTTGGGCCACCCGCCAGCTCAAGGCCGATTCTCAGAATAAGCTTTGAGCAAGCCACTTACCTAAAGGGTTGAAATTTCTATTTTTTTATATTAAAAAAAAATATAATTATTATTTTTTCCAATCTATTTCAATGGTTTTTTTTTCATTTTTTTTTAATGGTTTTTGTTTGTTAGTTTAGTTTTTTTTTTCAAAGTTTAATTTTTTTTCTTATTTATTTAAATATTCTTTATAATTGGTTTTTATTATTATTATTATTATATATTTTTTTTAATTTTTGATTTTTTAATTATGTTTTTTCTAAGTTTTTTAAATTTTTAAATTTTATTGAATTTTTTTTAATATGTTTTTTTAATGTATAATTTATTAATTTATTTTAATGTTATTTTGTTTGTTTGTTTTTTTTTTTAAATTCTTTAATAAAGTATTATTTGTTTGTTTTATTTATTTATTTATATTTTTTAATTTATTATTTTTTGTGTTTCTATTTTTTATAGTTTAATTTTTTTTATTTTTTTAATGTTTGATTTTTTTTTTTGGTCTTTTTACATATTTTTATATATTTGATTTTTTTTTCATATATATATATATATTGGTTATTTTAAATTTTTGTTTTGTTTCGATCTTTTTTCATTGTTTTTTTTTCGTAATTTTTTTGTTTTCATTTTTCTTTTGAAATTTCAAGGTTTTTCCGAGTCATGATATTTTATCTTTTACGTCATTATTTAAAAATATTGAAAATCTATCTTCAAGAAAAAAAGATGTATTCCAGCATCAACACTTTTTGTTTTTAGGGTGTTTTTTGCACTTAACAAAATTGTTTTCACTGCCATTTTTAAAACATGTTGAAAGTTTACCCAAGAAAAAAGTTGGTATTCCAGCATCAACACTTTTCGTTTTTGAGTTGTTTTTTCATATTTTTTGGGGTTTTTTTGCTAGAGTTCTCGTTTTGAGTTTATAGTTCCTGTTTCATGGTTTACATTGTTGAATCAAGGAGTATGAAATTTCATACTGAATTACAGGGCCAAAAATCTCAGGAAATTATGCAGTTTGACTAGCGCTGATCGTGACCTTCTAGGCATCATTTGACTTCGATCTTCTGGAGTTATTTCTGTCTCAGCAGGCCACATATTTTGGGATAATTGAGGCGTTTTGTGCATTTTGAGCACAAACCAAAATTACAAGTTGACCACAGGTTGACCAGGTTTGACCACAGATTTTGTGACTATTTTGAGCTTAATTTGACTGCTACTAGAGGCCGAGTTTGACTGGGAAAGACCAAGCTATTTTGAGGATAATTGTTTGTTATTTTGACCAGCGTTGACTTTCGTGTTAGGGATGAATTTGACTATAGTTGACTGCAGTTGATAGGGTTGTTTTGAATTTGAATTGGGCAAGCCAATTTGACTATTGTACTCTCTCTCTCTCTCTCTCCTGAATATTTTGATATAATAATAAGAAGAATTGATCAAAAGGTTTTCCCTACATTGGGGTTTTTCTTTGGCATCTGCCAAATCTAGTGTCCTCTTGTCTTGGCTTGTCTTATGCATTTTGTTTCATGTTATATCAACTTTTACTGTCAATGTGATTGCTACTGGAAATCTAAATTGGAAATTTCTATTGGGTTTCTTAAGGAACATTGAAGTAATTGTGCTACGCATAGAACATACCATTTTTAACTAAAATTAACAGCTATGAAACCCTTAATAATATTATCTGTAATTAGAGATGACCAACCAGTAAGATAGGTATGGGATACAAAGAGCACCATGAAATATCAAAAGGAGGATTAAGCATAAAGTCCCTAGATAAATGAAAGTCCATAGGCTATGCATATTCACTCAAAGGAAGATCCATCAATGCAAATAGAGGCACTGACTAAACCAAGAACCAACAAAAAAATGACCCCAGTAGAACCAAAAATGATACCAAAGGTAAATAAAAAAATCAATAAGAAAGAAAGAAAGGGTTCAACATAAACACTCCTCCAAGAAGGCCATACACTTTCAGGTACCCAAATATATTTTATGGTTACTATTTTTCATGTTAGAAATTTGGTCATAAGATTGTAGATTGTAGAGCCCATAGATATATTAGAAATGAAAATGTTAGATCTAGTCAATTCTTACTTCCTAGATCTAGGAATTCCTATGTTAGAAAGAACAATGCATTTTCTCCTCTCTTGGATGGAATTGAATGCTAGAAATGCAATCATTTTGAACACAAGCAGGGAAACTTTTAGGGGCTAATATTCGTAGGTGGACTAATTTTCCATGCTTTTTCCAAAAAAAAGATTTGCCAATTTCCATTTTTTATAAAAACTTATTTGCTCAAATTCTATAGTATAAAATTATTTTACCCTAAAAATCAACAAAATTTGATATATACGAATATAAAATAATTAGAAACCTCAATATTTCTCCAAAAATATCATCAAATATTTTACAATTTACATATTGGAGACTATTAAGATTCGCCAAGTTTCATAAATTTTAAGATAAAATTCTGTCCTTATTTTCTCTGAACACAAGGAAAGGGACTACAGAAAAAAATTGATAAATCCTTCTAGGAAATAGTTTCCCAAGTAGATATAACAATAAGAAAACACTAAGAGGTGGAAAAGAAGCAAGAAAAATCTAAAGAATGTGGATTTGCATTATATGCTCATAACTAAGAAGGACAATGGTACACTAATAGTGGGTGCTGAAAGCACATGGCAGGGGACAAGGGTATATTCCTTTCTTTTAAAGAAGACTAACGACAAAGTGTCAACTTTGGAAATAATGCACTGTCCAAAATCAAAGGTAAAGGTGTTAGCATTAATGAAAATGCTAAGGCTAAAAATTTCTTTATATGTTAATGGTCTTAAGCATAATTTACTAAGTGTTAGTCAAATGTGTGACCAAGAATATGACCTCACATTGCATTCTAAGGGATGTGAAATAAGGAAAGAAGAATCTAGGAAAGTGATAGATAAAGCTATTATAACTCCTAGAAATGTGTATATTCTTGATGGAGCCAAAGAAAAATGTTGCATGAGCAAAGTAGATGAAATATGGTCGCTAAATAGAACAATAAGCTACAAATTTTTTGAAAACCTTGTAAAAATTAGAAAAATAGAAGAAATGAGGGGCATTCCCAAGATACCAAAGCCTAATGATCCCATATATAAACCATGTCAATTTGGGAAGTATGAAAATATCCGCATTAATACAAAAGAGTATTCGTCAACTAGGGCACTGAAGCTTGTTCATAGAAATGTTTGTGGACCTACAAGAACTCAAACATTAAAAGGTGAAATATACTTCATGCTCTTTATTGGTGATTAAAGAAGAGTCAAAAGAATTTAGTAAGTTCATGATATTCAAAGCTCAAGTTGAGAATGAAATGGATCTAAATATCAAGTGCTTGAGATCTGATAGAGGTGGAAAGTTTACCTCAAATTAATTAGATGAATTCTATGAGAAGTGTGGAATTAGAAGACAATAATCAATAGCTAAAACTCCTTAATAAAATGGAATAGTTGAAAGAAATAATAGATCATTACAAGGGATGGAAAGCAACTCAAAAAATTGTCTACATATTAAATAGAGATAAACCCAAAGTAAATAGTGATAAAACCCCCTATGAGTTGTGGAAACGTAGACCTCTCATTCAAGCATATACAGGTCTTTGGAAGAAAGTGTTATATCAAGAGAAATGAAGATAGCATGGGGAAGTTTGACTCTAGATATGATGAAGAATTATTTCTTGCTTACTCATCCATAAGCAAAGGATACAAGTGATACAACAAAAGATTAAACAAGATAGTGGAATGCATTGATGTAAGGGTAGATGAAGCATTTACCCAAACAAAAAAGCCACAAAGCAATGAAGAATCGAACGAAATAGCAAGAATTGATCTCAAAAAGAAAGATCAAGAAGAACAAGATGAAAAAGAAGAAGAGATGGCACCTTAGCAACATAAAACCCCATCCACATATGTGCAAAATTTTTATCTTGAAAACGAAATTCTTGGAAATAGAGAATCATGAGTTTAGACTAGAATAAAATTGATCAACACCCACAAACGTTCAAATCTAACACTATTTTCCAAAATATAACCCAAATATTTTGACCAAGTGAGTGAAGATAAGCATTGGGTCAAGGCTATGAATGAAGAACTAGATCCAATAGAGAAAAATGAAGCATTTGTCCTTGTATTGCAGGTTGCTCAATTAGATAAAGGTATCTTTATCTCTCAAACCAAATATCTAAAGGAAGTATTAAATAATTTTGGCATGGAAGGATGTGTAGTAGTTAAAACTCTTATGGTCACAAGGTGCAAGTTGAGCAAGGATGTTAAATTGTCTGATGCAAATTATACAATGTATAGGTCATTTAGGAAGACTCCTAAATATAACAACCCTAACACCTGATATAATGCAAGCTAAGGATTGGTTGCTAGATTTAAGTCTATCCCCAAGGAGATCCATGTGATTGCAGTGAAAATAATATTTAGAGGCCTAAAGGGAACTATTGATTATGACATGTGGTACTCAAGGATAAAATACGTCACTATAAAATCGAAAATGCATATTGGTAAGGAAATGTTATGATACAAAAAGCATAAGTGTTGCATCCTTCTTTTTGGGTAATTACTTAGTGTCATGGTTGAGTAAGAAGCAAACTTCTATCTCCTTGTCTACAACTGAATCCAAGTAAATTGTAGTAGCCACATCCTACACTTAGGTCCTATGGATGAAATAAAATTTGAAAGATATCAACATAGAATATGATCACCCTATTCCAATTATTTGTGACAGAAATAATGTAATTAACATTTCTAATAATCCCATAATGCATTCTAAGACAAAGCATATTCCTAGAAAATATCATTTCTTTAGAGAACAGGTAGTTGAACATGTTAGTGTCAGTATTTTCATCCTTCCACTAGTGATCAAATAAACTCTTTCATGTCATGTTAAGGGTCCCATTATGAAATTTTTTTCATTCCATTAGGTCATCATGCAAAAATTTGGTCACTTGGTGCAGATTTAGGTCAAGCTTCACTCTATTCAGAAATTTCATTACTTGTTGGCTCATTTCATCACTTTGCTGAGTGTACATCAGTGACGAGTTGTCATCATCATTTTGGTATTTTCATCATGAATTTAATTAATTCAGAGTCTTCATTAGGTCTTAGGGTTTTCAAGGTCCATCAAATTACCATTTGCGTGCATAAAAGACCAGCAAATAAGAGAGTGACAATAAACACATTTTTATTATGAAAGTTTTATTTGTAAATTAATTTCAATTCAATATGTAATTTTATGTTTCTTAACATGTAATAATTTCTCATGGTTCCAAGAAGCTGCATACTCAAGGTTCCAAACAACCAAATAATTCAATGTTCTAAAAAGCCACAATGTTCATAATCCATCAAAAGATCAAATCCAAATATCAGGTTCAAAAGGTAAAGTGCAATGTCTAAAG
Organism: Pinus albicaulis; assembly: GCA_034641835.2. NCBI lineage: Eukaryota > Viridiplantae > Streptophyta > Pinopsida > Pinales > Pinaceae > Pinus > Pinus albicaulis. Next base: position 435,306,240 of record CM076582.1, on the reverse strand, counting down.
TTGAGTTTTAAAGGAAATGTGGGTCCCAAAGCCAAATTATGAAGATTAAACAAGTATAAAAGGCCATCAAAGACCAAAAAGACACTCATTCACATCCTCATTCATTGAACTCTCAAACTTCTAAGAGAAAAATTGAATTTTGAGTGAGAAAGTCGATTTTTTTGCAAGGTGTTGTGCTTCTTCTTTGAGGCGTTGTGCTTCTGACTGAGAAGGCGTTTCACTTCTCCTTAAGGCACTACACTTTTTCCTAGAAGGCGCTGCGCTTCTCCTTAAGGCATTGTGCTTTTGCCTTGAAGGCGCTGCACTTCTCCTTAAGGTGCTGCGCTTTTTCCAGCCTTATCCCACAACTCCAAATCTTCAGTGCAACTGCTCTAGCCATGAAACAAGGGTTTCTTCAGTCTATTGAAAGTAGGTTACACCTCTCTAAACCCTCCTTTCAGTTTATGATTGCAAATTCATGGTATAAACCCTCCTCATTAACCATTTCATGCTTTGAGCCAAGAAACCCTATTTTTTACCATTTCAAGCTAAAGTGGTTTCCCCTAGACCCTATTTTACCTTCCCACACTCTAAAATCACTCCCCATATCCCTACATTACCTTATCCCTTATCCCTAGGTGCCATTTTCTAAAACCCTAATCCTAGACTGCATTTTCCTAGGTAGTCCCACCATGTCCATGTAATTAAATTCTCTACCCTATCTCCCTATGTATTTCTATCCCCTACCACTTCCCTAAGCTCCCTAACTCCCTTCCCAACTCCCTACATTTTCCTACACTAATCCCAACTCCATAAACCTATTATCCTACCCCTTTCCTTTCCCCTTCTCTAGGGTTTCAAAACAAGACAAATACTATGGAGGAAGAGATGAACATAGAAGAGGAGAGGAGACAACACAACACAAAGGAGGCAGGATTTAAGGCTTGAACCATCCAAAACTAGAGAAATTTTGGCCTCACCCATGACAGTCAATTTCTTTAAACATGTGGGTTGTTTTGACTTCTGTGAAATGGTCCAAAGAGAACAACATCATCCCGATTTGACTAGAATTTTCATATCTAACCTCAAAGACAACCAAGTGACCATTGCAGGAGTTACCTTCACCATATCTGCAGATATTATTACTGAAGCCACTGGGATACCTAATGTAGGTGAAAGATAGTTTAAAGCCAAAGATATAGATGCCCACCATTATAAACCCTTTCTCAAGCCAAGGTACAAAAATGATAAAAAGAAAGTCTTTCCTTTCAGCCACCTACTTGATAGATTTGCTCCCATGATGAACATCATCATGAAGTATTTCACCTATGAGGGAAGTTTCTCCAGACTATGTTCCTATCACATCAAACTTCTCATGCATTTCACAAGAGTGAAATTTCTTAATATCCCTCACTACTTGTATAGGAGTATTGATAAAATTTCATACATAGTGCAGAACAAAGAGTATGAACATCAGATGAACAACCTCTTTCATCACTCTCTAGTCAAAATAATTGTCCTTCATAATCTCAATCAGCTAAACATTGCATGGGAGACCTTTATTGAGAATGATGCCTTTAATGCTCCACCTCCTCAACGTGCTAGACCAATTCCATTGGCAACATCAGTGTCTCAAAGACAAACAGGGTCATCTAGCAAGGCTACAGTCAAAGAGGTCAAAACCTACTAGAGGGGACCTAGGCAAGTGTTTTATCCACAGATTGTGGAAGGGGCCTTGCCTTCTTCATCAACAAAGTAGGTACACCAGGACGATCAACGGGAAGAGACAATTTTCCATGAAGAGGAAGAAAGATACTTTGAGTTTATGGACTTGTATGATCAAGATGATCAGGAGGCCTCAAACTTGATCATTAAAGAGAAGGATGCCATGATCAAAGAATTATAGGACAACATGGCAAGAGCCCAGTTTGTCATATCATTCCTTGAACAGGAGAACAAGCAGCTGAAAGACAAGTAAGTACTCATGGAGCTAGAGTTGCTAAAGGCAAAAAGACAAGAAATCAAGGGTAAGGAAATGATGGCACCTAATGAATCTTACCATGATGACACTCAAACCTGCAAGACAATACCAAAAACAAGAGGTCTTAAGAGAGCTCTACAACAACAAAAACATGAGGCAAAGAAACTTAGTTTTGAAGAAAGAATTGCCAAAGAAGTTGAAGATGATAGAGAGATATGGATATAGAGGGTAAAAATATACCTTGAGAAGCTCCTCCATAAGGAAAATAAAGAAAATGAGATGCTCAAACACATGTCCAATAGGTACATCACTAGGAACAAGATCTGCAACATCAAACTCAAGAACCTGATTCAGGAGAAGTACAAGCAAACCCTAATCAAACAAAAGGAGGAAGCTAAACTTTAAATCCTTGCTGATTCTCCCCTGATTGCTTGAGGTACATCATCAACACTTCATCTACCCATTTTTAAGGTTTTGGGGTAATTTTTTCAATTTTGGGCATTTTGACAAATTTTGACTAGTTTTCAGCACAATCCACTTCTCAAAAGCGTAGCGCCTAGGGCGCTACGCTTCTTCTAGGAGCCTCCAAATGAAAAATGGACACCACCATTGGATTCATAAGGCCTTATACATGAAATTTTTAATATTGGCACACCAAAATTGGACATTCTGGCAAGGAGAAATGGTCAAAAACACCCAAAAAATCACCTTTCTGCCTCATTTTTCAGGCTGGCGCTGCGCTTTTGACCAGTCTTGGGATATTTGACTTTTGAGGGCCTTAAATTCATAATTTTCATAATTTAAGAGAATTTTTGGAAACTAAAGAAGAGAAAATTTCCAATGAGCTATCATGATCTCAATTTGGACTTCAGGAAGGCCTCCAAAACTCACCTTGAAGCTGGCGCTGCGCTTCTGCTTCAGGATCTACGCTTTTGCTTCAGGTGCTGCGCTTTTGTCAGTTGCCTGATATTTTCAAAATTTTCCATATTTTTTAGTTGCTGATAGAATTTTTGAGTTTTATTGATGCAATTCATCCTTGCAAATGTAATTATGACCTAAATAGTTACTGGATGGTAGATACATTAGGTAAAAGTGGATTTTTGGATAAATGAATTAGTTTCACCAAAGTTAGGGATGCGTTCGTTGACCTCTCTAGTCTTTGGGTTTTCAGTTGAGCACTCTGTGGATTAGTTCCTAAAGTTATAGATTTGACCCCTGAGCTGGGGAGAATCAGTTTTGGTCTATATTATTCACTTCTTTTCTCATAGTAAGGGTGGGATGCTGTTAGATTGATCTTGGAACAATTTTTGTAATCAGACTTTTGGCTAATAATAACAGACTGAGTTGCAAATATATTAATGAAATTCATGTGGTAAATGATTTAGCACCATTTCTTCTCTTGTTATGCAAATTTATGAATGTATTGTAGTTCATCTTCATTCCCTTTCTAAATGTAAATGTTTCCTAAGTTAGAAACACATAATTCACTATATTGTTAAATTTGGTATATTTGTTTGGCTCCAAGGATGATGATGTGGCATAAATTAGATGTTGTGGCAACCAAGTCAAATAAAAAATGTTGTGATGATGTGGTAGTTTAAATTGTGTGATGATTCGGTTGGTTAATTAATGTGGCATAGAAGGATTGTGGAAGTTTAAGAAGGAACGGGTTTAAAGGTTTCATTTATTATGGTTAAATATTTGAAAAATAATTCATGTGAATTATTATGGTACAAGAGACAAAGGTAAAGGTCAATTTATTTTAGATATTAATGAGTATAAATTTGTGGGAGTTTTGATTCATTTGAAAATTGTTTTACCCTCCAAAAATATAGGTCAGTTGACCTCAAGAAGTTTTCCTCCATGAACTATATAAACAAATTTATTTTCATCGCCAAGATAGAGCAATATGAGTTATTTGCAATTTATCTACAATCTAGAGGACTGACATGAAGTATTTTTGCAAGGGTTTTTGGAATGATTTTCTTCTGGCTTGGGATTTATTTTTATTTTTATTTTATTTATTTATTCATTTTTATTTATTTATTTATTTTAGGTTGATCTAGATATGCATACGCATCGTATATTCTCTGCATTATAGATTTGAAGTAGCAAGTTCTAAAACATCTATTTCTCGTGACCTAATATTGTTATACGCCATTTTTAAAAATGAACGAGACTTATCTCCCTATGAGTTTACTAAAATTTCGAGCAAAAACACTCGTTAGATCATGAATTAGGTTCCTCGTCCAAGGAGTACCCATGTTGTATACTTTCGATGGACCCTGCTACACGAGAAATGAGAAATACATGAAAAAATGTAATTGCAATCATGTTTGTTCATGTATTTCTAACTTTTTGTGTAGCAGGATCCATTGAAATTATGCAACATGAGTACTCCTTGGATGAGTAATTAAATTTAACATCCAATGAATACCCCCGCTTGAAATTTGAGTAAAACCTTAGGGAGATAAGTTGAAAATATACGTTGAAAAATTAGTTTTATTATTTATTATTTTTTTAATCTTTTTACTTTTTCACCCCAAAAATGGTGAATCATCCCCCATGGTTGACATTATCACCATGAATCCTATTGGTTCTTATAAAGTTTATTTTGATTGTACATTTTTCTTAGGAGGCCCATTTTAGACCTCAAAATTTCTCCAATGAATACTTGTGTGACAATGTTGATCATGATGAACTTGATATGGCATTTTTTTTAACTCTCACAAAAACCTTGATTAGGAATAGTGAGATTTGTATATGGAATTAATTACCTTTAAGTGTTGCAGTATGTGACAGTGCCTCTTTGACATATTTGACTCTATCCTAAAACAAGTTGTGCAACTCCTGAACCTTACACACAACAAGATATACATATACACGTTTTTACAAAGGAAATTTGAACTTGTTATTACAGTGCAAGCCAAATCAGAAGGAAATTGACCTTAAGTGAACATTTGCGCGCTAAGAGGTATTTTTCACTATTGCGACTGAGATCAAAAGTCAGAGTTTCGTTAATGGTGAAGTTGACAATGACCTAGCTCTCTTGGCAATTGTGATACAATGACAATAACATATATGCTCAATAGATACATGTGACATGATATTTTTTGTGAGCATTATGACAATGATCTTCCTTCCTATATGTGACAATAACATTCATGGTGACAATGATATTCTTATGTTGCAGTGATCTTTTAAGATACATAATGAAAATGAATTTGAATTTGTATATGATGACAAAGCTTTTCGTGATATGGTGACAAAGACCTAGATCCATGAGGAGAGAGACCTTGTTTCTATGATCTTGGTCTTATGATACATAAAGAAATGATTTTTCTATAAGTAAACTTGTTGGCAGCAAACCTTGATTGTGACATTGTGATAACATCTTTATTGACACCTTTATTTTTTACGGTGATGTCATTGACAATGACTTCAATGTTGATAGAAAGTAACCCAAATGTAGATTTTGCAACATTATACTTGATGCATGGTAGTGACAGTGGCTCCCATGATAGAGATATTCATAACATAATGCACATCTATATGGAAGTCTCTTGATGTATAAAATTGTACTCATATCTATGACAATGATAATGATCCTAGGTGTGTGATAGCAAACAACATGACAGATGTGCGATGGAAGTAATTGTGGTAGCATGTTAGTTACAATGATCTTGTTGGATGACACTGATAGTGACTTAATGACCTTTTTGGATGATATTGACAATGACCTCATATGAAACTAGGAATTTTGAGTTGTGGATACTGAAGTGCATTAATAACAGTAGTAGTGATAGGAATTTATAGTTAGAGTAGTGGTGGAAGTAGAGGCAGTGAGAGTGATAATAGTAATAGAGGCAATGAGATTGATATAAGCAACATAAGAAGTAAGAGTGGTAGTAGCAACAAAGGCAGTGGGAATTGTAGCATTAGAGAGAACAATGAAGAAATAGTGGAAAGTCATTGCCTAAGTGGTAGCTGGTGGTTGTGTTAGAAGTAGGTGCATTGTTTGATTATAAGGGAGGCTGAAGTCTTCTATAGACGATCTGCAAACAACTCTAGACTTGGTGAGTTTTATACTTCCTTCTAACTCTATTATTAAAATGTGTATGTAACCATACATAATTGAAAGCTTGATTGAGATGAAAATTTCTATATATTGTTCATTTGATGTGATGATGTTCTATGTTTTAGCTTATGATCTAAATGTTTAAGGAAATAAACTAACCAATTGTGAAAATTTAAGGAAATACTGATTCACCCCCCTTGCAGTATTTCCAGCGGTTGGTATCAGAGAAAGTCCTTCGTTGGAAGCTTAACCTATTGAAATAAGATCCGTAGCATTCAAAGTTGATTAGTGGAGCCTACAGTTGAAGATAAGATGGTTTTTGATCACGAAGAATATGTTAAATCTCTAAAAGACAAATTTTTAAATTGGAATGGAACAAGGATTTGATCAAAGGAAATTATAGTAGTGTTTGTTTAGAAAATTAAAAATTGAAGAAGGAGAAGGAGAAGTACTACACATTAGGGGAACTTTGAGGTCTAAAATGGGTCTCCTAAGAAAAATGTACAACTAAAATAAAATTTATAAGAACCAATATGATTCAAGATGATGATATCAACCATGGAGGATGATTCACCATTTTTGGAGTAAAAAAGTTAAAAGAATAAAAAATAATAAAATAATAAAACTACTTTTTCAACTTGTATTTCAACTTATCTTCCTAATTTTTTACTCAAATTTCGAACAGGAGTACTCTTTGGATGCAAAATTTAATTTCTCATCCAAGGTGTACTCATGTTGCATACTTTCTATGGACCTTCCTACATGAAAAAGGAGAAATACATGAAACAACGTGATTGCAATCACGTTGTTTCATGTATTTCTCCTTTTTCTTGTAGGAAGGTCCATCGAAAGTATGCAACATGGGTACTCCTTGGATGAGAAATTAAATTCTGCATCCAATGAGTGTTTTTGCTCGAAATTTGAGTTAAAACTTAGGGAGACAAGTTGAAAATACGAGTTGATTAAATAGTTTTATTATTTTATTCTTTTTTCCCTCTAAAATTTGATGATGCAATCTAATATTATTTTATTATTTCCACTATTATTTTATAGTTTCCTTAGGAGGCCCATTTTATACCTCAAAATTCCCCTAATGATAACTAGAGATCGTCTATAGTTTAAATCACTTAGCTTCAAGATCAAATTAATAAAAAACAAACACTAGAAAAGGATCACGAGCTTTATCAAGAAAATAAGGAAGCAGATCACCTCAAAAGCATGCTGCAAGAGGGAAATAATAGGGAAAGAACCTTGAAAAACTAGCTCAAGGAAAAAGAAAAGTCGAATAAGTGGAACAAGCAGGATAAAGAAATTGACACACAAGTTACCTCTTTGAAGGATCCAAATAGATTAAGGAAGTCTTAAGAAGTCAAATGAAGCAGAAGGAGGAATATTGCATGAAACATGAACATGAAATTGTCATCTTGAGAGAAGAAGTGGAAAAGCTAAGTTAGAAATTAAGAAGCTCACAGGTGTTGGATGACATTCTAAATTGTCAAAGATCACTACTTAACAAGACACGTCTTGGATATGTTGGTAAGCCCTCATGTTGCAAGGATGAAAACTATAAAAATGAAGAGAAGCATCATATTAAAATGAAGATAATTCACATAAATAAAAGAAGCCCCATGAAGAACATCCTCACTCCAAAGATGAAGAGAAGCCACATGTAAAAGAAGAAAATAAGCATCATGTCAAGGAAGAAAAGAAGTCTCATGATGAAAGGAAACCTCATGACAAGGACGAGGAGAAGTCCAAAATCGAAAGTTTGCATAAGTCAACCAACACCAGAAGTTGGAAGACCAATACCTCAATAAGTCAAGAATATGCATTCAAGATGCCAAATCATAGAAGAGCATTCAGAAGTGGAGAAGAACATATCCTTGGATATTCTCAAGGGAATACACCTTTAGGATATCATCACCCCATGCACCCATACATGCAAGTACATTTCATGGTTATTGTTATACATGTTATAACTATGGAAATAGAGTTGGAGAGTATTGATAAAGGGTTTTATCAAATCCTTAGAAGAATAATTTTTGGAAGACAAGACAGAGTCCCATATGCCTATGAAAACAGAAGCTATGACACATATACTCCATTGTTCAAACAATATTTTGAGTGCTACCTATGTCACAACTTCGATCATTTTGCATGAGATTGTAGAAGAAACTTGACATGGACTCCACATAATTACCAGGAAGGAAGGAATTTCACCATGAAGGAAGACAAGACCACTAGGGTCTGGCAGAGAAAAAATGTCTCACAATGAATTCTCACACAATTTATAGATGCATAGAGATAGGGGGAGTCTATAAGAGAGCATATTTTTCAGGGGGATTATGTAATGGAAGAAATGGCGCATCAGGAAGGCACATTTTTAGAGGGAGTTCACGTAATGGAAGAGATGATGCAGCTAGAAAGCACATTGTCAGGGGGAGCCATGTCAAAAGGTGATATCGTCAAGGAATTTTCAACCACCGTTTTCCATTGATGTCAAAGAGGGAGAGAAGACATGACATGAAGAATAGAGGCATGCAATCAAGGGGAGCATTGATCACAAGGGGAGTATGTGTGTTTCCATAAATGAAAAAGGGGGAGATTGTTGAGTATGTTGTCATTGATCTCAAAGTAGGTACAATAGGTGTAGGATTTATTCATTGATGTCTTAAGTATGCAAGATGCCATGGATGAGACGATGCATTATTGGAACCCTAGCTCTAGGGTTTGGTTTCCATGGTCGATGAACATACCTCACATTTGTTGGATTTTTCGAGGCAACAAATGAGTGAGTTTGTCTTGGAAACCATTTCCAGTGGATTCTCCTTGTCTTGCTGATTTTGTTGATGTGTAGAGCTCTTTGTGGGTCCTCACAGATTGTGATATATGCTTAGTAAAATCTAGTGACCCCAACCAGTGGTATGAAACCATAAGGGGTGATGATTGGTAGATTCTCTTTGGCTCCAAGGGTGATTATGTGGTAGTTTAAATCATGTGATGATGTGGTTGGTTAATTAATTTAGCATAGATAGATTGTGGAAATTTAAGAAGGAAGGGGTTTAAAGGTTACATTTATTATGGTTAAATTTTTGAAAACTAAGTCATGCGAATTGTTATGGTATAAAAGATAAAGGTAAATGTCAATTTATTTTAAATATTCATGAGTCTAAATTTTTGGGAGTTTTGATTCATTTGAAAATTAAATTTCTTAAAAGGAAGGTTCTTCCCTCCAAAATTATAGGTCGACTAACCTTAATAAATATGCCTCCATGAACTATATTAACATATTAATTTTCCTCGCCAAGATAGAGCAAGATGAGTGAAGTTTCTCTACAATTTATCTGTGATCCGGATAACTGGCGAGAAGGATTTTTGCAAGGTTTCTTGGAATTATTTTATTTTGACTATGGATTCACTGGTTCCTTTTTATATTTTTTAGGTCGATCTGTTTGTGCACAAGTATCGTGTATCCTATACATTACTTATATGAAGTAGCACATTCTAAAACCTATATTCCCTAAAACCCAATATTGTTCTACGCCATTTATAAAAATGAACGAGACTTGTAGTACTTGAGGCAAATTTCGTCTACCGCATCAGACTTGGATATATGTGCTCACCTTTGATTGCGTGGGTAATATTTTCATATGTGCTCAATTATTTTCTTATTCAAATTGATGATGAGTTGGCCCAACCTTCGAGCAATTCCCTGGCTGAAAAGACAATGCCAAGAAACTGATGCTAACATACTTCCATAACTTTCTCTAATGTCTTTGAACGCATCACATTCCAAAATGAAATTTTTTTCCGATTCCACTACCTCAGATGTGCAAATTTTACACACCTGTTCATCCCAAGCTTCTTTATGCCTTTTACACCATCTTATTTCACACCGAAGCTTATGTGAGTTAGTTGTTAATTGAGCAATAAGAACCTTTTCCCTCCACGTAATGTTGGCTCCAATGTACTCTTTTTGTTGGAGATCACATGTAGGGTTGGATTCCTCAATGTAGTACTTATTATTTCTACCCAAATATTTTCCCCATACCCATTTACGAACCTTCTCCATAACAAAATTCTTTAGCTCCTTGCTATTTGTGGGACATGCATTGAGGTAGATATTCCACTTTTTCATTCATGTGTAGTTTTGTCTCATCCATGTTTTATTTCTTTCACTCATTCCTTCATTGAACCTAACATTAGACCATCTACCTACTCCCATTTTCTCAATTCTTTTTAGATATCTTATGAGCCGCACCATAGAAATTTCTTTGATGGGATTTTCTCCTGTTTCACTCAACATTATCTCATAAGGCACCGAAATTTTTATTTTGAACTTTCTCATGATCAAGCATTTTTGTATTTTCTCAATTTGTTTCCATTTTGAGACGGGGGTGTTGCTAGCCCACAATTCACACCCATATAGCATCACTGGACAAAATATGAGTTCAAAAAGAACTTTAATTGTTTTCCAATCCCATAACTATGCATCTCTACATTTGTTTTGAAGAGCATATAATGCTTTCCACCCTCCTCAAATTATTTTCTTTCTATAGTCCTCCTAATTAATTTTGTTGTTGAAATCAATGCCGAGGTACTCGTACTCATTTAGTTCTTTAATAATGTTTCCTTCAAATAAGAACATATGTTGGCTCTACTTCCTTTTATTAAAGAAAATCATTATTTTGGTCTTGCAATTATTGACTTGCATCCCCACTGGTCTACAAAAATGCTAAAGGGAATATAGGTGCATCTGCAATCCATGGGCCAATCTAGAAATAAATACAATATCATTAGCATATAAAAGAAGCTTTATCACAAACTCCCCCAAACGAACTCCATTTCCACCTTGTATATTTAGCCACTCTTACAGTTTATTAATAGATAAACCAAAAAAAGTAGGGGTTAGAGGGAAACCATGTTTTACTCCAATGCCACTTCTAAAGCCTTCTGAAATACCCGCTAAGGTTCTAATTTTGAATTTCACCTCTTCATAAAGTATATGGACAACGACTCTATAATGCAAAGGAATTTCAATTTCTTCCATTCTACGCCACAAATTATCTCTAGGGACTATGTCAAACGCCTTTTTTAAGTCAACAAAGCAACATAATACTTCTTCTTTGTCCCCCCAAACCTTTTCAATAACATGTATCAATGTGATACCATGATCCACTGTAGAATGCTTCGGCCTAAAACGTGCTTGTCCTTTTTCCATATTTTCTTTTCCTTCTGCAAACTTGGAGTGAGAATGTTTCATGAACAGATAAACATGGACTTTAAAATTAAAAAAATTGTTTCATGAAACAATAAACACGGACTTTAAAATAAAAACAAAAAACATTTCTTTTAATTATTCGTTATTATTTTTTAATGAAAAGTTCACGAGGAGAGAGAATTAGTGAGGAGAACATGATAGTTAATCGAGTTTGTTTTAAAATTGAGGGTACATTTGCAATCTCTTAAAATGGATATTTTGTAATGTTTAAAAAAAAAAAAAAGATATTTGTAATTTTCATAAAAATAGAAGGTGAGAAGTATTAATCACAAGCATTCATGATTACTTCCTTTTGAAGGAGAAAATGATTGTAATTGCACTTTTGTTGCTCCCTCTTGTACTCTATATTTAATAAAAGGGATATTTTGTGGTGGTGGTTGAGTCCCAATTTTTGGGACATTTGGTTCTTGTCCAGGGTTGAAATGGGACACATTGTGTTCTTTTGTGCATTTTTTTCTCTATCACTCTGTCTTACTCTCCTCATGGAGACAAGCAGTATTGTATTTCCTAAACTTGTTGGCATAAACTATTTTTATTGGAGAAAACACATGCAACCTATATTCATCACCAAATATTTATGGGAACCTGTAACTGATGGATACACTATGCCTTCTCCCGATGAATTCAGAGCATTAATGATCTGAAAATGTGTGAACAAAATATTTCTTATACAGAGATAGAAAGTAGGGGCTTTTACTGGTTATTTCACCTTTACTATCTAAAGGATGAAACTAGAAGCTTCTGGCCCTCTTACTGGCTCTGCCTAAAAAAATATGAAGTAAACACTAAATCGATCTGGAAATGAAAGTATTTGTTTATGTTTGCAAAGTATTCATTAACCAAATTTTATGTGTGAATAAGCAAGTTCAAGTATTCTGCAATCGAAGTAATGTGGTTTGAAGTGAAACAAATGAGTTTTGATCACTGTATAAGTATCATTGTGAAAAGTGGACTTATTAAAAATTATTGTTTAATATAGTAAACTCTGGAAAATAGCAGCAAAAATGCACAACATAACAGGAAGCATTTGATTCAGCGATTCAGAAGCCTCTGTAGAAACACTATGTAGGTCCAAAAGCACTCGACGAACTTCCTCTTTTATTAATCCTCAAAATAAGTATTACACCATGAAGAAAGCCTCAAAAGGATAAAATAGCTGCAAATTCAGAAACAGAGTGCTGGAAACAGTAAAAATTGACTATTCATTCACCTTAAATGGATGAACATAGTCCAAAACATCTGATCATTCACCTAGCCCTAAAGGCTCCACAAGAAAATTCGCTGATAAAATTATTTGATAAGTGCACAGTGGCTGTGGCTAAGCCCAACAACACAGATAGCTGACAAGCAGGATAAAAAAATGGTCCAGTGGACTTTCCTAGCCAGTTACGAACGGAAACAAATTTTGCCCTGGTGGGGCTGAAAACTCACATCATTTGGGTAGCCGGTTAAGCCCGCTAAATAAGGGCGGCCACAAGTGGGCGAGGTCCGCCATTTCATGCTAATTCGTTGAGAGCTAAAAGATAAGGGTCACGGGTCAATAATACACCCTTGGATGGTTTAAAACTTTGATTATGACAGAGTTGTTAAAGTAGATAATATGTGATAGCCGTGTTAGTAGGGCCTCCCTCCTCCCGACGGTCATAGCGTACGAAAGCTCGCAGGCGCTGTTCTTTGTTCCAGCTTGGCTCTTGGTTCCGAGCTTGGAATTGTATGCGGGAAAGTGCAAGCCTAGGTCACCAAACCTAATGAAAACTTTAAATAGAAATTATTTTAAGTTTTGACCAAGGCAAGGTGTTCATGACTGATGATTGGTACCCAAACATCATAAGCCGAGTCAAACCACCATGCCGCTCCAAACAAATTTTGAATAACATAATTTCATTGGACTTGGGGCCACGTGAGCCTAAAGACATTGCACATAAGCACCGCGATATGATTATGCTATCGGGTGTTCCCGGAGAATATTTTGTGCAATATTCTATTTTTAATAAAAAATTTATAAAGTCAAACTGGCTATTTTTTTTACTAAAATTGGCAAACTTCAAAGCTGAATAACTTTCTCATACAGCATCGGTTTTCAGTGCCGTTAGCATCTACAGGATCATTTTTCCGAGCTCTTTCCATTAGTTCTGGTTTGGACCATTTCTGAGCAACTATTTTTTTGAGCATTTTTCCATTAGGGACTTGATCTCCTGATCACACCTCCCAAATGGGAAGCTTTTGGACCCCAAAATCTCTCTGACTAGTGAAACTGATAATGTGGAGACTGATTCTCCACTTTTCCACCCTTGAATAACTGAAATCTACCCGATTTCATAAAATGGAGCTTTTGAGAAAATGATAATCTATCTCTAGAATCAACTGATCGACCATTGCTAAGATTGACTGAGTCATGATACAAATGATTAAAATTTGCAGAACAACAATTGTAATCTGCAGAAAACAAATTTTTTCTACACTGATCAAACTTCCCAGAAGACTTAAAATAACTTTCACCTTGCAAACTGTTCCCATGGCGAATTCGACCATACTGAAACCAACTTTTTCCCATGTTGAATTGGGTGTCCTTCTTGCTTGCACTGCTTTGCTTTGGCATTTCATTCACTGCATTGGATGACCTCAAAGGTAATTTGCGCAACATAACATCATGTTTTTTCAAAGACAAACTATTATTAAACTGAGACAAATCATTAGCAACATCATAAAAAGGTGAATGCTCAAAATCTGGTCGTTTCAACATTAACAAAGTTAGACTTTGACTTGCCTTAACCAGTCTTTTCAATTGACTTGCATGGAGTAAAGAAGATTCCAGCTTCTTCTTGTGAGCTCTCACAATGTACTCTTTACCATCTTTGAACAAGTGATACTTGTTTTCATTGCGATAAAAGATAACCTTCCTGTCAAATAAGTAAGGACTTCCCAAAACAATACCTGAGATATCAAGCAGCACCACATCAAGTTCAACTGTGTTAATAAAGTGTGCAGTTATTGCAAAGCGCAATATGCACTTCCTTGAGACTTGCAAGTTGGCATCCTTGCATATCCATCCAAGTGGATATGGCTTCGGATGTGGAATGGTCTCAAGTTTAAGCTGCTTGAACAAGTCTTCAGATATAAGATTCGCTTGTGACCCACTGTCAAATAGTGTGTCAATTTTGGTATGTTTTGAAACTACCCTCACATGGAAGAGCTCTATCCTCCTCTTTTCTTCATGAGTATCTTTGTGACAATTCAAAGAGCTAGAACTGGGATTTGTGTTTTGCACCGCTTCTTTCCCCTTAATATTCTTTAAAACCATGGCTATTGTTTTTGTCTCATCTCCTGAGTTTGACCCTAAGTCTTGCTCAAATGTTGCTACAATTTTCTCCTTTTCTTTGGTCTTGTTTTTGTTCTTGAATTTTTCTGGTTTCAGTTCAGGATGAAGCTTCCAGCAATTATCTTCATCATGAATTGTCTTTGAACAGTTCTTGCAAAAGAACTTTCCTTTTTCCTTTCTTGAATTTGCAACTCTTTTCTTTCCTTTGTTTTTGAAATTACTATCCTCATCAAAAGTATTATTTCCTCTAGCTTCTAAATGTGTAGCCTGCACACAGAATTCATCTAAGCTGGTAGGATTGAACATTAGAATAGTATGTTGCAGATAATTGTGCAAACCTCCTGTGTATTTCAACAAGGTGTCTTGACTTTGTAAGTCTACCCCAAGTAGAAGTGATCTCCTTCTAAACTCTTGGGTATAATATTGCACATTTTGACCCTTAAGTTGCCTAAAATTTTGCCAATTCATGATTGCCTTCTGAATATGAGAAAGAGGATAAAACCGTCTCTTAATAGCAGTAATAAACTCATTCCAAGTTAGAGTTATCTTACCATGCTTTTTAATCTCCTCTCTGGTCTTGGCTTCCCACCAAACCAAAGCTGCTCCATCCATTCTCAAAGAGGCTAATTGGATTTTTGTGTCATCATCATGCAAATTCTAAATTCTTAGATAGACTTCCAGCTGTCTAATCCAATTGTCCAATTTTTCTGCATTCACATCACCATTAAACATCGGCAACTCAAACTTCACATTAAGCTTTAACAAAGGATTTCTAAGAGATGTTTTTGTTTTGTGTGACTGATTAACAGAAGTTGAAGAGGATGATGTGGAGGAAGAGGATGACGATGGAGATGAAGGATCACCATTTCCTCCATTCCCTTTCTTAGACTCATCCTTGTCTTTCTTCCCTCTTGAAGAATCTCCTTATTCTCTTTGGTTTCTAGACCCTTCTCCAGCAATCCTATCATTTCTCTCCTGGTATAGGATCCTAACCATCTCAGTCATGTCCAAAAAGCTTTTCTAAAGACTCTTTCTTCTTCCTTGGGATTCATTTCCTCATGTACTTCTCCTTCTCTGAAAGACATGTTTGTGGCTGATTCTAAGGCTAATGAGGATGAAATGGAAGGTGGAGATAATGGCACCCTAGCCCTCCTTGGTTGAGGATTATCTTGTTCTCTAACCAATTGACCTTCCCCTCTTTTCAATTTCAGCCTAGTAAGCATCAAATTTTGCAGAATAACACAATCTTCTTGCACAAATTTCACAAAATCTTAAGCAAAACCTAGAGCTCTGATACCAATCTGATCTGAAAATGTGTGAACAAAATATTTCTTATACAGAGATAGACAGTAGGGGCTTTTACTGGTTATTTCACCTTTACTAGAAAGGATGAAAACAGAAGCTTCTAGCCCTCTTACTGGCTCTGCCTAAAGAAATATGAAGCAAACACTAAATCGACCTGGAAATGAAAGTATTTGTTTATGTTTACAAAGTATTCATTAACCAAATTTTATGTGTGAATAAGTAAGTTCAAGTATTCTGCAATGGAAGTAATGTGGTTTGAAGTGAAACAAATGAGTTTTGATAACTATATAAGTCTCATTGTGAAAAGTGGACTTATTAAAAATTACTGTTTAATGTAGTAAACTATGGAAAATAGCAGCAAAAATGCACAGCATAACAGTAAGCATTTGTTTAAGCAGTTCACCCCTCTCTTGGGCTACCTCTGCTGGGTCCAAAAGCCTCCAAATAGGCTTTTCCCTCTTTTATTAATGCTCAAAATAAGTATTACACCATGAATAAAGCCTCAAAAGGCTAAAATAGCTACAAATTCAGAAACAGAGTGCTGGAAACAGTAAAAATTGACTATTCATTCACCTCAAATGGATGAACATAGTCCAAAACAACTGATCATTCACCTAGCCCTGATGACTCCACAAGAAAATTCGCTGATAAAATCGCTGACATAGTGCCCTGATGGCTCTGCAACCTATTCCAACAGCTTCAGAATGCTGCAATACCCCCAGATCAAAAAAAAATTCGTCACAATTGGACTTTCCTAGCCAAAGTTATGACTGAAACAACTTTTGCCCAGTTAGGGCTAGAAAACCTCCACTAATTGTGGAAGATTGACAGTTAGGTATGCTAAATAAGGAGCAGCCACTAAATTAGGCCAAGTCTGCCATTTCCACCACCAGTTTGTTGAGGGCTAAAGAGATAAGGGTCACGGGTCATATGACCGCACCCTTCGGAATTGGTTTTAAAACTTTGAGTTATGGTGGAGTTTATTAAAGTCGCAACCATATGATAAAACCATGTATTAAATGGAACTCCGCTCCTCCCGCTGGTCCTCGTGACCATGACTCAAACATGTTGCGTGCCTGTTGACTTGGCTCTTGGTTCCGAGCCTGCAGTTGTATGCTGAGGGGGTTGGCCCCCTTTCGGGCCTCGCCCAAACCTAATGAAAAATTTAAATAGAAGTTTATTCCGAGATTTTTTAAGAACTGCTGTCGTGACCCAATGGTTGGGCCACCCGACTTTGTCCACCCTGACCCGGGGTCGAACCCTGCTCCTCCAAACAAAATTTTGAATAACACAATTTCATTTGAACTTGGGGCCACGTGGCGACCTCCGGGCTAGCCACATGGCGCCTTTTGATTGGCCGCCTTCGAAATATTCCACAGAATATTTTGTGGAATATTCTATTTTTAATAAAAAAATTATAGAGTCAAACTGGCCATTTTTTTTACTGAAATTGGCAAACTTCAAAGCTGAATAACTTTCTCATACAGCGTCGGTTTTCAGTGTTGTTCATGTCTACAGGATCATTTTTCCGAGATCTTTCTAGTCGTTTTGGTTTGGACCATTTCTAAGAAACTAATTTTTTGAGCATTTTTCCATTAAGGACTTGATCTCCCGATCAATTAAGTGATCATGAAAATAAATCTCTTAAAGAGCTTATTAAGAAATATAATGAATCACTTTCACTTATAGGTAACACTCTTTAAGAATCTATATTTCCAAGAACTGGTGGTACAATATCATCTTAAAAAGCATAGGATATCTTAAAGAACACATATGAAGGTGTTGTTTTAGCTAAACTACAAACATTAAGGAGGAATTTGAAAATTACCATATGTAAAGTAATGAATCCATTCATGATTACAACACAAAAATGCAAGATCTTGTTAATCAGATGAGGTCGTTAGATGAAGATGTTCCAGAAAGAAGGCTAGTTGAGAAGATTTTAAGAAGTGTTTTGCCTAAGTTTCAGATGGTCACTACCAGTATTATTGTCTCCAAAGATTTAAATGCCATGAAAATTTATGAATTAAGTGGGTTCTTTTTAATTGTTGAAGAGAATCAACCATATGAGAAATTAGAACATGCATTTTCTACAAAGCACAGAGGAAGTGGGAGGAGTACGAGTCAATATCATAATCAGAATCAAAACAGAAATCAACAAAGTTCACAAGGAAATGCATCACCTTTGAGAGTTAGAGGAAGGAATCCTGGTCATTTTAGAGGAAGAGGCAAAGAGGGATCTCGAGGAAGAGGACAAGGAAGATACAGAGGAAGAAATGGAGGAAGAGGTGGAGGATTACAATGTTATTATTGCCAAAAAAATTTCCATATTGAAAGAAATTGTTATGCAAAAATGCGAGATATGGAGCAAAAAGGTGCTAATATAGTTGTTGAAGAAACTAGGTATGAGAAGTTACTCATCTCAAGTTTGATGGCGCATAGTGAAGAAAGTGAAGCATGGTATATTGATTTAGGATGTTCAACTCAAATGACATGTCAAGAGGAGTTGTTTACCAAAATTAATGACAACTATTATGGTAAACTCATATTTTGATCTAAATTTGAATGTTACTTTTGCTACGCTAATTTCATTTTTAGATATAGAACTTATTTACTGATCCTATTCTTGATGTACAGGTTCCCTTGTTGCTTATGTGTGTCAAAGAGGTAATTAAAACTGAATTTTATGAGTGAATTTGAAAGTATAAAGCATGAATTTAAATGGTTGAACATCAACAACATAAATAACATCAAACCATCACAACTGATCCATTAAAACAAAGTTTTGATGACGGATTTCACCCCTCCCGGGCTACATCTCCTTGGTCCAACTTCATAGCTTGGGCCTCTGTATTAGCTCAATTGTGCTCAAATTTTTGTTTACATGCATCAAATGATATTGTAACCTATTAAAATGAGTTCAAAATGTCGAAATCTATCAGAAATGACTATTTATTTACTCAATTTGGTTACCAGATGCGTTAGGCATGGCCTTCCCTCCTGGTGGCCGTAGGCTTCAAAATTTATTCAAGGCAACAAAAACCTCTGTAAACTTGCTCCTATACCTTTGCAAAATATTCCAATGTGTTCATAGCATGCCAATTAGCCAAGAATGACTCTTTCTGAGCTCAATTTGGTCTAAAATTGACTCAGTTATGGAAAAAACAAACTTTCCCCCAATTTCTCCTCCAAATCTAGAAGGACTCCAGCTTAACTTCGACAAATTTGACAGAAACTCCGAATTCAGTGCCACCACTAATTCCACCACCAATTAGTAACTGGATTAATTAAATTTTAAACGTGCTTAACTGGTGAAGGAGGGCTGGCTCGCGGGGTTGTCCCCCTCCGTTCCCGCCACCTGATAAAAAACGCATACAAATATGATTTTGATGCAAAGCTTTTCAACATTCAAGGCCCATGGCCCATTGGTAAAAGTGCGTGGTGTTTGGGGGGGAGGTCATAGCGTCAAACCCCAACCCTCGTCGCACCTATATATTTTGAAATGTATTTTAAAAACCCTTTGAAATTTGCACCATCGGTTGCACCATCAGATATATAATACACGCGGAATTTAGGTTGGTAATACCAACGTTTAATAAAATGCGGTCCATTTAATATACGCATTGACCCTTTGCACATAATCCGCTCCACTTAATATATGCCTTGACCCTTAGCACATAATCCACTCCACCGTTAATATTACTCCAATGTAATGTTTGCGGACTAAGGTTTGTAATATGTAACGTTGCCAACACATATGACTTAGGACTTAGGTCATGATTTGATAAATATATATATGCGGAATTTAAATAAGGCTTGACAATTATATATATATATATATATATATATATATATATATATATATATATATATATATATATATATATATATATATATATATATATATATATATATATTTCAATCTTAATAAAAAAAATAATTTCTAGCACATAATATCATAAACCCAAATTCAACCTTAGGAGGCCATTGGACAAATTTTACCTTCACAAATCAAACTGGCGAATCTCGCAGTGACACTTGTCACAGTCCCATTGGACAAAAACTGAAGAAGATTCCCTGAATGCTGACTAGGGCTGCCATGTCATCAACCTGTACTTGTTCTGCAATTTCTTTTATAAAATATTTTCTATTTTGAACGACGATCAACAAACATAACTCCTTCATCCGAACTCGATTTTCAACGAAACGAGTTGTATTGGATTCCTTGCAACGGGTCGGTCCATTAGATAACTTTTGAGGTCTAAAATGGGTCTCCTAAGAAAAATGTATAACCAAAATCAACTTTATAAGAACCAATAGGATTCAAGATGATGATGTCAACCATGGGGATGATTCACCATTTTTGGGGTAAAAAAGTAAAAATAAAAAGAAAATAAAATTATAAAACTATTTTTTCATCTTGTATTTTAAACTTATCTCCCTAAGGTTTTACTCAAATTTAGAGCGGGAGTACTCGTTGGATGTAAAATTTAATTCATAATCCAAGGAGTACCCATGTTGCATACTTTCAATAGACCCTGCTACATGAAAAATGAGAAATACATAAAAAAGTATGATTGCAATCATGTTTTTCATGTAGCAGGGTCCATCAAAAGTATGTAACATGGGTACTCCTTGGATGAGGAATAAAATTTTGCATCCAACGAGTGTTTCTGCTCGAAATTTGAGTAAACCCATAGGGAGATAAGTTGAAAATAAGAGTTGAAAAAGTAGTTTTTTTCTTTTTTCCTCTAAAATTTGATGATGTAATCTAATATTGTTTTATTATTTCCACTATTATTTTAAAATTTCCTTAGGAGGCCCATTTTAGACCTCAAAATTCCCCTAATGGCTGTCGTTCTGGTTTCATTCAATTTTGAGCACTTTCATTTTTGAGCTAAAATTTTAAGCCTCTGATCATTCCTCCCCAATAGAAGCCTTTTGGACCCCAAAATCCCTCTGATTACTGATCATGTGGATGAGGGTATTGTTCCCTCACCCTTCCAGTATTTATCCACTGAAATTTTCCCAATTTCATCATTTGGATCTTTTCACAAAATGTCAACTTTTTCCTTGATCCTTGCGACCTTCTCTTGCTGTCATTGACACCATCATGCTGCAATATTTCTGAATTTGCAGGACAAAAATCTATTCTTGTAGAAACCATATTGTTCCTACCTTGGTCAACAATCAAAGGAAACTTAAAAACTTTCTTACCTTGCACACTGTCACCATGGCGATTTTTAGTTGATCTCACTTTGTACTTGCGTTGAATCTTGACCAAGTATCTTTGCCATTGCCATGAAACTTTTGGAAACCAACAATAAGCATTTGTAGAACCCATGCCTTCTTTACCAAACTTCTTTTTCACTTTCTCTTTGACCTTTTCACTCTCTTGCACCGACATCTTGTTTCCAGCACTGCTCAACGTTGATGTTGACTACTGCAATTCTGTCACATCTTTTTCACCTTCTTTCAAAGGCAACCTGTTAACATCCTAAAACAAATCATTACAAGCATAAGCATATTTTTGAAAAGTTTGATTCAAAATATCTCTTTGTTTTTTCAACAATGTCAAGTTATGACTTGCATTCACTATCCTCTTCATTTCACTTGCATGTACAAGAGACAAACTTGTCTTCTTCTTATGCGCTCTAATTATGTACTCAATACCATCCTTAAACAAGTGATAATATTTATTCTCATGGTGATGAACTACTGCTTTCCTATCATACAGATAAGGAATTCCCAATACAATACCTGATATCTCAAGCGGCACCACATCAAGCTCAACTTCATCAAGAAAGTTTGAGTTGATGGAAAATCTTAGTAAGCACTTCCTTGTAACCTGCAAGTTTGCATTCTTGCATATCCAACCCAAAGGATATGGTCTTCGATGTCTAATAGTTTCAAGGCCTAGCTTCTTAACCAAATCTTCGGAAATCAAGTTAACTTGTGACCCACTATCAAAAAGTTTATCAATCTTGGTATGTTTAGAGACAACTCTAATATGGAAAATTTCTATTCTTGTATCTTCATCATGAGAATCATTTGAACAATTTGAAGAAATAGTGCTTGCAACATTTTTACCTTTCAAACCCATGGCTGTAATCTTTATCTCATCTCCGGAATCTGACGCTAAGTCATGTTCAACTATAGCAACAATTTTCCCCTTCTCTTTGGCTTTCAATCTGTTTGGTTTCAATTCTGGATGAAGTTGCCAACAATGGTCTTCATCATGGTCGGTCTTTGAAATTTTTTTGCATCTGAGTTTTTCCTTCTCTCTTTTTACAGAGCTATTTCTTTTCCCTCTTCCATAAAATTTTCCTTTTCCTTTACCCTCACTTTCACTTTTCTCCTCTATGTTTTGTTTCCCTCTTGCCTCTAAGTGTGTGGCTTGTACACAAACTTCATCTAAATTGCTTGGGTTAAACATAAGGACAATATGTTTCAAATAGGAATGTAAACCCCCAATGTATTTCAAGAGTGTATCTTGGGAATTCAAATTTATTCCTAACAATAAAGCCCTTTTCCTAAACTCTTGGGTATATTTTTGAACTATTTGACCCTTGAGTTTCTTAAAATTTTGCGAACTCATAATATATTTTTTCATATATGCTAAAGGATAAAACTGTATTTTAATGGAAGAAATAAACTCAACCCAAGAAATGTATATCTTATAGTGGATTCACATTTCCTCTTGAGTCTTTTATTCCCACCAGACTAGTGTTGCTCCTTCTAGTCTTAATGAAGTCAACTGGATCTTTATGTTGTCTTCATCAAGGTTCTAAATTCTGCAATACACCTGCAATTGATGTATCCAATTGTCAAGCCTCTCTGCATTTACCTCACCATTGTACATGAGAAGTTCAAACTTAATGTCTAATTTGAGTAATGGAGTTTTTCATCTTGTGGCCTTTGAGTGAATATGAGTGGTTTTTGTGGTGGAAGTGGAAGATGATGCAGATGGAGATGATGAGGATGATGAAGATGGTGCAGATGGACGTGGATTTCCTCCACTACCCTTTGAACTCCTCTCTTCATCCTTCTTACCATCTGAAGTTCCTTCTCCATATGGAGGCTTAGAACCTTCTCCTGCCATCCCAACAATAAATACATCAAACATAACCTTAGCCATCCTCTTTATGTATTTCATGTCTCTCTTGAAATATTCATGTTTTGAATGTCCTTGAGTCTCTCCAACACCTGACATGATGGCTATGGATTCAAGATCAAATTCTAATGCTTGTACCTCTTCAATCAACTCAGCTTCTTGTACAAATTGTACCTCTTCAATCTCAACTTCTTGAGACAAAACTTGAGGTTCTTCAAGTGAAACTATGAGTGGAATTTTGGGTGAGGATGATGCTCTTTCAGCTCTCCTTCTTCTGGTCCTAATCTCATGACTTGTAACCAAGAATTTCCCTTCACTTTTCTGCAACTTTAACCTTGTCAACATCACAAATTTGCAACCATTAAACTAGCACAAAACTTCAAGCAACTATCAAGAAAATAACCCTGCCTTTCAACCAAAGCTTTTCAACCTTGCTCTGATACCAACTTGATCTGAATTTTAATGTTAGTTTTGCTGTGCTAATTTCATTTTCAGATATAAAACTTATTTACTGATCTTATGCTTGATGTACAAGTTCCCTTGTTGCTTATGTGTGTCAAAGAGGTAATTAAAACTGAATTTTATGAGTGAATTTGAAAGAATAAAGCATGAATTTAAATGGATGAACAACAAAAACATAAATAATAACAAACCATCACAAATAATCCGTTAAACATAGTTTTGATGAAGGAGTTCACCCCTCCTCGGCTACATCTCCTTGGTCCAACTTCATAGCTTGGGCCTATGTATTAGCTCAATTATGCTCAAATTGTTGTTTACATGCATCAAATGCTCTTGGAACATATTCCAATGAGTTAAAAATGTTGAAATCTATCAGAAATGACTATTTATTTACTTAATTTGGTTACCAGATGGTCTAGGTATGACCTTACCTCCTAGTGGCCCTAGGCTTCAAAATTTCTTCAAGGCAACAAAAAAATCTGTAAAATTGCTCCTCTGCCTCTGAAACCTGTTTCAATGTGTTCATAGCATGCCAATTAGCCAAGAATTACTCTTTCTAAGCTCAATTTGGTCGAAAATTGACTCAGTTATGGCAAAAACAAACTTTCCCCCAATTTCTCCTCCAAATCTGGAAGGACACCAGCTAACTCCGACAAATTTGGTAGAATCTACGAATTTAGCACCGTCGCTAATTCCATTGCCAATTAGTAACTGCATTAATTAAATTTTAAACACGCTTAACTGGTGGATAAAGATGCATTAATCACACTTAGTAGGAGGCGCTAGCTCTTGATTTCATGGTGCAGTCACGTGGAGGAGGGTTGGCCCCCTCCGTTCCTGCCACCTGATCAACAACACATTCAAATATGATTTCACCACAAATATTTTCAATGTTTAGGGCTAATGGCCCATTGGTAAAAGTGTGTGGTGTTTGGGGGGAGGTCATGGGGTCAAACTCCGACCTTTGCCCCATATATATATTTTGAAACGTATTTTAAAAACTAACCCTGCCAATGAATATGACTTAGGATTTAGGTCATGGTTTGATAAATATATATATGCGGAATTTAAATATAATTAAGGTTTGACAATTATATATATATATATTCCAATCTTAATAAAAAATAATAATTTCCAGCGCATAATATCATAAATCCAAATTCAACCTTAGGAAGTCATTGGACAAATTTTACTTTCACAAACCAAACTGGCGAATCCCGCAGTGACACTTGTCACAATCTCATTTACAAAAATTGAAGAAGATTCCATGAATGCTGACTAGGCTTCCATGTCATCAGCTTGTACTTGTTTTTCAATTTTTTTATAAAAATTTCCTGTTTTGAACGACGATTAGCAAACCATAAATTCTTCATCCGAACTTGGTTTTCAACGAAACAAGTTTCATTGGATTCCTTGCAACGAGTCAGTCGTTGTAATTCTAGTTTCATTCAATTCTGAGCACTTTCTTTTTTGAGCTAAAATATTGAGCCTCTAATCATATTTGGTGATGATAGTGTTTCTGAGGTGAAAAGGAAAGGCATAGTTGCAATACCAACATTACTTATTAAGAAGGAGTTAATTGAGGACAATTTGTTGACACCAAAATTGAAGAAGAACCTAATTCTATAGGACAAATGATGGAGAAAACTACAAGTTAGTGTTTGATAATATAGATATCTTAATCATGGATAAGTTGAATCAAAACAAAGTTGCAACAAGAGGTGAAATGATTGAAGATATAATTTTCAATCTCTCCTTTGATTCAAGTAATTCACAGAGTTTAAAATAAACAAAATAATCAAATACAATAAGCTTTGGCATTATAGGATGCGACATCTGAATTTTCCGTGTTTGGCGTTGTTGAGAAAGAAAAACATGGTGAATAGTATTCCTTATATTAATTTGGATGATGTATGTATTTGAAGGGTGTATTTTTGGGAAACAACACAGGGAAAGTTTCTTAGATATAACATGGAAGGCTAGAGAACGTCTAGCTTTAGTGCATTCAGATTTGCGTGGTCCAATGGTGACTGTGTATTTTGGAAAGGCACGTTATTTTATCACTTTCATTGATGATTATTCTAGGAAGACATGAGTGTATTTTCTGCAAGAGAAGTCTGAAGTGTTTTCTCATTTCCTCGAGTTAAGGATTTAGTTTTAAAGAAAAGTGGTATGAAAATTCTCACCCTAAGAACAAATAATGGGGGAGAATACAACTCAAATGATTTTTTGAATTATTATAGGAATAATGTAATAAATTGAGAGTTTACTAATTCATATTCTCCTAAAAAAAATGGTGTTACCGAGAGGAAAAATAGGGCCATAGTTGAAATGACTAGAAGCATGTTAAAAACTAATTCACTTAGAAATGAGGTTTGGGCTGAAGAAGTATACACAACAATATACACTCTTAACCGATGTCCTATAGAAGGAGTGTTGAATTTGACTCCAAAAGAAGCATGGTCAGGATACAAACAAAGTGTTGCACATATGAAAGTTTTTGGTTTGACTACATATGCACATGTTCCTAAGGAAAAGATGAAGAAATTGGATGATAAAAGTGTGAAGTGTATATTTACTGGATACAATACTTAAGCAAGAAGTTACATGTTGTTTGATCTTGAAGCAAAGGAGATAATAAGCAAGATGTTGTGTTTGATGAGAAGGGAATATATCATCTAGAACATGTACAATTTGAATTGAAGAAAGGTGCAATGAATATTGGTGATGAATCAAATTCCAAGTTAGTAAAGATAGATGAGGTTAAGAAGCCTAAGTGGCTTGAAAGGGGTCATTTAGAAATAAATATGTTGGATAATTTTTTTGAAAGAAGGGTTAATAGATCTCAAAGTTCTCTAGTAAATTATGAAATTATGGCACATGTAATGAAAATGGATGAACCACAAGATTATGCAGAAGCATCAAGAACAAAGGAATGGAATGAATTTATGGAAGTATAATTGAATGCCTTGGTAAAAGATGATACATGGGACTTGGTCAAATTACCAAAGGGAAAATATGTATTTGGCACTAAGTGGGTTTATAAAACCAAGTATAAATTAGATGGCACAATTGATAAGTATAAGGCTCGTTTAGTTGCAAAGGGATATGCACAAAAATAAGGAATTGATTATACTAAGACATTTGCCCCAGTTGAAAAGTTGGATACAATCAGGATGGTTCTTACATTAGCTGCACAATACAAGTGACCAATTTTTTAGATGGATGTTAAATCAACCTTTCTAAATGGTTATGTGGATGGATAAATATATGTGGAGCAACCTGGTTGTTTTGAAGAGCCAGGAAAAGAAGATTATGTTTATAAGTTGAAGAAGGCCTTATATGGTCTTAAGAAAGTGCCAAGGGCATGGTATTCAAGAATTGATATGTATTTTTAGGACCATGGCTTAATTAAAAGTTTATCTGAGCCCAATCTTTATATCTTTCAGTCAGGAAAGGACATTCTGATAGTTGTCTTATATGTTGATGATTTGATCTACATGGGGAATAATACAAAAATATTTCAAAGGTTTAAGTCGCATATGATTATTGAGTTTGAGATGACAAATATTTGTGAGTTGCATTACTTCTTGGGTATTGAATTTTGGTAGAAGGAAGATGGAATTTTTCATGTCACAAGCCAAGTATACTTGGGGCATTGTGAAGAAGCTTAGAATGTTGAGTTGCAAGCCAGAGACAGCTCCTTTGGAATTTGGGTTGAAGTTATACAAACATGATGACTCCAACTAAGTTGACGTTACTTTGTATCATCAGTTGGTTGGAAGTTTGATCTATTTAACTACAACTTGACCAAATATTTCTTTTGTAGTCAATATGGTATCAAGATATATGGCAGAGCCCAAGGAATTTCATTGGAAATATTATAATAGGATTTTAAGATATTTGCATGGAACAATTGGTTATGGTTTGGTATACATGTCTACAAAATATTTTAGGTTGATTTGTTATACAGATTCAAATTCAGCTGGATGCATGGATATCATGAAATCAACTTTAGGGTATTCATTTAGGAAAAGTTCTACAAATTCAGATTTGATCTTGGAATATTTCCAAATGATCATTATGGGTGAGAAATGATGAAATAATGGATCATTTCTCAAATATTAAATAATTAAAGTTGTTTTTTTTAGTGATACATTTATGGAGAAATTAGTGGAATGACATATGAAATATTTGTGGATGATCGTTGAGAGAATTATGGAGTGCTTTGTGGATTTATTGATTGAGAAATTTGTGGAGATGAAAAATCCCAAGACCTCTCCTCATGTATAAATAGATTCCTATATTAATGAAATTTGATTTGAGTTGGTGTGTGAGAGCTGTGTGCATTATTGTTAAATATTTTATGCTTTGTAATTTATTTTTAACTGTGATGTGCTTTCTTTCATAACAAAATCTCATTTAGGGAATGGTGATCATGTGATATTTTATTACACCCCAAGCGAATATAATGAGCTTTCCCTATAGATTGGATTTTAAGGCTACAAACAAATAATGTTATTGAGTATTAAGCCTTGATCCTAGAAGTTTATCTATCCAAAACCATGTGTATTAAGTTTTCATAGGTATTAGAAGATTCTAAACTCTATCATTTTCCATATTAAAAACATTTATTATACAAGAGAGAGAGGTTGAGGATCTGTAAACAAGAAGCAATGGATTTGATAGACCACTTTGAGGCTTTCTTTATTATCTATATCCCAAGGGAACATGATGAATTAGTTGATTCTTTAGGTATCAATGCCTCTTTTAGCTGAGTATTTGTGGCTATTATAGATTCTTGGGAGGGCTCTAATGATGATAAACAAGTAGAAATGTTTTTTTATCAATGAGGCAAGATTCATTGATAATAAGGTTGATTGGTAAGACTTGAGTGAAGTTTTGAGGTGGTTGAAATGACGTAGAAAATCATGATTTAAAAGGGGCCAGTTCCAATAAAGAAAATCATTTGATAGGAATAATAAGCAAAATGAAGGATTGGGGAAACCAATCTTGAGGAATATGTCAAAAGTAACATTGACTCTGAAACTAGTCCTTAGATAATAAACATAAAAAGGGTAATTCCAAGGAAAGAAAAGATAAAAAAATTAATTAGGGAGTACAAGGATGTATCTGCTTGGTCATATGATGACCTTAAGACTTACAAAAAATATAACATACAACATACTATCCCACTCAAATAAAATATCAATCCTTTCACATAGAAATTGAAAAGGATTAACTATAAGCTCCTTCCCTTAATAAAAAAGGAGTTAAAGAAAATGCCTGTAGTATGAATCATTACCCCAACTGGACACTTACCATGGTTTGTAAACTTGGTAGTAGTGAGAAAGAAACTAGTGAGATAAGATTTTGTGTTGAATTTGGAAATATCAACCAATGATCCTTGAAGGATAACTATCCATTTCCAATTATGGATAACTTCTTATAAAGATCAATAGGCACATACATGTTTTCCATGCTTGATGGTTTTTAAGTTAATAATCATATTTTGGTTAAGGAAGAAGATAGAAGTAAGAATGCATTCAAAACTCCTTGGGGAACCTAATAGTTTCTTTTAATGGAATTTGGTCTAATGAATGAAATTTTTACTTTCCAAAGGGCCATGGATTATTCAAGGACTTGTTGGAAAAATTATTGAAATCTCCCAAGATGATCTGAATATTTTCTTTAAGAATAGAAAAAATTATGTCCACCATCTAAAAATTTTGATAACTATAGAAATTTTAGCATATCCTTGAATCCTATGAAGTCAATATTTGGTGTGGATGAAGGAGAGTTTCTAGGACATAACATTTTCATTAAGAGGTTATTAATCCAATAAGAATTGAGGTTGTCTAGAAAATTCCTTTACCTGAAACAAAAAATGCTATGAATTCTTTCTTAGGAAAAATAAACTTCATCAAGAGACTCATTCCAAAATTTGCGGAAATCAATAAGCCTATTTCAGATATTTTCAAGAATGATAAAGAAAAAAAATTGGAAGATTGTAGTAGAGACACCTTTAGGAAAATTTAAAATTCTATATGTATGGCATTGTTCTTGGTTAGTCTACATTATTTCAAATATTTTCCTTGTCCTTAGAAGAAACAATAAATCATATCATCTTGCAAAAGAATGATGAAGATCAAGAGAATCCAATGGAATTTGTGGGTTAAGAACTTAAGGGTATTGTGTTGAACTAGAATACTATGGAGAAGAAATCATATGCCTTAGTGAAAAATTTGAAAATTTTCCGGCCTTATATGGGATATTCCAAGACCATTTCTTATGTCCCCCATGCTATTGTGAAATACATTATTTCTCAATAGGCTTTCCTTAGAGCATATGGTAAGTGAGTATCTAGAATCTAGGAGTATTATTTGGAGACTAGACCAACCATATTTGTAAGGGGTCAAGGTGTTTCTAGAATAATTTCTTAAGGAAATGATAAAGCATTGGGTGTAAATGTGGTCACTGATGTGTGAGATAACTCAGAAAAACTTGAGTGATATATGGACACTATTTATTACTTGAAGCACATGCTTTTTCAACCACAAATAAAAGGAATGGAGGTTGAAATCTTCAAGGTTTTGTATCATTCAAGGTGGTCTTAGTTGAAGGAATCTTGATGGAATTTTACTTAGATATGTTGACCACAAGGAGGTCAACTAAATAATTAAGGATCTATATAAGGGGTTATGTGGAGGACATCATGATGTTTAAAATACTACTAGAAAAATATTAAATGTAGGACATTATTGACCTACTTGTTTCCATGATGTCCATAAATATGTTAGGTCATGTCAACAATGCTATATTTTCATTATAAAATAACACTTAGCATCCTTACCCTTATAGCATATTAGTGGAGGAACCATTTCAAAGTGGCCCTTGAATTAATTGGGGAATTTAAAGAGAACTAAAGCAATGGATTTAAATGGGTTCTCATTGCCACTAACTATTTCACATGCTAGGTTGAAGAAATAAAAAATAAGAGAATGAATCATAATGTAGTGAAAGATGTTCTTGAAGATAAATCCATCATTAGATTTAATGTCCCTAAGAAGATCACTACTGACAATGGCAAGGCATTCATCTCAGTTGAATTGTCTTCCTTCTATTTTAAGTACGAAATTATTTTGTATCATTTAGCTAACTATTACCCATAAGGAAATGACCTTGCTAAGTCAAGTAACAAGAATTTGGTGGCAATCATCAGGAAAATTGTAGGTGATAATAAGAAGAGTTAGGACAGTAAAATAAAGTATGCTCTATGGGATCCAAAAATCACAAAGAAGAAGTCCACTAGAAAAATCCCTTTCGATTTAGTATATGGGATGGGTTTTAGATTACCTATTCATTTGAAATTTCTTGTGTATTGATTACCTAAACATTTCACGAACAAAAGGGAAAATTTTCAAGAAAGTATACAATAGCATGTCGAGTTAGATGAGAATATAAGAATAGCCTTTGACCAATTTGTGGGAAGTCAAGGAAAAGTCAAGGGATTGTTTGATAAGAAGGTTAGGCTGAAAATGATCTATTTAAGTGATCTAGTATTGATGTGGGATAAGCAAAAACAGAATCATAGGAAGCATGGAAAACTTGATTCATTATGAAGAGGACCTTTCTAAGTTGAATGTGTAGCCATGTTTAAACTTTTTCCACATTATTCACCTAATGAGGAAAAGATACCATTTATTATGAATGGGTAGGTTCTAAATCTCTACTATTCTAGTGGCATCTAGTGCCACGTTAGCATGTAGGAATAATAATCTCTTTTGAGGAATATCTTAGGATGAGTAAATATTTCCATGCATTTATTTGATTACTATATTTACTTTATTTCTTTTGATTTGGTTTATAATAACTTCATTTTAGTCATTGTCTAAGAGTAGTCACATTTTTTATTTTCATGCTTTTAAAAATTTCATTCCTACAAAGTTGTGTATTTATGTCTAGGATTTATCAGGGTGGTAGAATCACCCGATTCTTTGTTTTGTGAATGCTTTGGAAAATATTAGGTATGTGTATATCACATTTTTGGATGATATTTAGAGTTCCAAAACACTCTTACCCCAAGAGTGTATGACCTAGATTAAGAGCTAGACGTTCCCACCTCAAGGGTAACTACTTCAAATCCACCCTCTCATAGGGTGTGGTGTTCTAGCTTGCATGACCTCTCTTACTATTCTCATCTAGTCGTAGACTTGTTATTCCATGTTCTCCTTAACAATGCATATCTAAATTAAGAGGGACCTTATGAATGAAATAAAGTAAGTGAAGAAAAGGAAAAAAAAGACAGAAAAGGGGTAGTAACAAACAATGTTGAGTAAATGGTAACCCAAAGTTGAAGCTTCACCATATAGGCTTACATGTGGAATTAAAGAAGATTCATAGTCCTTAAAATCAAATTGAAGAATAAAAAATATCTTCACGTCATCATGCATAACTATTAGGGTCAATATATGAATTCCCCCCTTCACCTTTTCACACATTATCCATAATATTGCCTACTTCTAACTTGGTAATCTAGAAAATACCTCATTTTAGGGTTTGTCACATGTAATAAGGGTTAAGGTTGTACTCCCATGGTAAAACGTAGAAAAGTCTTATAATTAAATTATGTTAAGTTGTTGTTAAAAGAAATCAATTCTTGTGTTTTTCCCAATGACACATTAAAGCTTGACTCATCTCAGTGACTAGATGCTTTGCATTAGGATTTGCATACATACATCAAGAATGTAACCTATGCCTTGGGATCCATGTATCATGCCTTAAGATACATGTTCTTACTCCAGGATCCATGACATTACATGGCTTGAGATGTGTTTGAACAACACGCACACGCATACACACACACAAAAATATATGTATGTATGTATGCATTTGGATCTATGTCATTTTTGTTAGGATAATGATGGTACATTGTTATAGATTTCAATGTATTAGGATTTATGACCATGCATTGGACATTGTGACAATAACTCCACATCATCATGTTCCCCCTAGATAATTCCTAGAGGGCATACTTTCTTTATTGGATAGAGACTCCTACATTTGCATATTATTCCAATTTATTATGCTTCAGTGACCACACTTATGAGGTAGTTGGGATTAATTATGTTGTTAAACACTTGGACTAGTTCCTAAGGCTGTTATGAGTGGTTATGAGTAAGTGGAGTTGGTTATGACTCTGTTGGACCACTCATTGATAGAGTGGTTTATTACTAGTGCCACATGTGCTAATGGTGTTTATCTTCTTGTGGAATGCACCTCATCTTGGTTGAGTAGTCTTCGACACCACATGGAGGTGGATAGGAGGGAACATTTCTTCATGAGCCTTCTAGGTCCACACATGTGACTCTTTCTTGGTTGTTGGAACATTTTAGGAGGGCACACCACTTATTCAATTATTTTATTTTCTTAGGGTGGTATTAAACCATGGGTTTGAGATAAAAAAAACATTATTGAGGAGTTTTTCCATACAAGGCCACATATTTTATTATATTTATCTCTATGTTTATTGGAGAGTTTCTATTTCGGGCATGCGATTGTTTATATCTATAATATATTACACATGAGTTAGTTGATCATAACTCTTATATATAGAAATCTCTCACATATTTGTATTTTTTTGGGATATTTGGAAGAAATTTGTCTTTCCTTCTATTTTTGAATCTTGTCTATTATTAAGTGGTTGTTCAAGGGTATAGTGGAAGATATACTTCTTATTGCAGGTATGTTGGGGGAAGGAGCTAATACAAGGTCATAAAGGGGCACCATGACACATTGAGAAGCAAACTAAGGTATATTTATACTTATCATGTTCCTTGTGATTATTTAGACTTAAATGTTTACATCATATATGAACATGATAGGATTATGCCCTCTTGTATTAGACTAGGTTTAGAGTTATCCTTGTGGTAATTAGGTTGGATTCTCAGAAGCCCAACCTCCCCAACACGTTGAATTTTGTAACTATGGTTGATATTCATAATGTATATTTGGCTAGTTGATGTATTTATATTGATTATTGTAAATCATATTTAAATTCTAGAGTCAGAAAAAAAATATTTTGAGTCAAAGTCCCATTGCAACTTTTGAAAAAATAAAATTTGAATTTGGCTCCAAGTTTTTCTAGTCGACATCCCTCCAAGTCAAATTGACCCAAGGAAAAAGACACACCCATTCGACCCAACATACCACTATATAGAAGAAGCTCAACCTCATTCTCTCACCACCAATTTGCACTCTCTTGATGAGATATTTTATGGGCATCCTAGCAACTTATCAAGAAGGAAAAGAAGGATGAATTGGATCTCTCTCTCTCTCTCTCTCTCTCAAGCTTTCACGTGTGTCTATTTTCTATCTATTCTGGTTCACATATTTTCTGGGAAGTTCTATTGCAGGGGGCCAAAATTTTGGGCAATTGCAGGGGTCAAAATTCTGGGGCTACTGGCAGTTGCAGGAGGGTATTCTAGGTCATATTAGGAAAAGAAAAGTGTTGAATCAGATTAGGAGTCTTGAATTGGGGGGGTTGACTAGGTTTGACCATAAGTCTAGGTGTCTCTCTTATTGAAAAACATAATTTCTCTATTGAAAAGGTTGTTGGGTTTTCCCCCTTGGTGGGTTTTCCAAGGGTAAATCTTGTCTTCTCTTTGTACATTGTGATCTCTACTTTTCTACTATTCTTGTGTGGTTGAATTTAATTATTGAATGATATATTGCAATAATTTAAAATAAGATCAACATCAAAAGTATTTATCAATATTTCAGAAATATTGTGCTAATCTCTATTGCTCTAAGAAAATCAACATGGTTTCAGAGATTTGGTGAAGGAAGGAACATTGAGATCACCTTTAAATGAACCCTACTTCTAGATCACAATTTTTGAATTCCTTCTTGTTGATTTGCATCCATGGCTTATTCTGTGAAATATGAGAAAAAGTTGGAAAGAGCCTCAAACTTCATAGCTTGGAAACTTAGAATGATATTATTCTTGCAAAGAACGAAGTCTTGGATATTATGATAGGGAAAGTTGTAGAATAAAAAAATGTTGCAGGAAAGGAGAAGTTTAAGGAGGATGACATCACTTCCATGGGTCTTATTACAGACTCCATCAGATATCATCTCATACCCTATATTGCAAAGATTAATACTCCTAAGAAGATGTATGATGTCTTAGCAAATCTATTTACTATCAAGAACGTTGGTCAAGCCATGAGCCTAAAGAATGAACTTCGTGATGTAACAATGATAAACGATGAAAATGTAGGTTCATACTTCTTAATGATTTATCAAATAAAATTCCAAATTCAAGCAAATGGAGAAAAAATTTCTCATGACTACAACACTTAATGGTATACCTAGATTATGGGATACATTTGCAGCAGGAAGGAAACTTCCTTTTTTCAATAATTGTAGACCTCTCGTGCTTAAGAAGAATAAAGGCTTATATCAAGATATAGAAAGGAAGAAGATTCTCAAGCAATTTCAACTCGCTTCAAGAACAAAGGAAATAAGAAGACTATATCTCAACACAAGAAATCAGGAAGAAGATCACCTCCTTCCTAATGGAATGACATGTCGAAGATTCAATGTTATGGTTGTTAGAAATTTATACAATATAAAAGGGATTTCCATGAAATGGCTAATAACAAAAAGAGAAATGGAAAACAATATGCTTCCACAACCAATGTTGAAGATGAACATCGAAAAAAGGTTAAAGGTGACAAGGATTTATTTTAATTTTCTACTCTAACAAGTTCTTGTTAATTTTTGATAGCTCAGTGAAAAATTTCAACCATGGGACTAGATTCCTCTTTTCGAGAGGACCAATTTTTATTTTTGAAGCACTTGATTTGGACAAGGGAAAGCAGATTTTTGAAGTGAAGCCCATAGTTGCACAAATTGCAAAGTCAACCTAGAGAGATTAATTAGACCTCCTCCAACGCCTATAAATACAAGTGACCTCCAACTCATTTTCAAACACATAAACTCACAACTTCTCATATCTCCCCTCCTCATTGGTTCATACAAATGACATAGTCTCTTCACACATGTGGGATGGAAAAGGACAAAATTTTAGGTGGATGAAATTTGAAGTAGGTCAGAACTTTGAAAATTTTTGATCAACGTTGACTTTAACTTTCTAGGCTAAATTTTTGTTTGATATTTTGAGGACATTTCTATCTTGGCAGGGCAAATTTTTTTGTACAAAAATGGAGGAAGTCTTGACACTTTCACCATAGACCTATTGCATACTTTGACCACAGGAAATTGTATATTTTGACCACAATTTGATTGAGTTTTCCTTCATGTTTTGACTTGCTTCGAGTGTGAAAATTTCGTTTTTTAGAGGACGAGTTGACTGGAACTAAAACCGAGAAGATCTAGGCAATTTGACCAGGTGTTGACTGCAGAATTTGACCGCAAGAAATTGCAGACTATGACAACAACTTTAGCTCTCTCCTTAGACCAATTTTGATAGGGATATCTTTGAATATTTTGGGCTAAACTTGACTAGCATTCAAGGCCACATTTATTTCTACTATGACCAAGTTAATTGGAGGGTGGACTGTTGACTTTTGTGGAGTGGTTAAGGCAAACTTTGACTGTTGTTGACTTGGATATAATTACAGATTGGGGACATTTGACCATATTTGACTTTTCATCATTGGTATATTGGATTTATGGTTGGTTGAATTGTTGATAGTCAAATCCTTTGACATTGACTCTTGTTGATAGATATTGCTCATTGTATTCTCTGCTAAACTTTTTTTGACAATTTAATAGAAGAAGAATTAAAAATAGTTTTCCCCTTGTGGGGTTCTTCCCTGGTATTTGACCAAATCGATGTATATTTTTTATGTGTTGATTGTCTCCTATTTGTCATTACATTTAATATTCTATCTTCAATTACTGTTGATGGATGGAAGAATTAATTACCGTTGAAAATATTTCTAATTGAAGAATTGAATTCGGCTGAAGTAATTGATACATAATAGAGGAGTGTAAAAATTAACATGGTATCAAAGATAAGGTGAAGGACAAACCCATAAGGAGACAAGAGTTGAAGCAATAATCTTTGGAAAGTTGAAGGAGTATATATAATCAAGTCAATATGTCTTCCTCATTCTTCAAGGAACATGAGAAGTTGGGTGAAGATAAGGTGAAGGAAAAACCCATAAGGAGACAAGAGTTGAAGCAATCATCTTTGGAAAGTTGAAGGAGTATATATAATCAAGTCAATATGTCTTCCTCATTCTTCAAGGAACATGAGAAGTTGGGTGACTCATTAAAATTTTCCACATGGAAGGTCAGGTTGGAAATCATAACTAATAAAAATGATGTTTTGGAATTCATTCAAGGAAAAGTACCCGAGCCTCCAAAGAATTCTTCCACTGCTGTCAAGAACACACACAAGAAAGGCGAGTTAAAAGAAAACCAAATTATTGTTGACGGTTTACAATATCATTTACTTGCATATGTTTGGAATTTGAATAATTCTAAGGATATGTATGATAAGTTGGTCGGCTTGTATGAAGTCAACAATTTGAATGAAATCATCATCTTGAAATATCAAATGAAAGACATAAAAATGAATAAAGGATAGACTATGCAATCCTATATCATGAGGATCTCTCGTCTTAAAGATCAATTGTAGAGAGTCAAAGAAAAGGTACCTGATAGGAATTGGTTATTGTGACTCTTAGAGGTATCCCTCTTGTTTGGGAAACCTTCATTACTACCATTAGCAATAACAACAATTTTCCATCATTTGATGAAATTTTTGGAAAGCTCACTCAAGAAGAATCCATGATGATTTAAAGAGGGAGAATTCAAAAGCATGGTGAAGAACCCACGTCATTTTATACTCAAGATAAAAGGAAAAAGGGAAAATGAAGATCATCTAGTTTGAAAAAGGTCCTCTCCTGATTCAAGGGAATCTTATAGAAGACTAAGGAATTTCGAATGTTTCAATTGTCATAAGCGTGGTCACTATGCCCGAGATTGTCCAAAAAAGAAAAAATCTCCAAGATCTGATCGAAGCTACTACAACATGTATGATGATAGAATAATAAGAGATGATCGAAGAAGAAGTCATGATAAAAGAAGGTGATATTATAGAAGAGAGAGAGAGATGATCGAGGAATAGGAGATACTTCGTATGATCGTGAAGAAATTCCGCGTCCTCAAAAAACGTCAAGAAACTCCAGGTATGAAATTAACGTAGCTACTATCTAATCTGAATACATTCTTATTTAAGCCCTCTCTAGTTCTTCTCCTCCAGATTCATACAATAGCTGGTTGGTTGATAGTGGGGCTTTTAGAAACCTAACTGAGTATAAGGAAGTTCTCTCAAATTTGGTTGCGAGGGAGAGTGGTTTGAAGATTATTCTCGGGGACAACTCTACATATTTAGTGATGGGATTTGGTACTATCAGATTTGAATTGGACTATGGAAAATCTATTATTCTTCACGAAGTAATGTATGTTCTGGAATTAAAGAAGAACCTGCGATATATTTATTCCTTATAAGATAATGGAATGAGAATAACCTTCATTAATTGAAAGGTTCTCTCCCTTCCGAAGGGATCCTGTATGAAAGATTCCTTTACTTTGGGATCTAGAGTGGGAGGACTATATAGAGTCATTGGAAGACCTCTTCTAGCAAAGATCCATGACACCAATCATTAGAGTAATATATGGCACCGAAATAAAAGGAAGTCTAGGGGACCATTTGCCTCTATCAGGATCAAGTCCGATGATAATTATGAACAAGATATTGGAGCAGTGAGAGAACATGTTTGGAAGGATTCTATGGACGAAGAATAAATTATGAAGAAATATGTTTGGGACATTAGCTTTGAAAGGTACAAGGAGGAAGTATGTATCAATCAATCTCAAAGGTTTGATGTGTAAGACAAGAAGTCTCTCATTAGCATTTTGAAGCAAGCACCCCAAGCCTATGCCTGTATTGGAAATTACTTGGTGAAGCTTAATATCTCAAGACAAAAACTGGTCCAAGGTATGAATTTGACTTTGAATTTATATATTGAAGATCTATTCCTGAAAATTAGAGGGCCTCCGATGATTAAGAATAGGAAGGATAGTGGTCTGAGATATAATTATAGAGATATGAGTCTCTATGGATACATCAGATTTTGTCATACTTTGATTGATGAGAAAATTTCTGCATGGATTGATGTGACCCTTCTGAAAAAGGGTCTAGGCTGACCAAGGACACTGAGTCGAATCTTCCCCCCTTTTCTGAGCTTCCAAGGTGAGGAATTGAGATGTAGAGATCCTAGGCTTGACGGATCTCTGGAAAATAGGGTGTCACCCATAGGGTCAAAGATGTTTCTCCCTTATATTGTTCCCCTTTATTCTACGTGAAATCCTTACTATTTATGGTAAGTGGAATCCCACTCAAGATAGATATGTAGGTGTTCTACCACTTTATTCTTTTGGGTCATGTTGGGACTATTGGCAGAGTTTCCTGGGTTGTAGCATTGGATCCCCGCTGGAATAGTTTCCCTGGTTGTAGCATTAGTTCCCCGCTAGCATAGGTTTCTTGGGTTGTAGCATTGGCTCCCTACTGGTGGATTTTCCCGGGTTGTAGTACTGGCTCCCCAATGGCAGAGTTTCTCGGGTTTTAGCATTGGCTCCCCACTGGCATATTTTTCCCAGGTCGTAGCATTGGATCCCCGCTGGCAGAGTTTCCTGGGTTGTAGCATTGGCTCCCCGCTGGCAGAGTTTCTTGGGTTGTAGCATTGGATCCCCATTGGTAGATTTTCCCAGGTCATATCATTGG
This sequence comes from Pinus albicaulis, assembly GCA_034641835.2. Lineage (NCBI taxonomy): Eukaryota > Viridiplantae > Streptophyta > Pinopsida > Pinales > Pinaceae > Pinus > Pinus albicaulis. Next base: position 435,266,898 of record CM076582.1, on the reverse strand, counting down.
CTCCCTGCTTGCAAAGGTTTCCCAGGTCATGGTAATGGCTCCTCGCTAGTAGTGATTCTAGGTGGTAGCAAGTGACTCCTCGATGAATAGAGGGTGTTAGTTGAAGCTCCCCTATGATTCTTCTTCTTTAGATTCAAGAATGTTTCAACAGATAGAGTTGAGCAGAGATGAGATATGATGTGATGATAGGGTACTTACGATGATTACATGCAATTGGAATTTCTCCCTAGCTGAGAGGGGGTGTTAATTTTTTGCAGCTAAGTGACAAATTCCAACCATGGGACTAGATTTCTCTTTTCGAGAGGACAAATTTTGACTTTTGAAGCACTTGATTTGGACAAGGGAAAGTGGATTTTTGAAGTGAAGCCCACAGTTGCACAAATTGTCAAGTCGACTTAAAGAGACTAATTAGCCCTCCTCCAACGCCTATAAATACAAGTGACCTCCAAATCATTTGGACACACAAAAACTCACAACTTCTTATCTCTCCTCTCCGCATTGGTTCATAAAAAAATTTAGGGTCTCTTCACACGTGTGGGATGGAAAATAAGTACGAAAGTTCAGCTGGAAGAAATATGAAGCAGACTACAACTTTGACTAATTTTGACCGACGTTGACTTTGAATTTCTGGGCTAATATTTGGTTCGTTATTTTTAGGGCATTTCTATCTTGGAAAGCCACAATTATTGGCACAAAAATTGAGGAATTATGGGTACTTTGACGAAAAACCTATTGTAAATTTTGACTGCAGGAAATTGCAAATTTTGACCACAGTTTGACCAAGTTTGGCTTCATGTTTTGACTTGCTTTGAGTGTGAAAAATTTGTTTTTCAGAGGCCGAGTTGACTAGAAATAAGACTTAATTTATTGTTTCTTTGACCAAGTTAATTGGAGGGTTGACCATTGACTGATGTGGGCTAGTTAGGGCAGACTTTGACTACTGTTAACTTGGAGAAAATTGCAGATTTGAGACAGTTGACCAGATTTGAGTTTTCATCATTGGTATATTGGATTTATGGTTGGTTGAATTGGTTGATACTCAAAGCCTTTCAATTTGAATCTTGTTGATAGATATTTCTCATTATACTCTCTGATGAACATTTTATGACAATCTAATAGAAGAAGAAGTACAAAGGGTTCCCCCCCTTGTGGGGTTTTCCCCTAGTCTTTGACCAAACCGGTGTCTCTTGTTGATGTGTTGATTATATCCTATTTTTCATGACATTTACTATTCCATCTTCAATTATTGTTGATGAATGGAAGAATTAATTACTATTGAAAATATTGATAATTGAAGAATTGAATTGGGCTAAAGTAATTGATACAAAATAGAGCAGTTTAAAAATTAAAAACTATATTGCAGGTGATGATGATATGTGGATGGTGGATAGTAGTGCATCAAGGTACATGAACGTAGCTCATGGAAATATTACTAGAATGATGGAAAATCGTTTGTCCCAAAGGGTAGAGCTTGGAGACAACCACAACTGTGCAGTCAAAGGAGTTGGAAGGCATCCATTGAGTTGGAATCTGGTAATAATGTGCATCTCAAAAATTATATATTTATCAGGTTTGAAAAATAATCTAGTATCTATTTCATGTTTATAAGATAAAGGAGATATAATAACTTCTGTGGATGGAAAAGTACTTGTATGGTTTAAGGGCTATAGTATAAGATGATGCTAGGGTTATTAGGATTCATGAAGGAATATTGTATAGACTCGTGACTCAACCAACACAAACTCCACAAAATGATGAAATCAATTCAAGTGAGCTATGGTATAGAAGATATGGTCATCTTCATTATAGTGCATTACCTGAATTGAATCACATAGTATTAGGCATTCCTGAATTGTAGATAGATCATGAGGGTGTATTTAAAGGTTGTGCACTTGGAAAGAGCATCAAGAAACCATTTCCAAGTAGTGACAATAGATATAAAGACGTTTTAGATTTGATTCACTATGATGTATGTGGTCCAATGCCCATGAGATCAATTGGAGATTAATTATACTATGTGACATTTATTGATGACTTCTTAGTGGAAGAATTGGATCTATCTCATGAAGACCAAGGATGAAGTCTTCACAAGTTTTAAGGAATTCAAAGATAAAGTGGAAAACTTGATAGGTAAGAAGATCAAGATTTTGAGATATGACAATGGAGGAGATTTCACCTTGAAAGAACTTGTTTCTGTCTGTAAGAAATATGGGATTAAGAGGGAGTTGATTTTCACCTATAATCCACAATAGAATGGTGAAGCAGAATGAAAGAATAGGTCCATTGAAGAATATGTCAAGGCCATGATGCATGACTCGGATTTGTTGATGTTCTTATGGGTAGAACCATGCTTGACAACCGTATATATTCAAAATCAAAGTCCTCTTCGAATTCTAAAAGACATGACTCTTGGAGAAACATTGTCTAAATGGAATACAAAGGTTGGACATATGAGAATATTTGGTTGCCCTAACTATGTTCTTATTCCTAAGGATAAAAATTTTGAGAAATGTAACTAGTTTCAGTCTTCATAATTGTTTTACTCATTTCAATATGTAAGGTTATGAAACAAACAAGAAAAGAAGAAAGAAATTTTTTTATTATTAAAGCATGGGTTTCATGCTCATTATTGATGGTCTTCTAGGTAAAATCATGTTTTTCGTGCTTCTAGGGTTTTTTATGTCTAAGGATTTATTTTCATGAGTCAATGGAGTCAACATCATGTTTATAAGACCCTTTCAGGAAGTTTGTAATTGTAAAAAGAATTAATTTTTTGTCTAGAAAGTCTTGGAATCTCCAAAAGTATAAGTCGACATTGGGATCCTCAAGTCAGCCTAAAGGAGGGAATTTGCTATAAAAGGAAGCAGTTCAACCTCATTGGACACACTCACTCACAAGTTCGATCTATTAAGGAAATAGTTTGATATGTAGCTAGGAAGCTAGGAAAAGGGGAGTGAAAGTCTAGGAGAAGTTGGGAAGACAAAAAATTTTGGTTCTGGGTTGTATCTCTCTCACATGTGAAGAATCTAGGGTTTACGTAGCCATAAAGACACCGCAGTTGCAGGCATGAATTGTTTGGAAGTGAAGTTGTTCCTGGGAGAAGAATTGCAAGAACAAGTTGTTGGATAGAGCGAAATTCTTGTCTTGACATCGTTGACCTTGGGAGAGTTCTCTTGCTCTAAATACGTATCAAGAGGATGTTGTATTAGGGTTTCCAAGAAGCTACAAGGACTAAGTATCTAGGCTGAAGTTGCAGGTCGAGTAGCAGTGTTGAAGCTGGCAAGTCGAAGTTGCAGGAAGTAGCTGTTTGGTGCATATTCAAGAAGGACTTGAGCCAAGGGCTGAATTGGTACTAGGAGAAGGACTTGGTATAGGGATTGAGTCTATGTATCTCATTTGAAGAAGATTCTACGAAGAGAAGATTTTCCAGGTTTTCCACTTGGAGGGGTTTTTCCATGGATGAGAGCCTACATCTGTGTCCTCTTTTGCTGATATTTCTCATTGATATTGTTTGATGAACAAATATGACTAAAAGAACATAAAGAAGATAACTAAGATTCACAATAAAATATCAAGGTCAAAGAGAATAAGTTTAATAAGCTTCCACTTTACATTTTCTAACATGGTATCAAAACTAAGGTGAGAAAGGAAGGCAGCCGAAAGGATACAAAAAAGAATTTTTGATCAAGGGATAGGAAGCTATCAAGGTCTAAAAGAAGAAGATTGTATCTTGAATGGATTTGGTTAAAGGCTCGTTGGTATAAGATCCTTATGATCTAAGGTTTCTACATTGAAGAAGATCGAGGACTGCATCAATCTCGCAAGAAGGTGTTGATCTCAAAAAAGGAAGTCTACTTGGAAGGCATCGTCTTGGAAGTTGTTCGTGGAGGAATCCTTGGGAATATATTTCAAGGGAATCATCAGGAACTCTTTGAAGGTCTTGAATACATCAAGAAGGTTGGAGATGCTATTCAAGTAATTATTGTCCTATCTCACAATGAATAAATCTTCAAGTCATGTAAGTTCTTTGTACAAGGAGATAAACAAGCTCATTGGGGTGGTAAACTATCTAGCATGGAAGAAGAGGATTGAATTTATACTCACAGAGAAATATGTAATGGGATATGTTACTAGATTATTGAACCTGAGAAAGAAAAGACACAAGAGCTAGCAAGGTACAAGAAAGGGGAAGTAAGAGCTCAAAGGATTACGATGGAATTAATCAAGGATTCTCTTATTCCTTTTGTGGCAAGCTTGAAGACTTCCAAGGAAATGTATGACAAGCTAGTGAACTTGTACTTTATAAGTACAATAGGAAAAAAATGTATTTACGGAAAAAGTTATATAGAATGAAGAAATTTAATGATGAGGATATTGCATCCTTCCTCATGAGAGTCTTTCAGTTAAGAGAAAAATTTCAAGGACTCGAGGAACCAATCACTGATTCTGAGGTGACTGTATGTGTTCTAAATGCATTGCCATCAGAATGGAGCAACTTTGTAACAAGTTTATACTCCAAGAAGGATTCAACTCCCTTTGATGATTTTTGGGCACAATGCATTCTAGAAGAATCAAGGATCAAGGACAAGGATGGCATTGGAATTGATGAGCAATCTCAAGCATTCCTAACCCAAGTTAAGAACATGAAGAAGGGAAGTTTGACAAGTCCAAGAAGAAAGACATGTCCAAGGTGAAATGCTTTGGATGCAATGAATTTGGACACTTTAAGAGGGGATTTCCAAACAAATTGAACAATAAGTGAAATGACCAAAGTGAAGCTCATTTGATTGAAGCAGTGGGAGAACCCGAGAAAAAGGAAAATAAGGAAGAAGTGAAGGACCTTTACTACTAAATAAGGTTCACTAAATTCAAGTTTCTCTAAGAATATCAATGTTCCTTTTGATATATTTTGTATAAGCATCATAGGATAGAAGCATATGATGATAGCATGTTTGAAACTTGTATGATTATGTTGCTTAGTAGAGATAATATAGGATAGAATGTTAGACCATTATTCACATTGTTCATCTGGATATTGTTTAAGATTATGTTAGAGGTTTTAATCTTATTCAATTGGATCATTGTGATCCAGGAATGACCATTATATTAGGAATTCCTTGTGAAAAACATTATGATAAGAATAGTATGTATTTTATGTAATGTGGAAACATATTGGTAAAAAGGGGATGAACGGTTGCAATGGGCCAAGATTCAAACTTTTGTGAAATAAATGAATATCTAGATGATTGGATGAAATCATAGGAATTTTAAACTTTGGATATAGATTCGCGTCTATAAGAATCCGGTGAAAGAAAGTTGGTTATAAAGATATGCTTAAGTATTTATGATTTTGGAATAAAATAGAATGTGACTTACTTAAGAATGTAAAGAAGATTGGGACTTTCTCTAGAATATCATTTGATATTGATTAAAATCTAGTATAATCTCCAGAAGAAAAGTTGTAACTTGTTAATCAAGTTCGATCCTTGGGCACTTTGATGCATGAAGGAAGTATCAACTAGAGATGGTCAATGAGGATGTTGCTAATACAAGAAGGTCACCATGGTAAGGTAAGTCTATTTTATTTATGATTTGTTTATCTGACTAACATAATTTTTTGGCTACCAAGAAAAGAAAGGTGCATACATTTGGGGAAAGTTCAACTGTATAGACAAATAATGTTGAGAATGTATGGTACCTGGAAACTGTAAAGTCAAGTTGTGTCCATCATGGGAATGAAAGGGTAGTTGTATGAGAAGATAACCTGAAGGTCATTAAAGATCACTTTTCATGATCATGATTGAATAAGAAAGTGATGAGAAATAGAGATGACCTGGATCCTGTCACATGAAAGAAGAGTGGAGATAGTTCCATGATGCCTTAAAAAGAAGCAGACTCAATGCAAGAGATGCGAAGAAAAGAGGGAATCATGTAGTTATGGAAAACTAGTAGCTCATACTCTAATGAAGACAAGCTAGAAGGCTTGTGATGTTGACTTCAATTATTGGAAGGACGAAATATCCTCTGGTTTGAGAGGGAGAAAAAATAGTCTCCGTGAATAAGGAGCAAGGTTCTATTCTCAATATTAAGGGAGAATAGGGATGTACTCTTCAGTTGAGAGGGAATGATGATGAACATCACATATACATTCTCCTCTTCAGGTGATGAAGAGAGAATGAAAAAGGATTGGATAAGCATTTATGATTTCCTTGAGGATATAACATCTAAGAAAGTAAAGTGATCGACACTCTTTGAGGATGGGACAAGAATTTAAGAGAAGAGTGATAAAAAAGGACTGATATTCTTTGAGGAATCGGGTATGCAGATAAAAAATAAGAATAGTCCTAAAAAGGCATACTATGTAGACATCTAGATGGGGTATGTACCTTAGAGAGGTAGTGAGGTATCACATATAAAGCCTCCCAACATAATTCTCTTCATTAAATAAGAGCTTGTCTAGTTAGGCCCCAAGGACATTGTTGGTCATGTTGACGATGCTTATAGTATGGCTGATTAATCTAACTCTTCTTGAGAACTCTTCAGTATGAGATATGATGTTGTACTGGTCATACAATTATGAATACCTCTCTAGTTAAGAGGGATTGTTGATAAATGTAACTAGTTTCGGTCTTCATAATTGTTGTACTTATTTCAAAATGTATCCTATGTAATAAAAAAGAAAAGAAAGAAAAAATATTTTTATTAAAGCATGGGTTTCATGCTCATTATTGATAGTATTCTAGGAGAAAACATGTTCTACATGCTTCTAGGGTTTGTTAGGTATTATGATTTATTGTCATGAGTCAATATAATCAACCTCATGTTTATAAGACCCTTTTGGGAAATTTGTAATTGTAAAAGGAATTAATTTTTGAGTCTAGAAAGTCCTGGAATCTCCAAAAATATAAGTTGGCCTAAAGGAGGGAATTGGACCCCTTGAGAAGGCTATAAAGGAAGAAGTTCAACCTTATTTGAACACACTCACTCACAAGTTTGATCTATCAAGGAAAGAGTTTGATCTGTAGTTGGGAAGCTGGGAAAAGGAGAGTGAAAGTCTAGGAGAATCTGGGAGGACAAAATTTGTTTTTTCTAGGCTCTATGTCTCTCACACATGCAACGAAGCTAGGGTTTCTACAGCCAAAAAGAGGTCAAAGTTGCAGGTTCAAATTGATGGGGAGAGAAGTTGTTTCTGGGAGAAGAAATGCAGGAAAAAGTTGTTGGAGAGAGAAATTATTGTCTTGACCTCGTTGACCTTGGGAGAGTTGGCTTGCTCTATGTAGGTCTCAAGATGAGGTTGTATTAAGGAATCCAAGAAGCTTCAAGGACGAAGTAGCTGGGCCAAAGTTGCAAGTTGAGTAGCATTGTTGAAGCTGGTAGGTTAAAGTTGCAGGAAGTAGAAATTTGGTGCAGATTAAAGGACTTGAGGAAAGGGATGACTTGGTACTAGGAGAAGGATTTGGTCTAGGGATTGGGTCTTTGTATCTGAATTGAAGTAGATTCTAAGAAGAGAAGAGTTTCCAGGTTTTCCCCTTGAAGGGGTTTTTCCCTGGCTGAGAGCCTACATCTCTGTCCTCTTTTTTTGATATTGCTTCTTGATATTGTTTGATGAAAAAATATAACTAAAAGAAAATAAAGAAGATAACTAAGATTAACAAGCAAGTATCAAGGTCAAATAAAATAAGTTTAATAAGCTTCCACTTTATATTTTCTAACAAAAAGGAACAAACTTGAAAATCGAGGAAAGAAAGCCATATGTGTTCGTTACAATAAATCATCAAAGGCATATAGAGTCTACATTCCAGAGTAGTGATGTTAGGTCCCTATATTACTAGTGTACTCCCTTATTTTTTTTTGTGTAGCCCCCTTATTGTTATTGTTGTACCCCTGTAACCCCAATATTATTATTATTGTGCCCTTACATTATTATTGCTAGGTTGGCTAGGACTATATTGTGACCCTATGGAATCCTATATATAGAATGAGGTTTTGTCATTTGTATCATCCAAGAATTGTTTATTTATGTAATGTATTGGAGGTTGCCCCCTCAAAGTGGCTATTTCTAAGGCGTTGATCTCTATTTTCTTGTATTTTTGGAGCTGGTTTCATAACATTTGGTATCAGAGCTTTGGATTCTAGGGTTTTGCTGCTCCAAACAAGTCATCATGGAATTTTCACTATAAAATGTTTGTTACGAAGTTTCAGAAGCTGAAATTTTTATAGAGCGAAGAAGAAATCCCGAGGAACGACGTGCAAAAATTTCAGATCTTGGTTTATTTTCAGAGATATGATCTGTGGAAATTAGGGTTTGTTTGAGGCTCCCGAATTTCACCTAAACATGTCATCGTGGCATTTTCGCTATAACTTTTGTTCTACGAAGGTTCACAAGCTGAAATTTTTACAGAGCAAAGCCGAAATCTTGAGGAACGTTGTGTAAAAATTTCAGATCTTGGTTCACAATACTTTCGAAGATATGATCTGTGGAAGTTAGGGTTTATTCAGGCTCCCGAATTTCATCTTGAAGAGGTGACTGTGGGAAAATCGTCATAACTCTCTCTCTCTGAGCATCGGATTGGAATTCTGTAAAAAGTCGCTGCAAGTACACAGACTTTAGTTTTATGTGTATCAATTTCAAAGCATAAGGAGGAAACAATTTTGCTCTACTGAACGAGTCCATAATTAGGTCCTTCAGTCCTTGAAGAATCCAAATCAGGTCAGATCTGTGGCATTCGAAAGAATATTCAGAGGTCTAATACATGACCGAATTTCAAATATTGAAGATCCAAAATCACAGAGATAATTCAGTTTCAATATCGAGCTCCTCAAAAGCAAGAGAAATATGCATTTTCATGGACTCCTGAATCAATTAAGGCCTTTGAACATCTTAAAGAGCCAATGTGCCTAGCACCGGTCTTAGCTATGCCAGAATTCACAAAAATCTTTATTGTGGAATGTGATGCCTCAGAAAATGGAATTGGTGTTGTTTTAATGCAAGAAGGAAGACCCATTGCTTTTGAAAGTCGTCCAATCAAAGGAAAATATTTACAAAAAGCTATTTATGAGAAGGAAATGTTAGCAATACTACATGCACTAAAGAAATGGCAACCTTACCTAATGGGAAGACACTTCAGGGTAAAAACTGATCATGATAGTCTTAAACACTTTTTGGAACAAAGACTATCTTCAGAAGAGCAACAAAAATGGGTCACAAAGATGTTGGGTTATGACTTTGAAATCATCTACAAAAAAGGGAAGCTAAATGTTGTTGCAAATGCACTCTCAAGAAATAATGAAGATGTGGAAGCATTTCTGATGCCATTTCTATTATCCAACTAGATTGGATAACCGAAGCAAGGGATGAATGGAAGAATGATGAAGAAGTGTGGACACTCATTCAAAAGTTGCAACAAGATCCTAATATATCTGATACATTTATTTGGAAAAATGATTCCTTGTGGTACAAAGATCGCTTATATATTTGTAAGAATTCCGAACTAAAAAAAATATATTATTTTGGAACTGCATACTTCTCCTTTAGGAGGACACTCAGGGATTTAAAAACTTACCACAGGGTGAAGATTTTTTTTTTTTTGGGATGGCCTTAATTCTGATATTTAAAAGTTTGTGGCAGAATGTTTGGTTTCCCAACAAAATAAAGTTGAGACAATTAAGACCCCGGGTCTTCTACAACCTTTATCCATTCCAATTCAACGTTGGGAGGAGATTTCAATGGATGTTATCACAGGTTTACCTAAGTCCGAAGGAAAGAGTATTATCATGGTGGTAGTTGATAGACTTACCGAGTATGCACACTTTTGTGCATTATCTCATCCACTTAAAGCAAGAACATTTTCTACTAAATTTATGGAAACAATTCAAAAGCTACATGGAAACCCAAAGATTATTGTAAGCAACAGAGACCATTTTTACTGGAAATTTTTGGACAAAATTATTTTCTTGTTTGGGTACTCAACTAGCTCATAGCTCATCCTATCATTCTCAATCCGATGGTCAAACTGAGATAGTGAATAAATGTTTGGAAGGATATCTTCGTTGTTTTGTATCCGATAAACAAGCACAATGGGTCAAGTGGTTACCTCACGCTGAATGGTGGTATAACAATTCCTTCCATAGTGCAGCAAAAATGACCCCATTTATGGCACTTTATGGATATCATCCACCGTCCATTACATCATCTTTAAGAGAAAATGATAAGGTTCAAGTAGTGGAATATCACATCGAGCATCGACAAGAAGTTCTCCAACTCTTAAAGGATAACCTAAATTTGGCACAAAATTGAATGAAACAACAGGCAGATCAACATCGTAGCGATAGAAGTTTTGATGTAGGAGACTGGGTATTTTTACGGCTACAACCATACAAACAAATGTCCCTCAAGCAAGCTAAGAAGGATAATAAATTATCACCAAAGTACTATGGTCCTTACAAGGTGTTGCAAAACATTGGTACTATGGCATACAAATTGGAGCTTCCTCCTTCGTCGCGAGTGCATCCAGTTTTCCATGTTTCATGCTTAAAGAAGGTTATAGGTGAAAAACTTCCAGTTCAAACAATATTTCCAGAACTTGATGAGGAAGGAAAAATCATATTAGAACTTGAAGTAGTCATGGAAACAAGAACTCGACAGCTACAAAATCGATCAATTTCAGAGTATCTCATCAAGTGGAAGAACTTACCCACTGAAGATTCTACATGGGAGGATGATAATTTTATACAAAAGCACCCATAGCTACTCAAGCGTTGAGGACAACATTTTTTTTAAGGAGAGGGGCATGTTAGGTCCCTATATTACTAGTGTACTCCCTTATTGTTGTTAGTGTAGCCCCCTTATTGTTATTGTTGTACCCCTGTAACCCCAATATTGTTATTATTGTGCCCTTACATTATTATTGTTAGGTCGGATAGGATTATATTGTGACCCCATGGACTCCTATATATAGAATGAGGTTTTGTCATTTGTATCATCCAATAATTGTTCATTTATGTAATGTATTGGAGGTTTCCCCCTCGAAGTGGCTATTTCTAAGGCGTTGATCTCTCTTTTCTTCTATTTTTGGAGTTGGTTTCATAACAAGTGAAGGATTAAGGTTAGCCAGGATGTCAATTTTGATGAGAAAGTTGCGTATTGAAAGTATAAGGAATTCACCATGGATTCCTATGATGAAGTAAAGTGGGAGGCTTCAAAGGAAGAGCATTCGAGTTCTACAGAATTTCCGGAAGAGGAAGAAGGGCCTCGTGATCTAGTAGAACATGTTGTTGTTCCAGAAATAAAAAAGAGACCAATAAGGCTTAGATCTAGATTGGAAGATGCAGAAGGACATGTAGCTCCTGATGGCACATCTTGAGAAATTAAGAAACCCTAAAAGGTTTTCTAGCTATGCAACTCTCATGAATAATCTTAATGATGCATATATGTCCACTTATGAAGAAGAAACTAGCTAGAAAATATGGAAGGAGGCCATGAATGAAGAATGCCAATCCATAATGAAGAATGATGTTTAGGAAATTGTGCCAAGGCCAGAAAGGAAGTTAGTGGTGACTTCCACGTGGATATACAAGATCAAGAATGTTACAAATGGAAGTATTGACAAGTACAAGACATGATTCATGGCTAGATAGTTCTCCCAGAAAGAAGCAGAAGATTATGATGAGACATTTGCTCCAATTGCCAAAGATACCTCCATTAGATCCATTATTTCTCTTGATGCTTTATTGTTATGGAACTTACATCAAATGGATGTGAAGACAACTATCCTCAATGATGTGATTGAGGAAGAAGTGGACATAGAGTATCCTCAAGGTTTTGAGGTACATGGAAAGGAATCTCATGTTTCCAGGTTAAAGAAGGCCTTGTATGGACTCAAACAAGCTCCAAGAGCTTGGTATGCTCGCATTGATGGCTATTTGGAAGGACTAGTATTTACCAAGTGTGATGTCGATCCAAACCTTTATTTTAAGGTGGTGAAGAATGCACCTGTGATCATATTGATATATGTTGGTGATTTTCTTCTGACATGTGTTGAGCCTCTCATCATTCAGTGTAAAAAGTATCGGGCTTCTGAATTTTATATGAATGATCTTGGTTTGATACGTTATTACTTGGGACTAGAAGAACAGAAGAAACTTGGCGAAGTCTTCCTTGTTCAAGGAAAGTATGTTACTAAGATCCTTAAAAAATTTGGCATAATGGACTATAAACCCATGGCTACTCTGATGGTGACTAACTCGAAGAAGTTAAGAGGCTCCAAATCCAGTTTGGTAGGTCCATATATGTATCGATGATTGATTGTCTCATTGATGTATTTGGTTAATAATAGGTTGGAAATTTTCTTTGCTGTGAACACTTTGAGATAGTTCCAGGTTGAACTGAGACATGAGCATTAAATTGCAGAAAAGCACATTTTGAGATATCTACATGGTATTGTTTAATATGACTTGAAATATGTTGCAAATAAGGATGTACAACTTCAGGGATATACAAACGCTAACTGGGAACGAAGTTTTGATGATATGAAGAGTACTTAGAGGGTGTGCTTCGACTTGGGCTCTGCTATGATATCTTGGATGAGTAGGAAGCAAATATCTGTCACACCTAACATTGTAGAAGAATAATATATTACAACAAATGAAGCGTGTATAGAAGTAGTGTGGCTCTCAATGTTGTTTATTGGATTATACAACTAAGAGTTGGAACCAACTGTGATATGCTATGATAATCAAAGTTGTTTGAAGCTTTCAAAGAATCATGTGTTCCATGACAGGTTGAAGCATATTGAGATCAAGTACCACTACATTTGTGACATGGTACAAAGGAGAGAGATAAGGCTCAAGTACATCTCCACCAATGAGCAGATAACTGATGTTCTAATGAAACCATTTCCCATACATCAGTTCGTAAACTTTAGAGACAAGTTGATGTTGGTGGAGATTATCCCTCTTGTTGAGAGGGAGTGTTGATTTAATACCAACATGGATGGGCATTCTCCCGGTAGGGAGAATGTTTCAAGAGGCCTAGAGTGTTCAGTAGCTAGGGTTGAGTGAGTGACTCTTGGAGGAGACTTGATTACTCACCATGGAGGGTTAAGTAAGGTCTGGACTCGATCACACACCAAGGAAAGACGTATTGAGGTATTTCAGTATTTGGACTCAATCACACACCAGGAAAGGGTGTACTGAGGTCTTTTGATATCTGGGCCTGATTGCACACTAGGGAAGGGTGTAGTGAGGTCCTTCAACATCTAGACCCTATCACCAACCAAGTACGGGTTGAGTGAGGTTTTGGCCCAAAGTGCTCAACAAGAAGTGTGAGTGAGTGCTTGCTAGTAGAAATCTCTACACTTTGGCCTAGTGAAAGGCCTTGATATTTGAGGACCGATCACTCTGGAGGAGTGAGTCCTAATATGCTGATGATATGCCATGGGTTTGGTACCACCCCAGATATAACCACTAGCAGATGCTGATGGTAGATGATGATGATGATGACGATTTGATATAACCTTTTCTTAGAGAAAATTTTCAACTGAGAACATCTATGATAGTCGTTATGAATACCTCCCTAATTAAGAGAGAGTGTTCAATTTTTTAAACTATGGTCGATCTCCATAATGCATATTTGGCCACTTCATGTATTTATATTGATTATTGTAAAACACACTTAAACGTTAGAGCCAAAGAAAAATATATTTTGAGTCAAGTCCCATTGCAACTTTTAAAAGAAGAAATTTGAATTTCAAAATTGAATTTTTTGGCTCCAAGTTTGTCAAGTCGACCTCCCTCCAAGTCAAGTTGGCCTAGGGCAAAGGAACCACCCATATAATCAACAGATCACTATATAAAGGTAGCTCGACCTCATTCTCTCACTCCCATTTCACACTCTCTTGAGAAGGAAATTTCTGGGCATCCTAGCGAAGATCAAGAAGGATAAGAAGGATGAAAAGAAGGGCGAATTTGATCTCTTTCACTCTCTCTGAAGATCACACATGTGGATAGTTTCTCTCTTCTAGTATACATATTTTCTGGGTAGTTTTGTTGTAGGGGGCCAAATTCTAGGCAATTGCAGGGGCCAAAATTCTGGGGTTATTAGCAGTTGCAGGAGGGCCAAAACTCTGGGTCAGATCAGGGAAAGTGAAGCACTAGATCAGATTGGGAGGCTTGAATTGGAGGGGTTGACCAAGTTTTACCATAGTTCTAGGTGTGTCTCTTGTTGAACATAAGAATTTCTCTACTGAAAAGGTTACTAGGTTTTTCCCCATGGTGGGTTTTCCTAGGGTAAATCTTGTCTTCTGTTTGTGCATTGTGATATCTACTATTCTACTATTCTTGTATGGTTGAATTTCTGAAGCATAATTGATGAATGATATATTGGAATAATTTAAAATAAGGTCTACACCAAAATTAATTATTAGTATTTCAGAAATATTGCGCTAATCTTTATTACACTTAGAAAATCAACACAACATACTTGAAGATTTCAAATGTCTTTGTCAATGCTCAAAATACAATCCTTTAATGACACTTATGACTTTGACATCTTAGACGTATGAAGAACACACAAGTTAGATCAAGTATTCCCCATAGCCCAGTTGGGGTAGGCAATGGTCTATTTTTTTAAAAACTTTTTCAACCTCAAACTTCTATTCCTTTTCTTTTACTTAGTTTTTTTGCAAATTAGGGATTTAAGTTTCATTTATTAAATTTAGGTTACCCTTTCTCATGTTCCATAGGCTAATAAATTTCCCATGTAGTTAGATTGAACTTGTGTTTATGCACAAATCGTTTCATTTACATGGTTACTTTTGCATTAATTTGCTATTGTTTCTCTTCTTTAAAGGTAATAAAACATTTAAAATGAACTTGTTTAGATCTAGAGTGTTTCACTTCCCATAAGTTAATAGATCTTGCATGTAAATCTTATAATAAACTAAATCGATACCCTATGATGATGACAAACTGATAATTTAGTATTGTTTGAAAAAAAATCACTACTAGAATTCATCAGCTTGCTAGTTAAACTAGATATGCAATTCATTTCTTCCAATCCTAACATTAATGTATGGTTCAAATGCATGAATAAGTGAGATTGATCATAAAAATGCTTGAATCAATTGTTTCTTTAAATCAATATAGTGTATTTTCTTAGGTAAATTAAACACTTGAAAAATTGGTTCATGTTGCTCTGAACATTAAACAAATCACTTTATTTCTAATAAGCTAAATTGATGATACAATTGGTCCAAAAATTCAATGGCTTGATGAATTTTGAAAGTTTTGATTGGCTAGAACATTATCTAGTTTAGTTTAATCAACACCTAGAATTTAGACTCAAACAAACTTAAGACTAAAACAAGTGCTAGGTTAAAGCTTAGAATGTTCACTTTGATTTATATATTGGTTATTGACACATTGAGGTTTTGGGGAATAATTTACATGAATTTTGCACTTCGTTTCTTGAGCATTTCATCTATTTAGCACTCTAATACATCACACCAATTGAATCGGTACCAAAGATCTCTCAATGGCTTTCTTAAACTGCTCAACAATTCACCTTAAGTGGAAAATTGTTTGCTAAAATTTCCTATGGTATGAAATCTAGTTTTTAGAATAGTAAACTAAACATTATATTGGTCAAATCATTGGTTTAATTTGTTGTGCTCAAGGGCATGATAATATGCTTAAACTATATTTAACGTGGCCGAGGTCTTTATGGTTAAATTTGTCTCCTAGTTTTCATTTTGATCTTTATGGTTTAATTGTCATTGTTCGTGTAACACATGTTTAAAGGTTGATACAAATATTGGTTTACTTGAATAATCCTTGCTGTCCTAAGCCAATTGCAAAAGCAATTGACAAACAAATTTTAAATTTGGGGTATTTCATTAGTTTTGCACTTCAATGCTAATTGACATAACTGAATCTCGAATGTGCCATGTTATTTTATCATGATAAGATGATGTTTTATGGATAATAATACAAGGTAACATTTCATGAGTCATACATGTTGTTATCTTAGTGAAATTCACTTGTAATCTATAGGACAATGCAATGATGTTTAATTGATGCCATATTTAAATTCTAAGAACTTTCTCCTAATTATGTTGAAGAATGGATTTCAATATTGAGGTAACTTGTAGATCTAAGCATAGTATCATAGATGTATTAATTTCATTTTTATTATTGGTTCCTTCATTCACACTGTTGGTTATCGTTACATTATAAACACATTTAGACATTCTTGGATAGCACTTGGTTGTGAATGTCTTGAGAAGTCATTGTGGTAATAAACAAATCTGGTTTTACTTGATTATTTATATTTACAGCATTTCAAGACAAGTCGATTGTTGATTCATAATTCACTGTGACATTGTTTGAAGAATCAACTTGTATGCTTAATCACTTTTCTCATGTGTAAAGAAAATTATTTATTGGTTATTAAGTTTAGCTTAATTTACCGTAGGGATCCCCCTAGACTTGGTAGACTAGGATGCTTCTTTTCATTTGGTGTGAGGAGTGGGGCAATGCCATTGAGGTGATAGTGGATGGTTTGCCCAAGAGTTGCCTCTATGCTCTCCCATTGAGTTTACAATTTTCCCTTCTAGAGTTTGAGTCATAGCAAGTGATCAAGCTCAAAAATATTTTAACAAAAATCAAAAGGAAGATATAGGTTACTAGCAAGCCTAATGCTGCTTACTTCTAATCATCATGTAAAGATTGAAATTTATTGTGGGAATTGATTTGATTTTTACCTATTTCTGAGCTTGTTTGATCCAATTTTATGGTTTTTCACACGATAGCAAATTTCTCTTTTTCTCTTTGGTCTTTGGGATTTGAGGTACATTTACTATATTGATGGTTCTATTCATGATAAATGCAACATTTTAAAATTATATTTTCATATGTAGATCCTATTTATGAATTTTAGCCCCATCTTTTAAAGTAACTTTCAGTAGAATAAATTCATTGAAACCCCAATTCACACAAAATATTTAAAAGCGTAATTTTCCGAACAAAATAACTTGCACTAAAAATAATTGTGTGTTTTATTAAAAGTAAAATTTTATATAATTTTATACTTGGAAATAGTTATAAAAATATTGGCAATAACATTTTTTAAATGTGAAATTATATTTCAAATAGTCAAAACTCAATAAATTAGAAGCTGAATTTTCACAGTTTGTTTGAGATCCTTTTTTCCACTTTCAAAAACTTTTAAGATAATGTACTAATCATTTTGATATGATAATTCTCATTTTAAATATAATCATGCTTTCCTACTCTTTACCTTAAATTTGAATTAACAAAACATTAGTTATACTGTTTGAAAACCTTTACAATTAGGAAAATAATTAGTTGAAAGGCTTAAATGAGTTAGACATTGGAATTAGAAAACAATAAAAGAAACCTTAATGAAAAAAATTGAACTAAAATATGGTACATGAATTCAATTTTGTGGTACTCCAATTGGCAACTAAAAGCCTACCATGTTGTATTCCAAAATTCATAGTTAAAATTTCAAACTGTGTGGTACTACAATCGGCAACTAAAAGCCTACCATGTTGTATTCCAAAAATCATAGCTAAAATTTCAAAGATGCTATAAGATTAAAAAAAATATAGATTTCCTAGAGGTTTGTAAGTTACATCTTGAAAACTATCATTACTTACAAGAGGAAAACTGGAATAATAAATGAATTTTAAAAGAAACAATGCTGCTAAGAAATGTTACTTTCTATTTCAACACTATAAATCTCTCATGTATAAATGAATGAATGATATTTTAATATCCACAAGACTAAAAATAGTCTATAGACTAATGAGAGACCTCATTGAACCTTATGACCATGGCAATGTCAACATGCTGTCATGAAACACGTGATTGAATTTATAAAAAGAAATTTTGATAGACGTGATTAACTTGTCACATAGCATTTGGTTGCAAGCCTGAAGCCACATTAGATGTTGAAAAGTTTTGATTTCAAAATTATGAGTGCATATTTCCATCGTCCAAAACTCTGCATTCATTATTATACGGTTGATAACATTAAATCAACATTATAAGCAAACTGCAATGTCATCATGTCATAGATTCATCACAGAGAAAATGAGAACATTTTTCATGTGTTCCCCTCGCAACTAAACTGCAACACAAGAAGGCATATGTTGCTTTGGGGGAACTTACGCCTCTCGCTTATATGATAAATGAACTTAGATTTTTTTCAGTAAATCTCCTTAGTTGCGTGTGACGCCTTAATGTCAGTTTTGTAGGCTTCAGTTTTAGATAGACGTCATTAGTATAATTTTTCCATTCAATTAACTGCAGGAGTATCAGGACTTGTACTCAATGCATCTTATAAAGCAAAAATCCGCACTTAGTCCAATGCAAAACAACACTTAAGTTTTATACTTTACCTTGTCTGAAAAGTCTATTGAAAATGCAGATACTATGGACAATTCTGATCGGTGAGAACTTCATATAAACAATCCAATAGTTATAACAACAGCAATTTGGCCAGATTTGAAATTTCTTGTGACTTCAAAGAATCAATATTTACATCAACTGCAGAGACTGCTGGCTGGCTTCTCTAGTCTGCAAGATTGTTTTCAAATAAGGATGAAAACTTGTTAGACAATAGTGTACAGCCTCCAACATCTAGGAGAATTCCTGAACAAGATAGGAGTCAAAAAAGCTAATCCACGTGATACAAATCTCCATACACATGGACCCCCAGCCAGAGTTTGAAATGCTGTCCAAAGACATAGAGACAGACTTGCACCATGGATTAAAAGAATGTGCAGAATTTGATAATAAATTATAGTAGACAAATGTACAACTGATTGTTAAATAGTTACAAGTATCCAGATTAAGTTTCAGAAATCACGCAGCAGCCCAGCAGGTCATTCCAGTTCTATTTTCACTAGGAATGATATAAAAAGTAGCCAAACCATTCTTTCTTGCCAACATCCACAAAATAATTTCACTGTGTAGACTGAAGTTATGTAGCATAGTCACTCATTTGTCCTTTTCGAAGCTTACGCTAATCTTCCAATACAAAGTCAGGCGGTCTTAAAGGCAGAATTATGTATCAATCTATGAACCTTTCAGAACATGTTGTAGTTCCACCTCTGCAAGGATCAAGTACAAATTATATAAGAGAAAAAACCATAAGCCATGTGAAGTGAATACAATCAAAGTTTCTTCAACTTCATTTATTGTTCTCTAGCATATGAAAGAGGAGAAAAAAAATATCCAAGGGAAGGAACTAGATGACATCCTGAAAAATGACCTTCTCAAGCAAAACTAAACTATAATGTTAGTTAAGGTTGTATATATCTGTCACATTTTGGTATCTTGCACATTAACCAATCTTTAAACGAATATTTCCTTTAGTGCATTAGAATAAGAGATTCACTTGAGTTGTAATTTTTCTTGTAGAGCGAAAATTGCATGACTAAACCAGGGCATGTGGAAATCATCTGCTGTTACAATAACATCAGAATTAATGCCTATCTACACCATACTAATCAAACATATGATCATTTAGGCAAGAAAATAAATATGAGAAAAACGGACCTGAAGAAACTGTGGATCATGGCTCAGATGAACAATGTATTTTGGATGCCGGATCCATTGTATTACTTGAGAACAAAGCTGCCAACATAGTTACCATGGAAACTCCTGAGATTTGATGCTTTGATAAAATAACCTGAAGCGATAGTAAGCAATGGATTTGTTGGTCTAATGTATGCTGAATGCTGGATCCATTTTATCACTCCAAAAGTAATTTGCGAACTTAGCTACACTGTGCTGCAAATGCCCGTGATTTGATATTTCGAAATAAAAGACTTGAAGCAACTATACGCCATTGCTCAACTGGCCAATTTATGATGTTTGCTGAATCCATAAATTGCCAACTTAATTACCCTGTTGCAAATGTCCTTGATTTAATGTTTTGAAGAAGACTACCCTTACGCTGCTGGGGAGTTTCTAATGAATAGACAAGGAGGCTCCCATCTTGTGTCCCGACTAAGAAACAATCTTCTGGTGTCACACTCAATGACAAAATAACTTTTCCCATTGCATCATATCGGCTTACAATTTCAAGTGAATGCATGGATCGTAATATTATCTGTCCTTTATCCCCTGAACAAACTAAGAATTCACCACAACTGCTGAGCTCCATGCAATTAATACGGCCATTTGTTTCAGAAGTTGCAAGAAGTTTCCCGTTGATTGAGTAAAGAAGCAGATTCAGATCATCATTAGAATATAATACAAGTCGACCATGTCGTGATACTACCATCTTGGATAGTGCGCTTCCATTTGGATGATAAATAGACCTTACATACCTACCTTGCCATAAAGTATGAAGAATACAACTGGAATCTTTAGATCCACTGACAACAAGGTCAAGCTCCACGCAGACAGCTACACAAGTGACAACATCATCATGTCCACAAAGAATGTGGCAAGGTTTGTCTGATAAAATATGATCCTTCCGAATCCGATCTGGGATATTTTGTGCATCTCGGACCTTCTTATTGACAATTCTAGTAGACGAAGTAACTTCCCATACCATAACTGTCGTATCATGACTGCCAGTAACCACAATACTTCCATCCATTGCCACTGAAATTAAGAAAGAAAAATTTAATATGGCATCTGATATTCAGGGAGTTCAGTCTCTTGAACTGAAACTACAAAATCAGGGAAATATACTGTAGGAAGCAAACATTTGGACTCATAGATAAACTAACAGAAGAAAATGTAGGTTGATGGATAGCATAAGTAGGTATGTAGAATAATCAAGTCAAACCAGCACCCACTTAATAACAGATACCAAGGAAAAGAAGTACAAAATATCCATTCTCCTTGAGACAAAAATGCCTAGGCTTTGCCCATTTTAGCTAATGGCTGTTGTCAATATTGAATTGTGGACTCCAGGAAAAAATGCAAAGCCCAAGGACTACAGATGATAAAATTTAATAGTTGAAGAAGACGTGAGAACCACATAGCCAGATCACTAGGTTAACAAAGACGATCAGGTCCCGGACATAGAATAATGGCAGAGAACTTGGAGACTGAAAAAAGCAGTGCTGTAATCTGGACTTTAAAAATAAAAGCAGGCAAAATGCCCAGAAGAATTGCTAGAAAATATAGCTGTCAAATACCTGAAACACAGCTGACCAGGTCTTTGTGCTGCCTTATGCTTTGAACCATGCGTCCATCATTCAAAGATATAACTCT
The DNA here is from genome assembly GCA_034641835.2 of Pinus albicaulis. NCBI lineage: Eukaryota > Viridiplantae > Streptophyta > Pinopsida > Pinales > Pinaceae > Pinus > Pinus albicaulis. Next base: position 435,245,640 of record CM076582.1, on the reverse strand, counting down.
GAAACTGTTATCCCAATTTCCACAACTCAGCAGAAAGCTCGATGAACGGACTTGTAAGGTAGCAAAACACTGTGTGCCAAGCTCAAGGTTCTCAGCCAAGGGACCACCAATTTTACGAGGAATACTGAGATCTGAACCGATACCAAAAAACGGTTCCTGTCAAGAGTAAATTGTACCAATAAGATCAGATTTGATAAGATAATCACACCTATTCAGTATAGTAAATATAAAACAGGACGTCAAGCAAATTGTCTAGCATTGCTATTTGGCCAATACACATTCACCTCCTATTAGGAACCAGGGAAATGAATAACTTATATTATTTCCTGACAAAACATGCTCTGAAATAAGGTCCAATTTGCGAAACCAAAATTAAGTTCTGTAAGCATTGGATTTTCGATAAAACCTGTGAAGACGAAAAGGTGAAGTTGCCTCCAGTCTGTAATTGTGAAGTTAGCCACATTTTGACTGACATGATAAGCCCCTGGCTTACAAGTGCAACAGTTGACTCCATCACACCAACAAATACTATTGCTGCCGGTTCTTGAAAGCCTGCAGAAACTACGGAAGTCAGTGTAATTGAGCCTGGTGCATAGTATAATGGACGGGCAATGGGCATGGGTAGCCCTCGCTTAGGATGCTTTTTCCGAAAAAGCTGGATAGGTGTCTGCCCGAAATTTGCAATTTGATCTTCAACAGCATCCCGTTGTAATGGATCATCTAGTGCTTCTAAATCAACTGCACCTTCATAAGTTAAATGGTAGAACACATTGGCAGCCTGCTATCCCAGAAACAATTGAGACCTTCAGAATCAATTGTTGACAAACAAAAATGTTGTTTTAAATTTCAGTGCAAAAGGTCACATGAATAGATCATACAAAAGAACCATACCTCTACAGCTGGCTTGCCACGTTGCTTGCAGCCAAATATTAAATCGATCCAATGATGAAGATTGGAACTAACATACTCACTCTCAAGTGCTTCCCTGTTTTTGAATATGAATTCCTCAGGTGAATCCTGCAGTTGATTGACTCGAATTTCAGTACATTGAAAATACCATTGTTTTCCATTCAATAGCATAATGCATCCATCTGCAGAGATACTCAAATTCACATAACATGAATAGCAGAGATTATTACATTCTAGAATAATCAAAGGACAGAAGCCCAGTTTGTCAACACCAAAATGAAGGACAATTTAACTCATGCACTTGAGTCATTTCAGTAATATTGTTCCAGTAGACAAAAAATTGAAGCTTGTAAAACAACAAATAGGATAAAGTAACTACACTTAATCAGTTTGTGCAAACAGTACCTGCCATGTGTAACATTAATCGAAGGAAAAACTATTAATTAATTTAGGATTACAAACTAAGTAACAGGACACGGCCCTCAAGAGGGGCGTGTCCATATCCTACATGTCAGGCAAGTGACATGCTGGGACACTTCGCCAACTTTACCTTTCACCACAGCAATCACATAAACAATCAAGTAAAATGTTGATAGAACATACCAGTGGATCTATAGAAGACAAACCAGAAACAGATAAATGTGGTGGTGCGTTATGGCGGTCAACAGGATGCTTCAACCAGCAAAGTCTCCTTGGTCAGCCAACCCAGCATGTGTCACAAAAGCCCTCAAAACAGCCACACGGTCAACTCGAAGTCAACGCTGCCCCAACGGCAGCAACGGCAGCAACGACAACAACACCAGCAACAACGGCAGCAATGGCAGCAACACTGGCAGCAACGACAACAACACTAGCAACAGCAGCAACACCGGCAGCAACGGCAGCAGCAACAAGTAAAAGTCAATGCAGCACGATCTACAGTCAACCTTTGACCTCGGTTCTTGTGCCAAAATGTACGGCCTTCCAAAATCGAAGTCTCCACCAAAAATCAGCTCCTTTGGACCATGCGTTGACCCTAGCTGCAGCAACTTCCTCTTCGTCCTTCTTTCTCACGTGTGAACTAAAACTGCCTCCAAGGAGCTCGAACCAATCAGAAGAGGAGAGATGATGTGTGAGGATGAGATGAGATGAAATGTCCTCCAACGTTGACTCTATTTATATCAATCACTGAGGTGTGTGACACATTTGCTGGCGGTGTAAAACCTTAAGGCCGACCTGCACATATTTTGAAAGTATTAAAAATAAATTCAAAATAAATGTTCTGCTCATTGGATCAAGATGATCTTTAGATCGATCTTGCACCTCTTCGAAAGAGGAACCCAATAAAAATATTGGTGTCTTCATCTGAGCATCACAACATGGAGTTTGGACCTAGTTGTCCAATTTTAACACTCTTTCACTCGGAGACAGAAAATATGGCTGATTCACATCCTCAAACAGGACTTACAGAAATCGAGCCCTTTCTGGCCCACTGGAAACCCCAACGCTGTCCCTTAGCCTTCTGCATCAGCCTCTGCGCTGCCCTGGATGGGCCTACGTTAGCCTCTCTGGGCTTACGTTGCCCCTGCGTTGCCCTGGCTGGGCCTGCGCCAGCCTCTCTGGGCTTATGCTGCTCCTGCACTGCCCTGGTTGGGCCTGCATCACCCCTGAAGGGTTGCTGCTGCCTCTGCACTGCCTTCTGCGTGGCTCTAGCTGAACTGCATATCTCTAGCTGGCCTCTGCGTTGCTTGGTACACTCCCTCTCTGCTGCTGTTGTATTCTTGGCCTCAGATTAAATCATCCCTTGCCAATCTCTGCCCCTCACTGCACTGCAAACTCGCTTCGAAATTCTTAGCAAACCCCGCCCTAGAATTTCGACTTAGCTTCAGTGCTCTGCCAATGTGTGTGTTCTCCAACTGATCCCAAGCCCTTCTCTTGTACTTTTCTCGTTGGCAAACCAACGACCGTGATCTAATCTCTAATCAACTACTAAGATTAGAAGCTGCTTGATCCGTGTCACTTAGAACATTCTCATCACATGTTTAATTTAATTCACTTTAATGTTTTAATTTTACTAAGTTAGACTTAGGGTCCTTAATTAAAAAGATTAATTATTCGAATAACTATCAAACCAGATGGAATTTCTCCAAACGCTTTCTGGGTTTTGGAGATCTCATGTACTCCAGCTCCTCCACAAAATTTCGAAGCTAGAGCACATCTGATGCTACCACAAAATCTCAACACTCCCTCTGAGCGAGGAGTGTGCTCTACAATACTTCCACACTGAAATATTTCCCTGATCTTTGAAATCGGTCCCCGCGCTGATGTTTGGCCTGCTGCCCTCCATCACTGCGTTACTATAGCTCTCTGTATTGCTGCCTATGACTCTGCCACAGTCATTGCCACATCCGTACTGCATCTCCCTCTTAAATTGCTACATCGTGCTGCCAACTGCTGCACTGCAACTCAGTTGCTGAGAAGTAAGCAACTGAAGGACCCCTGCCCAATCACTGACAGACAAGTCAGTTGGGTCTGCATCTCATCACTGAAGCTCCCTTGGTTGCTGCTCTGCGCTATCCTCCTGAAGCCACTGCGCTGCTACAACTCTGCACTGCGTAAGCACTGCCTCTTCTGCACTGTTGCTTCTATGTTGCTGTTGCCTCTGCATTGCGCTGCTCCTATCTATAACGTCCTAGCACTGCCCTCCGCTTCACTATGATTTCCTGCACCCACTGCTCCACTTGTCCCACTACCGTCTTAAAGCTCCCGTAGCTCGTATGTGATCCAAGAGTCTGGGCTCGTCAAGGATCCTGCCTGCCATCTATAGCTACTCTAAAGATCAATATCGCTACACCTTTTCTCTTGAGGCCCATGAACACTCATGGCTACATCATCATCAGAGCCATCATCTTCTTTAGCTGCCATAGCCTTGGAATCAACTTCCTTGTCCTTCTTCCTTAGAGGACAAGTGGTGGCAAAGTGTCCAAGTTCACCACACCTGAAGCATCGAATCTTGGATAGATCCCTCTTCTTCTTCCCTTGTTGCTTCTTGGATGCAAAGGCTGCATCTTCCTCTTCCTCTTTCACTTTGCTGGATTCAGTGCTGTTTTGTCCCTTGGTCATTCGACGGATTTCTTCTTGTCGGAGGATAGCTCACATGTCGTCCCAGCTTGGAAGGTCCTGTCTGCCCAAGATGCTTTGGACAAATGTTTCCCATTCATCTGAGACTGCATTTAGAGCAGTCCTCACCATGACATTATCCTCCACTTTAACCCCCATGGCAATTAGTTGATTCCGGATCGTTTGCAACCTGAAGAGGAAAGGATCAATTTCCTCCTCCTTAGTCATCACGAACAACCACATCTGTTTCTCCAAAAGCATCTTCTTCTGGATGGATTTTCCTTGATACATTGTGGTCAAAGCTATCCACATAGCATTAGCTGTCTTCTTCTTGGCAATGTGTGGGACCACATGATCCTTGACCCCCGTCCATGATAAAACGCTTAGCATGCGCCTCCACTTCATTATGCTTCGCGAGAAGAGCAGCGTCAGTTGGTGTAGCCAAGATGTTCTCTGCATGTTCTCGAAGTCTGTATGCCTCCAGAACCGTCAGGATTCTGGCCTTCCAGATAGCAAAGTTGGACAAGCCGTCCAACCTATCTTGATCACACAGTCCGTACGACGCCATCTAGCTCAAAACAATCTGTGGAAACAGATGCTCCTCTCCCTGCTGCTATTGCTACTCTCAACAGAAGCTCGGATCTAGGGTCCTTGGCGAAAAGGCACCCTCTATAGTAACTTCTCCCTCTGACAACTAATTTCCCTCCTCGGAAATCTGCCAAATCCCTTGAACCAACCCTTTTCGATCACCCTCTTGATCGATCCTCAGATTTCTTTAGAAACAATATGTTGAGCGGCTGTTTTCCTTGCGCTCTTTGTCAACTTAGCTAGGCACTGTTTTGCACCAACAGAACCTGTGCCACACCAGCAACTTCTGAAGACAAGAAGCTACACTTCCAACCCCGACAAATTGCACAACATCACTGCATACTAGACTGCGTCACCCTCTAGGGTCTGCTTCAGCCACTGTGTCACCTCAGTGTGCCTCTGACCAGCACTGCATCACCCTTACTGGTGCTGCGTCAGCCTCTGTGTCACCCTAGTGGTGTTGCGTCAGCCTCTGCGTAAGCAAACTGGCTCCGCATCCCTCTTAGCTAGGTCTGCGTCCTTCTTGATGCTGCGCTACCTTCTCTGGTCTATGCTGCTTCAGTTGCCCTTCCTGCAACAAAAAATCTTCAGCCGCTTTGCTGGTGATTCAGCTTGATCTGCAATGCTCTGATACCATGTGAAAATTTCTAAACATAAATCCTACTGCAGTGTCTTGATTTACTTTTCCTAATTGATTTAGATTACAAGTTAATTTTCTGAATAATTCATTAAAATCAGCGAAGTAAACACAACTACAGCCTACACATTTACAGTTCATTAACTGAACATCATGCACACATGACAAAGTGACACACAGATTATTCAGACAAATGTCCTTGGAAAAACCCAATGCGGGAAAACTAGTGCAGCTAGCCCTAGAGGGTTTTATTGTTATGCAAAATCTGAATACAACAATATTCGGGCACCAAAATAGTTCGCCCTACAGAGAAATTACACGACAGTAGTACCTCTTTCACTCGGAGACAGAAAATATGGCTGATTCACACCCTCAAACTGGATTTACAGAACTCGAGCCCTTTTTGGCCCATCGGAAACCCCAGAGTTGTCCCTCAGCCTTCTGCGTCAGCCTCTCTGGCCTGCTTCAGCCTTTGCATTGCCCTGGATGGACCTGCGTTAGCCTCTTTGGGCTTACGCTGCCCCTGCATCAGCCTCTCTAGGCTTACACTGCCCTTGTGCTGCCCTGGCTGGGCCTGCGTCACCCCTAAAGGGTTGCTACTGCCTCTACACTGCCTTTTGCGTATCTCTGGCTGGCCTCTGCACTGCCTGGTACACTACCTCTCTGCCGTTGTTGTATTCTTGGCCTCTAATCAGATCATCCCTTGTCAATCTTTGCCCCTCACTGCACTGCAAACTCGCTTCGAAATTCTTAGCAAACTGGTATTAGTGTGAAAATTTCTAAACATAACTCTTACTACAGTGCCATGATTTAATTTTCCTACTTGATTTAGATAACAAGTTAATTTTTTGAATAATTCAGTAAAATCAACAAAGTAAACACAACTGCAACCTACACATTTACAGATCATTTACTGAACATCATGCACACATGACAAAGTGACAAATTTTTTAGACAAATGTCCCCGGAAAAACCCAATGTGGGAAAACCGGTGCAACTAGCTCTAGAGGGTTTTATTATTATGCAAAATCTGAATACAACAATGTCCGGGCACCAAAATGGTTCACCCTACAGAGAAATTACACGGTAATAGTACCTCTTTCACTCGAAGACAGAAAATATCGCTAATTCACACCCTAAAACGACATTTACAGAACTCAAGCCCTTTCTGGCCCACCAAAAGCCCCAACGCTGTCCCTCAGCCCTCTGCGTCTCACGTCTCAGATGGGTCCGCGGCCGCCCTCCGGGCCGACGCCCGCCTAATCAAGGCTCCTTTCCAGAGGCAAGATTTTAAATCCAGGTGAAATCATTAGGGGAATTTTGAGGTCTAAAATGGGCCTCCTAAGAAAAATGTACAACAAAAATAAACTTTATAACAACCAATAGGATTCAAGATGATGATGTCAACCATGGGGGGTGATTTACCATTTTTTAAATAAAAGGGTAAAAATATTAAAAAATAATAAAATAATAAAACTACTTTTTCAACTCGTATTTTCAACTTATCTCCCAAAATTTTTACTCAAATTTCGAGCGGAAGTACTTGTTGGATGTAAAATTTAATTCCTCATCCAAGGAGTACCCATGTTGCATACTTTCGATGGACCCTGTTACATGAAAAATGAAAAATACATGAAAACACGTTGTTGCAATCACGTTTTTCATGTATTTCTCATTTTTTGTGTAGCAAGGTCCGTCGAAAGTATGCAACATGTGTACTCCTTGGATGAGGAATTAAATTTTGAATCCAATGAGTAACCTGGCTCGAAATTTGAGTAAAAACTTTGGTAGATAAGTTGAAAATACGAGTTGAAAAAGTAGTTTTTTTCTTTTTTCCCTCCAAAATTTGATGATGTAATCAAATCTTATTTTATTATTTCCACTATTATTTTATAATTTCCTTATGAGGCCCATTTTAGACCTCAAAATTCCCCTAATGCTCTCAAGCCTTTGCAACCCACTTAAAGAATAATAGAAGAAGGTCTAATTTGGGAGATTTCAAAGAATTTCTGGTAGAAGACCTAATTCAAGAACTGGTCCAAGATTTTCTCGAGGAAGGGAACCTACTCCAAAAAGAATACCACCTCCTCCCTCTCAAGATAGAAGAGATAGAAGAGATCTGACAAATGTTCAATGCTATCGTTGTGGAGCATATGGTCAATATCAAAATGACAATCCTCAAAGGAATCAAAGGAATGACTATTAAAGGAATGGTGATCGAAAGAGGAAAGGAAAACATCATGCTTCTGCAGTTGACCTTGATGAATCCTCTCATAAGAGGAGGCCTAGAAAGAATGATTATGATGATGAATACTCATTTTATTATGCTTTCGTAGGTTCCATTGCAGGTCATGATGAAATATGGTTGGTGGATAGTGGTGCCTATAGCCACGTGATTGGAAGTTGAGAACATCTCTCTGAATTGGTTGAAAAGAAGATACCTCAAAGGGCTAAGCTTGGAGATAAGGCCAACAAATAAAAAGGTCAAGGGCATTGGCTCGTCATCCTTCCAATTAGAATTAGGAGGTAATGTATCTATTAACAATATTTTATATGTTCCTATTTTAAAGAATAACTTGTTGTCTATTACATCTCTTGAAGACAAAGGATATAGAATTGCTTTCGTTGATGGAAAAGTATGGAAGAAGGATGCCTCATTTGAATCTACCAAGGTCATTGGTGTGCGAATTGGAGGACTATATTGTCTCCTTGGACACTCATTTCAAGATTTATTGCACAACACCATTGATCTTTGTGAGCTATGACATTGAAGGTACGCTCATGTTCATTATAAAGCCTTGTCTAGATTGAAAGATTTTGTTAAAGGTGTAGCTGAAATCAAGATTAAGCATGATGGAGTTTGCAAGAGATGTGCCATAGGGAAGAATGTTAAAGGAAGATGAACTAGCAGTGATAGTAGATCCAAAGGAATCTTGGATCTTGTGCATTCTGATGTTTGTGGGCCTATGTCTGACAAGACAAAGATCAAGTCAAGTTTTAATCTTAGCCATTGATTAGATTTCTACTCTGGGCCGTTGATTCATCAATGAGAAGATTATAAAAGAAGGCTTGAGGGTCATTTGGAAAGTCAGCCATGCATACACTCAGTACCCAAAGGAGATCGATTATGAAGGAATAGAATTTGATTTTAGAGGGAGAGTTGCAGGGCGGATTTTCAGAAGCAGAAGGAGAAGAGGGAGTAAACAGTGACTGAGCATGAGGACAGAGCGACGCAAAGTGCCACAGAAGGTAGCGTAGTGAACCCACGCAAAGCCCACGCGGAGTGACACAGTCCAGTGCAGGGACTGCGCAGAGAGACACGCAAACAGACCCAGAGGGAGTCAGAGGCTCTTCTGGGTGTCAGGAATTTTTTAGGATGGGCCGAGAATTTTGTCTCAGGTGTTTTCTGATTATATCTACCAATGTATTCCTTGTAAAAATTCATTTGCTGAAGAATAATAATAAAACCTTCATCTGCTGCACCAGTTTTCCCACATTGGGTTTTTCCGGGGACAATTGTCCAAAAATAAGTGTGTACATGTGATTGGTTCTTATGCTTATGTTCTTTAATGTTTACTTCTCTGCATATGTAATTGTGAATGTTGCAATAGTATTTATTTTGAAGTTTACTAAGAGATTTTTGTAAATAACTTATCGCAGTAATAAGTAGGAGAAATAAATCTATCACTACAACCGTGGATTTCGAGATTGAAAATTTCACATAGACTTCAATGATCATTTTAATAATGTTTCTAAAGGCATAATCCATTGCCCTTTAAAATGTGGCACCTACGTTTTGCAACCGAAAAATAATTCTACTATACTCAATAGTACCCCATGGAGTCATGAGTGTCATCTTTGATCTATCCTCCTCTCTCACTAAAACTTGGTGGTACCTTGAGAAACCATCAAGGACATCATTTCAAATCCGGTTAACTCTTGAAACATCTCCATGTTATGAAAAGGGATAATTATCTTTGATAGATGTTGCATTAAGGTTTCAAAAGATAACACACATGCAAAGTTGACCTATCTTCTTTCTAACCACTACCAAGTTTGACAACCAAGTAGTGTGTCTTGCAAGATGAATGATTCCTGCTTTGAGATTTTTTCCAACTCTTGCTTAATGAGAAGTGCTAGCTTTGTATTTATTTATCTCAACTTTTGCTTGAAATAATTAACACCTTTAGTTAGAGGGATGGTGTGCTATATGACATCATCTTTATATGCTTTAAGGTCATCATATGACCATTCAACCATATCCCTTAATTTCATAACCAACTTAATCTTCTCTTTCTCTTTTGGGGTGATGTTCTTTCCAACTTTGATCGTTTTGGGATCAATTGTTGTCCCTACATTAATCTCTTCATACTCCTCAAGGTTGATTGTATCCATTCATCCTTTGAAAGCGTCATCTGAGGGAAAGATACTTCCAATGGACATAAAATCGAGGGTATCCTATTAGAGGGAAATTGTTCTACTGAATAATCATCCCTCAAATCTAGATCATTTACCTCAAATTCTTCTTTGCCTTTGAGAAATCTGACAATTTGACCATCGTCAACTGTGGATTTCGAGATTGAAATTTTCTCATAGACCTCAATGATCATTTTAATAATGTTTCTAAAGGCATAATCCATTGCCCTTTAAAATGTGGCACCTACGTTTTGCAACCGAAAAATAATTCTACTATACTCAATAGTACCCCATGGAGTCATGAATGTCATCTTTGATCTATCCTCCTCTCTTCTCACTAAAACTTGGTGGTACCATGAGAAACTTACATCAAGACATCATTTCAACCGTTAACTCTGCAACATCTCCATGTTATGAAAAGGATAATTATCTTTGATAGATGTTGCATTAAGGTTTCAAAAGATAACACACATGCAAAGTTGACCTATCTTCTTTCTAACCACTACCAAGTTTGACAACCAAGTAGTGTGTCTTGCAAGATGAATGATTCCTGCTTTGAGATTTTTTCCAACTCTTGCTTAATGAGAAGTGCTAGCTTTGTATTTATTTATCTCAACTTTTGCTTGAAATAATTAACACCTTTAGTTAGAGGGATGGTGTGCTATATGACATCATCTTTATATGCTTTAAGGTCATCATATGACCATTCAACCATATCCCTTAATTTCATAACCAACTTAATCTTCTCTTTCTCTTTTGGGGTGATGTTCTTTCCAACTTTGATCGTTTTGGGATCAATTGTTGTCCCTACATTAATCTCTTCATACTCCTCAAGGTTGATTGTATCCATTCATCCTTTGAAAGCGTCATCTGAGGGAAAGATACTTCCAATGGACATAAAATCGAGGGTATCCTATTAGAGGGAAATTGTTCTACTGAATAATCATCCCTCAAATCTAGATCATTTACCTCAAATTCTTCTTTGCCTTTGAGAAATCTGACAATTTGACCATCGTCAACTGTGGATTTCGAGATTGAAATTTTCTCATAGACCTCAATGATCATTTTAATAATGTTTCTAAAGGCATAATCCATTGCCCTTTAAAATGTGGCACCTACGTTTTGCAACCGAAAAATAATTCTACTATACTCAATAGTACCCCATGGAGTCATGAATGTCATCTTTGATCTATCCTCCTCTCTCACTAAAACTTGGTGGTACCTTGAGAAACCATCAAGGACATCATTTCAAATCCGGTTAACTCTTGCAACATCTCCATGTTATGAAAAGGATAATTATCTTTGATAGATGTTGCATTAAGGTTTCAAAAGATAACACACATGCAAAGTTGACCTATCTTCTTTCTAACCACTACCAAGTTTGACAACCAAGTAGTGTGTCTTGCAAGATGAATGATTCCTGCTTTGAGATTTTTTCCAACTCTTGCTTAATGAGAAGTGCTAGCTTTGTATTTATTTATCTCAACTTTTGCCTGAAATAATTAACACCTTTAGTTAGAGGGATGGTGTGCTATATGACATCATCTTTATATGCTTTAAGATCATCATATGACCATTCAACCATATCCCTAAATTTCATAACCAACTTAATCTTCTCTTTCTCTTTTGGGGTGATGTTCTTTCCAACTTTGATCGTTTTGGGATCAATTGTTGTCCCTACATTAATCTCTTCATACTCCTCAAGGTTGATTGTATCCATTCATCCTTTGAAAGCGTCATCTGAGGGAAAGATACTTCCAATGGACATAAAATCGAGGGTATCCTATTAGAGGGAAATTGTTCTACTAAATAATCATCCCTCAAATCTAGATCATTTACCTCAAATTCTTCTTTGCCTTTGAGAAATCTGACAATTTGACCATCGTCCCTAACACTTGTAAGCTCTTTACATTATCTGGAATGAAGAGCCTGTAAATAATTTCTATACGTCCACCTTGTTCCAATTTCAAGCAAGGTTGCATGACCGAAGCCACAACTACTTATGAATTTGTTGTTGTTAATTCTAGGCAATTAGGTCCAAACTCCATGTTGTGATGCTCAGATGACGATGCCAATATTTTTATTGGATTCCTCTTTCGGAGAGGTGCAAGATCGATCTAAAGATCATCTTGATCGAATGAGCAGAACATTTATTTTGAATTAACTCCACTTATGTGCAAGGTCGACTAGAATTGTAATGTAGGCTTGGGCCCCCAACAGATGTGTCACACACCCTCACAGATGGATATATGTTGGTCAACGTTGGAGGTAATTTTCACCATCACCCATCACACATTTCTCTCTGCATCTGATTGGTTTGATCTCTTCACTCACATGTGGGAAAACAGTAGCTAGGGGTTTTTGATCTGACCTAGGGTTTCAGCGCAGATTTGACTAGCGTTGACTTTGGTCAATGCTTGGTCAACTTGACTTCAAACTCTCCCAAAACTTCGATTCCTGCAGTCTGCATTTTTTTGGCACAAAAATCGAGGTTGGACATCAAAATGTCCATTATTTATGGTAAGATGATTGGTTATACTTGTAAGGATATGAGTAACCACTAGCTAGTATTGATTACTAATCTTACTCTACCCATGTGACATATTAGTAAGACTTTAGCTTTGTTACCTATTTGATTATATATATACCTATCACTGATTGCTTAGAATGAGTACCCTTGTTAGTACAATGAAGACTCTCTTAACTCTATGCTCACTTATTACGTAAATACAGTGGATTCCGGTGATTCTATACTTTATATAACATGAACATCATGAACTATGCCTCGTGATTACACCTGTATTACTCTATCTCATTACTTATGAAGATACCGTCCAAGGATAGCAGTGATATGTGTAGAATACGCCCTTTTCTATATATATGGCATGGTATATGTTCCCTTATTCATTACATGTCATCGGTAACATACCCTTCCAATATAGGAAAATAGGGCAGTCAGTCATATAAGTACCGCTATAACCATAATCAATCACTATTGGATAATAAAACCCATTGAATACGAGCCTATAAGTATGTGTTAGTAATGATCTATTGTTTCTATACATCAAATCAATGGTAATAGGCCCATACCTTGATAAGAGTAGTATGCTTAACTTAAGCCAATTCCAGGGATAACATGAGGTACACGTACAAAGATTACGATAAGCTAATACACGGATTAGACATAATGAATAGATAAGGATAAGCTTCATTGCTTATAATGACACGAGAACACTGATATCCATATTGATACTAGTTGACATATAAGTAATCCCTTAATTGTTATGAGCATAGAGATGTAACAAGCGTATTGAATGATATCGAATTAGCATGGTATCTTTCACGTATATGAATATGGTTAAGAAAATATGCTTGTATCACACTAGCTTGTTTGCCCATGAACCTTATATGGATCTTACACACTCCTTTAGATATGTAAGCACAGTGATTACCATGTTATCCTATTAGATTACGTAACCTCATGATATTAGATAGGTTAAATAGTAATCATGACCACAACACATATATTTTGCTGATCAAGTGAAGTGTATTTTTTGGCTTGTATTCTGTCGATCTATTGGTATGTTCTATCAGCGTTTTACTTTCATGTTTATGTGATTGCTATTAGGTTTAAAGTAAAGTTGCATCAAGCATAGAACATCTATGAAAATTTACATGGTTTCAGAGCTAAGGTGAAGACAAAGCCCAATTGTGTATTGACTCTTGAGAGCAATCATCGAAGAAGTAGTATTTGTCAAGGATTCTTGGGTACCTAAAATTATAATGCCTTCAAAGCTGATGACAAGATGACTGGCAAGTCTGACTTTCATGCTTGGAAGATGTCTTTTGATCTGATCTTGGAAGACCAAGATGTCATGGACTATGTGCAGGGTAAAATCCAAGAGCCTCTATCATCTGCACTTGCTGCCACCAAAACAAAGTATAAGAAAAGGGAAATCAAAGCAAAGCTGATCATCCGGGATTCCATCCATAAGAGTCTGGTTGCCTACATCTATGAGCTGGGCACATCTAAGGAGATGTATGATAAGTTGGTCAATATGTTCAGGGCTAACAATGCAAATCAAGTTCTTTTCTTTAAGAACCAATTTAAGAGTCTCAAGAAAGGTAGGGATGTATCCATTCAATCCAATTTTCTAAAGTTGACTGAAATCATGAATAATCTTCTTGCCATTGGGCAAACAATAGCTGATCGAGAAATGGTTCTCACCGCACTTGGAGGTCTCCCCTCTGAATGGCATGTATTCGTTACTACCATTCTCAATAATAATGTGATTCTTGATTTTGACGAAGTATTGTCGAGATGCACCCAAGACGAAACAAGAATGATGGAATATGAAAATGAAGGTAATGCTGCCTTCACCACTCATGCTAAGAAGAAGAACAATAGTGGTCCGAGGAACCATGGAAGAGCTGGGGTCAGAGGAAAGAAAGGAAGATGTTACACATGTAACAAGACTGGCCACTATGCTAGAGAATGCCCTAATAGAAGGGATTCTCTCGGGGATGATGATAACAACAACAACAACAACAGGAGGAATGGAAATCAAAGGAACAACAAGTTCAAAGGAAAGAGGAAGGCTCCCTCTGGTCGCAATGGAAATGGGCAACCTTTCAAAAGGTCAAGAAATTCCAGGTATGAGGAATCTAAGAAATTCCAAGTTGATGATAAGAAAGATGAATTCATTCTTGTATCTGTCGTCTCTGCTGCATCTCCACCCGACACCATGGATGTCTGGTTGATTGATAGTGGTGCTTCAAGGCACCTCACTGGGTTTAAAGAAGCGCTTTCTGACTTGATTGTGAAGGATTCTAATTTGAAATTATCCTTGGAGATTATGCCACCTATCCCGTGAAACGGACAGGGATTGTGACCCTCCACTTATCTCAAGGTCAAGTCCTCCGCTTGCAAGATGTACTATATGTACTTGATTTGAAGAAGAACCTTGGGTCTATTTCGACCATGGAAGACAAAGGTTTCAAGGTGGCATTTGTCGATGGAAAGGTACGCATGTGGAAGAAGAGTTTCAAAGAAGCTCTCACAATTGGGTTTAGAGTTGATACACTCTACCAGGTTGGAGGAAGTCCACTGGGAGCTATGACATGTGATACTATTTGTCAAACTGAACTATGGCACCGGAGGTTTGGACACCTTCATTACAAAGCCCTTCCCGAAGCAAGGAAGGTGGCGACAGAGATGCCCGAATTCAAAAATGATCGTGAAGGTGTATGTCAGGGTTGTGCCGAAGGAAAGCATACAAGGGGTGTTGATTTATGGTAGCATCGGATGTGATCTAGCCATGTAACTTTGTATATAGGCTAAGACACATGTATTCCATAATACCCAAAAATGGTTTTGGAAAATTCCACTTAGAGATGGTTTAATTAAATTAATTAATCGTTTTTTAATGTTTTCCTAAGTCTAAACATAGGGAAACTGATTAATTAAAGGGTATTAATTAAAAAAAGTGTGAATCTTCTAGATAAAGTCATGGATCACCTCCAACTTCCAAGTTAATCTTAGTCCTTGATTATGTTTTGATCTTGGCCATTGAAGGGTCAACAGAAGAATATAAGGAGGGTGAGGGGCCTATGGAAACAACATTGAGCACATTGAGCATTTGGCATTTTCGAGTTTGTGTGAGGAGACACAGCTTTTGGTCAGAATCGAATCACTAGGGTAGGTTTTGCTAAGTGATTTTGATTCAGTGATCAGATCCAGAGAGGGGCAGATGCAGTAACTAGTCAGGAGGACCAGGAGTACATTTCAGAGAGAGGCAGAAGTGATGCAGAGAGAGGCAATGCAGTTTTCTTAAGGGGTGACGTAGTCCCTGCAGGAAATCATGCAGAAGTAACACAGTGCCTTACAGAGTCAGTCCGGAGATAGCTAGAGGCTGGGGTTTCTGAGCTAGGAGGGCCAAAATCCAGTCTCAGATCAGCTTGATCAGTTGCAGAGAAAGGTGACGCAGTTCCTTAAGCTTTCCCATGCAGGCTTACACAGTTCCAGCGTAGGAAATCATGTAGAGGCAGAGAGTGTCTTCATCAAAACTGTTTAGATCAGCCAGGGACTTGCAGAGTGAGGTATATCTCACAATTTTATCAGTTGTCTAGATTTCTCTGAAGGGTGAGCTGGATATTGGCACCCTAGTTGTACTCAAGATTCTGCTTCTTAATAATATAAAACCGTCAGATTTGCTGCACTGGTTTTCCCAAGTTGGGTTTTTTCGGGGACTTGGTCCAAAAACCACTATGTCAAATGTGGATGTTTTTCATTGTATTTTGTTCAGTTTGTTTCAACACTTAGATTCATTCCGCAGTATTATTTGTGTAGATTGCTTCAATAATTACTTCGGGATTTCAATGTAATGAAATAATTATGAAAAATAATAGGAGAAGTAATTCAGATTTGTTGCAGTAGGAATCCAGATTTAGGATTTTTCACATGGTATCAGAGCTTATTCAAGCTGAAGTGCAGGAGAAACAAGGGCGAACTAGCAGATTAGCGCAGGAGAGACTGGGATCTGCGTAAGCAGCAACAGACCCTCCCAGAGATTACGTTGTCCAAGCCAAGAGGCCAATCCAGCGCAGAAAAGGCTTCCTCTAAGAGAGTTGACAGAGAGGCAAGCTTTTTCAGTTGCAGAAGAGGCAGCGTAGATGAAGGACGCAATTACTGCACAACAGTAAGAGCTGGTGCATAAAGCGTCAGAAAATTTATGAAAAACACAGATTGGGGATTTCTTGATCTCAGAGAGTTTCTTACTCAAAGAAACTCAATTTCTCCCGTGCAGAAGCAGAAGCAGTGACTTACTCCTCAAGGAGTGCGTAAGTCTAGTTGAGCAAAGGGTTAGAGAAAGAAATCAACAGTTGAGGAGATGGCCAGCAATGGACTGCGTGACCAAGATAGATTGGAGGGTGCCTCCAACTATGTTATTTGGAAATCAAGGATTGAATTTCTCCTTGATGAGCATGATTTAAAGGCCCTCATTGAAAGCGCAGTTGCAGAACCTTTGGATGCAGCACATCTGAGAGCATTCGAGAAGAATATGGCAAGAGCCGAGTGATTGATCCTACATGGTGTTAAGGATCACATCGTACCTCACATAGCAGCAAAAGGCACTGCTAGAGAAATGTGGGTAGGGCTGGAAAAGCTATACCAAGGACCTTCCGAGCAGTGGAAGATGTACCTAGAAGAGAAGATGCGTAATACCAGAATGAAGAAGGGAGAGCATTTTGACTCTTTCCTGTCTCAAATTCAGGAAAACCAAGACCAACTATCAGCAGTGGGGTCAGCTCCTAGAGACTCAAAGTAAGTAAGGCTCACTCTGAACTCTGTTTCAGAAGATTATCATGTCTTTGTCCAAAGCATTTTGGGCAGAGAAAGACTTCTAGGATGGGAGGCGATGTGGGCAGCCTTGTAATAAGAAGAGTTGAGGAGAGATCTCTTCAAAATCCATATTGAGGATGGCAGCTGCGGATCGAAAGTAAAGGAGGAGGAAGAAAACACAGCCCTTGCATCAAAGGGGCAACAGAGGTAGAAGAAGAAAGATCTGCCTAAGATCAAGTGCTTCAGGTGTGGAGAAATGGGACATTATGCCACACAATGTCCTCTTAAGAAAAAGAATAGAGAGGAGAAGTAAGATCCTCAAGCTGAAGCTGCCAAGATTCAGGCAGAAGGAGATTGTGCTATGTTAGCTCATATTCCGAAAGGAGAGAAATGGGCTGACTAGGAGCTGTAGATCTAGAATCTACAAATGGCAGGATCCTTGAGTATTTCCGAACTCTTGGATCACATGTGAGCTACGGCAGCCTAAAGACAGTAGCAGGATGGATAGTTGCAGTAGAAGATGAGAAGACAATGCAGTAGCTAGCAGTACTAGAGCCTGATCAGCGCAGAGAGGGAGAAAAAACATCAACAATTGAGCAGCAACAGCGCAATGCACACTGGTGCAGTGCAGAGCAGCAACAACGCAGTATTTTTCAGAGAGCTAGTGCAGAAGCTAGCAACAGTCAGTCTTATTTTTCAGTTGCAGATTTACTTGTCCAATTTTGGATGTTTTTCTATTGCAATAAGCAACAATGCAGCAGCAACAGTAGTTGAGCAGCAGCAACAACAATGGAGCAGCAGCAATGTAGTGCGCAGTGGTGCAACGCAGTGCAGAGTAGTACTCATGCAGTGCAGCAGCATAGTTGCAGAATTAGAGGGAGTTGCAGTGCAGTAGCAGTTGCAGAGTCAACAACAGTACATATGCAACATTTTTGTGCAGTATTGGTGAGCAGCATCATTAAGCATAGCAGTAGATGCTCCAGAAGTTAGAACAACAACACATAGAGTTGTTTTGCTAGAGCACTTTCCTCGCTAAGAGGCAGTGTTGATTTATGGTAGCATCAGATGTGCTCTAGCCTTGTAACTTTGTATATAGGCTAAGACACATGTATTCCATAATACCCAGAAATGGTTTTGGAAATTCCACTTAGAGATGGTTTAATTAAATTAATTAATCGTTTTTTAATGTTTTCCTAAGTCTAAACTTAGGGAAACTGATTAATTAAAGGGTATTAATTAAACCAAGTGTGAATCTTCTAGATAAAGTCATGGATCACCTCCAAGTTAATCTTAGCCCTTGATTATGTTTTAATCTTGGTCGTTGAAGGGTCAACGGAAGAATATAAGAAGGAGGGTGAGGGGCCTATGGAAAACACATTGAGCACATTGAGCATTTGGCATTTTCGAGTTTGTGTGAGGAGACACAGCTTTTGGGAAGAATCGAATCACTAGGGCAGGGTTTGCTAAGTGATTTTGATTCAGTGATTAGATCCAGAGAGGGGCAAATGCAGTAATTGGTTAGGAGGACCAGGAGTACATTTCAGAGAGAGGCAGAAGTGACGCAGAGAGAGGCAGCGCAATTTTCTGAAGGGGTGACGTAGTCTCTGCAGGAAATCATGTAGAAGTGACGTAGTGCCTTCCAAAGTCAGTCCGGAGATAGCTAGAGGCTAGGGTTTCTGAGCCAGGAGGACCAAAATCCAGTCTCAGATCAACTTGATCAGTTGCAAAGAAAAATGATGCAGTTCCTCAAGCTTGCCCGCGCAGGCTTACGCGGTTCCAGCGTAGAAAATCACGCAGAGGCAGAGAGGGGCTTCACCAGCACTGTTTAGATCAGTCGAGGACTTGCACAGTGAGGTATATCTCACAATTTTATCAGTTGTCTAGATTTCTCTGAAGGGTGAGATGGATATTGGCACCCTAGTTGTACTCAAGATTCTGCTGCTTAATAATATAAAACCCTCAGATCTGCTGCATCAGTTTTCCCAAGTTGGATTTTTTTGAGGACTTAGTCCAAAAATAACTATGTCAAATGTGGATTTTTTCATTGTATTTTGTTCAGTTTGTTTGGTATGTTGCCCGTGACATCTTTGGGAGAATGTTCTTATTATATGACGTTTATAGATGACTTCTCTCGCAAGAGCTAGATATACTTCTTGAAGAAGAAGGATGAAACATTCATGTGGTTTCGTACTTTCAAAGCCTTGGTGGAAAATTAAACAGGGAAGAAGATCAAGATTTTGAGTACCGATAATGGCACTGAATATGAGACAAACGAGCTCAATAACTTTTGCAGAGGAGCTGGCATTAAGAGGGAGACCACAACCGTGTATACTCTTGAGAAAAATGGCGTTGTTGAAAGAAAGAACAAGACCATTATGGAAGCTGCCCGTGCCATGCTATGTGACCAAGGTCTTCCAAAGTTTCTATGGGGAGAAGCTGTGAACACTGCTGTGTACATACAAAATCGATGCCCGCATTCCGCTCCGAACTCCAAAACTCCCGAAGAAGTATTCTCTGGTAAGAAACCTGATGTTTCACATTTTAGAGTTTTTGGATGTCCTGTTTTGCTTAATGTGCCGAAAGAGAAGAGAAGCAAGTGGGATGCTTCTGGGAAGAAGGGAATGTTTGTGGCCTACAATGAAACTTCGAAGGTTTATATAGTCTATGTGCCTGGTCAAAGAGAAATGGAGATTTGCCTTGATGTTACCTTTGATGAAGATGCTTCCCTCAGGAAAGTGGTAAATCTTTTGAGCTTTGAGGAAGATCATGATGTAAGATCTGGGAATCAGGAAGAACCGAAGGATGAGATGATGCCTGATGTTGAAGGACCGATGGACCCCATTGATCCACCTCCTTCAATGAAGAGAAGACCCGCATGGCTGCAGGATACTCTCGAAGATGCTGAGAGACATATGGCCCCAAGGTGGGCATTCCGTGAAAGCAAGAAGCCAAATAGATACCAAGGGTATCTAGCAGCCATGAGTAAAATCGTATAATCTGAGCTTGGATCATTTGAAGAAGCCATAAAGCATCAAGTCTGGAAGGATGCTATGCACGAAGAGTACGAGTCCATTATGAATAACAATGTCTGGGATGTGGTTCCGAGATCGGAGGACAAAGCTGTTGTCCCCTCAAAATGGCTCTATAAGATCAAGCATGGATCTGATGGTAGTGCTAAAAAAGTTCAAGGCAAGATTCGTTGCCCGAGGCTTCTCTCAAAAGGAAGGTGTAGAATATGATGATACATTTGCACCTGTGGTCCTTTATACCACCATTTGATCTATTATTGCCCTTGTTGCTACGCAAGGATGGAGTCTTCATCAGATGGATGTGAAGACTACTTTTCTGCATGGTTCGATAAAGGAAGAGGTGTATGTGGAACAACCTCTGGGGTTTGAAGTCCAGGATAAAGATACTCATGTATGCAGGTTGAAGAAAGCCCTCTATGGGTTGAAGCAAGCCCCCAGGGCTTGGT
Source organism: Pinus albicaulis (assembly GCA_034641835.2). Taxonomy (NCBI): domain Eukaryota; kingdom Viridiplantae; phylum Streptophyta; class Pinopsida; order Pinales; family Pinaceae; genus Pinus; species Pinus albicaulis. The sequence continues at coordinate 435,225,174 of CM076582.1, read as the reverse complement.
ACGAGAGGATAGATAACTACTTGATGAAGCTGGGCTTCACTTGAAGTAATGCTAATTTGAACCTTTACTTGAAGGTTGATAGAGAAAAGCCTCTCATTCTGGTTCTCTATGTGGACGATCTCTTCCTGACAGGTGTTGACCCTCTCATTCATCAGTGTAAGAGGGAGCTTGCTTTTGAGTTCAAAATGAAGGACCTAGGACTGATACATTACTTCCTAGGCTTGGAGGTCTGGCAAAGACCTGGCAAGATTTTCCTCTCTCAAGGAAAATACATTGTGAAGCTACTGGAAAAATTTGGAATGGTGGACTATAAGTCCATGTCGACACCGATGGAGTTCAACTTTAAGAAGTTGAGTGGAAATGCTGCTGGGCCCGTGCTAGCAAATCCTACTGAGTATCGTCAACTCATAGGGGCCCTGATGTTCTTAGTGAACACCCGTCCGGACGTATGTTTTGCAGTGAACACTTTGAGTCAACACATGGTTGATCCTCATCACATTCACTAGGTTGGTGCCAAGAATCTGTTGAGATATCTTCGAGGCACGATAAACCATGGGCTGAGATACACTGCTGGGAGTTTGAGACTCCATGGATATACTAATGCTGATTGGGCTGGTAGTGTGGTGGATCGCAAGAGCACATTTGGATGACGCTTCACACTTGGGTTTGCTTCGATATCTTGGATGAGCAAGAAGCAGAAGTTGTTGGCTTTGAGCACTGCTGAGGCTGAATACATTGCAGCAAGTATGGCCTGTTGTGAAGCTGTTTGGTTGCGAAAGCTCTTCAGTGAGCTATTCGGGCATGTGCTATATACCACTGTTGTCGTTTGTGATAACCAGAGTGGGATTCATTTGTCAGAGAATCCCGTGTTCCACGATCGATCCAAGCATATTGATATTAGGTACCACTTTATCCGGGATATGGTACAACGAGGCACCGTAAAGCTCGATCATATAGGAACTGAAGAGCAGGTCGCAGATATTCTCACAAAGCCCTTGGGGAAGGTCAAGTTCCTAACCTTCCGTGAAAATCTTGGAATCGTGGAATGACCCTATGCTGAGGGTCTTGTTGGACGATGAGCTTTGGGAGCTCCAGGGGGCTTTGGGGATAGCTTCTTGGAGCTACAAGCAACCACAGGGCTAGGCTTGCCAAACCTTTTTGGTGCACTTCTGCCCCACCATTATGATATTGAGTTGGTTCACCTCTCTTTGATCTGTGCCCTGTATGCATCCTACCCATGGAGTCCCGGACTCATGGGAAGTACCTCTCATCTTGGCCAATGAGGTGGGAAAAGCTAGAGACTAGTAGCAAGACCGATGGACGCATTGGAGATTGTCGTACTCTCTATGTCTAGGATGGCACGTGTCCAACCACTTGATCTGGGATCAAGTCTAGTGAGTTTTCAAACTTCCAACTGACTTCGAGTCAGTTAAACCAACTTTGGGTTGGTATGAGACTCCTTTGAGTCCTATAGAGGTTTCATACCTCTACGCTGATTTTGTCAGACGGGAGTGATGTCTTTGTGACTCACCTTTTGTTCTGAAATAAAGAAGCCAACAAATCAAGGCGGGATGACGCACAATGTTTGGATGGCATAGGTGGATGGAGTTCTCCCTAGTTGAGAGGGAGTGCTAATTTTGGGCAACTAGGTCCAAACTCCATGTTGTGATGCTCAGATTGCGATGCCAATATTTTTATTGGATTCCTCTTTCGGAGAGGTGCAAGATCGATCTAAAGATCATCTTGATCGGATGAGCAGAACATTTATTTTGAATTAACTCCACTTATGTGCAAGTCGGCCAGAATTGTAATGTAGGCTTGGAGCCCCAATAGATGTGTCACACACCCTCACAAATGGATATATATTGGTCAACGTTGGAGGTCATTTTCACCATCACTCATCACACATTTCTCTCTGCATTTGATTGGTTCAATCTCACATTTGGAGGCTTCTCTTCACTCACACGTGGTAAAACAATAGCTAGGGTTTTCTTATCTGACCTAGGGTTTCAGCGCAAATTTGACCAGCGTTGACTTTGGTCAATGCTTGGTCAACTTGACCTCAAACTCTCCCAAAACTTTGATTTTTCCGCATTTTTTGGCACAAAAACCGAGGTTGGATGTTGACCTATGACCGTGCTATGTTGACTTTTTGTTGTTCTGCGTTGACCGTTGACTGGATAGCATTCTTGTTTTGACTTTGGGTTGACTTTTGTGGAGCTGTCTTGAGGGTTGTGTGACACTTCTGGTTGGCTGATCGTGAGGAGAATTTGCTGGTTGAAGCATCCTGTTTACCGCCGTAATGCACCACCACATATTTTATCAAGTGTATTTTTTGGCTTGTCTTCTGTCGATCTATTGGTATGTTCTATCAGCATTTTACTTTCATGTTTATGTGATTGCTATCGGGTTTAAAGTAAAGTTGCATCAAGCATAGAATATCTATGAAAATTTATAGTTGTCACATTGATCAACCTAGGCATCGCCTTTATGCATCAAACACATTTATAGTTCCAAGGATTGTTTGCATGTATCTATTAAGTCTTTCATTCTTGCAAGCATGCAAGCCTATCACTTGGCAAACCACTAGATCCGAGTCCCCAACAACACTCAAACATCTATCCCAAAATTTGTTGCAGTGGCTAATCCTAGTAACAATGCTTCATAGTCCATGTTATGAATATATAATTAATAATTAATAATGATTAGTAAATTTAAAAGACATGTCTTAAAGGACATGACTATTCGTGAAGGGGCACCTTACCTAGTATATAAATAGGACTCTAATTTGTAACCAACCATATCAATTCTGCATTTCAACATTTTTATATAATATATTACTTATACTATGATGGATGTTTTCATATTCCAAACTTTTTGAATATTCGTGTCTACGAACTTCTTTGTTACACTAGTATCGGAGCCTCGTTTTCCGATCTCGGCCATTAGCAAGTCTGATCTAGCTATTGGCCATCAACCCTTCATCAATTCATTGCTGTTGCGATTGAGGCTTTTAGCCCCACACAAATTTTGGAAATTCTACAATCTGCCATCAGACCTTTGACCATTAAAAGAGAATATACATTATTTTTATTATTATTATTATATAAATATATATAATAAAAATAATGTCAAAAACCAATGTAGCTACCATGTGGTCGTACGTCGTACTCAATCGTCGAGGGATGAGAGCCGCACCGTGAAAATAAAAATTGTTATTTTATTTAATTATAACTGTGAAATAGCCACAATGTTCTATGATAATACCCTAAAAGACACCATAAAACAAATTATGAAATGAAATGAAATTTTAACGTCCACGAGACTAAAAATAGCCTATGGGACAATGAGTTCCCCGTTTTTCGCCTTTTGCATCTCAGTCCTTTTCTTATTCAAATTGATGATGATCTGGCCCAACCTTCCAACAATCTCATTGTTGAAAAGACAATGCCAATAAACCGATGCTAACATATTCCCATAGCTTTCTCTGATGTCTTTGAACGCATCACATTCCAAAATGAAATGTTTTTCCGATTCCACTGCCCCAGACATGCAAAATGTACACACTTGTTCTTCCCAAGCTTCTTTAAGCCTTTTCCACCGTCCTGTTTCACATCGAGGATGATGTGAGTTGATTCTTAATTGAGCAATAAGAACCTTTTCCCTCCACGGAATGTTAGCTCTAATGTACTCTTTTTGTTTGAGATCATATGTAGGGTTGAATTCTTCAATGTAGTACTTCTTCTTTCTACCCAACTCTTTTACCCATACCTGTTTATGAAACTTCTCCATAACAAAAGTCTTTAGCTCCTTGCTATTTGTGGGACAAGCATTGAGGTAGATATTCCATTTTTGCATCCATGTGTAGTTTTGTCTCATCCATGTTTTCTTTCTTCACTCATGCGTTCCTTGAAGATAACATTAGGCCATCTACCTACTCCCATTTACCCAATTCTTTTTAGATATCTTATGAGCCGCACCATAACAATTGCTTCGATGGGAGTTGCTCCTATTTCACTCAACATTATCTCATAAGGTACCGAACGTTTTATTTTGAACTTGCTCATGATCAAGCGCTTTTGGATTTTCTCAATTTGCTTCCATTTTGAGGCAGGGGTGCTGCTAGCCCATAATTCCCACCCATATAGCGTCACTGGGCAAACTAGGAGTCCAAAAAGCACTTTAATTGTTTTCCAATCCCATAACTTTGCCTCTCTACATCTGTTTTGAAGAGCATATAATGTTTTCCACCCTCCTAAGATTCTCTTCTTTCTGCAGTCCTCCCAATTAAGTATTTTGTTGAAATCAATCCTGAGGTATTTGTACTCATTTACTTCTTCAAGAATGTTGCCTTTAAAAAAGAACGTATGCTAACTCTGCTTCCTTTTATTAGAGAAAATCATTATCTTGGTTTTGTTAATATTGACTTGCATCCCCACTGCTCTACAAAAATGCTCAAGGGCATATAGGTGCATCTACAATCCATGGGTCGATTTAGAAATCGATACAAGATCATCAACATATAAAAGAAACTTTATCACAAACTCCCCCAACTGAACACCATCCCCACCTTGCAAGTTTAGCCACTCTTCCAATTTATCAATATATAAACCAAATAGAGTAGGGGATAGAGGGCAACCTTGCTTGACTCCAATGTCACTTCTAAAGCTCTCTAAAATACCCGCCGAGGTTCTAATTTGGACTTTCACCTCTTCATAAAGTCTATGGACAACAACACTATAATGCAAAGGAATTTCAAGTTCTTCCATTCTACGCCACAACTTATCTCTAGGGACTATGTCAAATGCCTTTCAGAAGTCAACAAAACAGCAGAATACTTCTTCTTTATCCCCCCAAACCTTTTCAATAATGTGTCTCAACGTGATGTCATGATCCACTGTAGAATGCTTTGGCCTAAAACCCGCTTGTCCTTTTGCCCTCTTTTCTTTTACTTCTTCCTACTTATTGATTCTATTTTCTACCATGCTGCCGAAAAGCTTTGCAAACAAAGGATTGATCATAATGGTTCTATAATTGGACGGATTATTAATGTCTCCACTTTTAAAAAGGGGTATTGCTAGGTTAGTTGTCCCATTTTAGATACTCTTCTTGAAGTTCAACCAAGTCTTTTTCCTTTCCTGTTTTCAGCTTCTTAATTCTAATCTCCACCTCCTGTACTGTGAAGAGCTTTGTAGTTGTGTTGAGCCCTGGGGGAGGCTCAACCTTTGATTCTTTCTCATAGAGTTGTCTTGCATTATCAAACCATTGATTGGCTGTAATATTATTTTTTATTTGCTTCTTCCTTGGTGGATGTTCCTGCCACAAAAGCTTTGGGTTATTCTTGCCTAGATATATTAACTCTTCTCGCCTTGTTTGCATGAACTCATCTTTTTTCCTTTTTAGTATCTGCTTATATAACTTTACATTCATCTTCTCCTTGCCTGTCTTTTTCAAGGTTCTCCTTGCCATTTTGCATTCCTCATCAAACCAAGCATTTACAGGAAAACAATTTGATTCTGATTTCCTATTTTTTGCTCTTTTGCACTTCTCAAGTGCCCTTTGAATTATATTTGTTAACTTATGATTGTTGAAGCTTTGGAAACCAATTTTCTCTTTCTGAGTTAATCTCTCCAGCATTGTCTTGAAGATAGTACAATTTCTTATGTTAGAAGAATTTTGCCCCTTGGTAGTGATTGCCGAGAGCATTGGGTTTTTCTCTTATGCTGCATTTCTTCTACCCATGATAACTTCATATAAATTAGGCTATGGGTTATGTGTGTGGAAATTCTGTGTGTGTCACGTACCCTACCCGTTGTTGCTATTAATTCTAGGGAACAAATTGAAAAATTGCAGTCACCGCAATATCTAGTCCCGTCAATCATTGTTGCACCATACACAAGCCACTTTCTCTCCATATCAATCTGTACAGCCCGCGTTGCACAAGTTTTCAAAATAGGTGTAGAGAGGTAGAGTTATGGGACTGGAAAACCACTCTAACTCTTTTTGGGCTCTTAGTGATTCTGGTGATTCTCTATGGTTGTGAATTGTGGGCCAGCAGTACATCCGACATGCAGTGGAAACAAATTGAGAAAATTCAGAAGCAGTTGATTACAAACAAATTCAAAATAAAAAGTGCAGTTCCTTATACTATCTTGTTAAGTGAAACAAGGGCTGCTCCAATTGAAGCAATAGCTATGGTGCGGGTTGTAAGGTATTTAAAAAAATTTAGCAAATGGAAGAGGGCAGATGACCTAAGGTTGTGGTTAATGACATATTGTGCACAAGAAAGAAGACTTGGATGCAACAAAATATCAAATGGTTTAGCAAATGGGGCATTTGCTTGAGCATGTGTCCTACAAATAATAAAGAGATAAAAGACTTTGTTATGGATAAGTTTCACAAAGGTACTTGGGAGGAGTTAGGGAGAAAGAAAAAGTATTATATTGAAGAGTTTAATTCCTCTCATAATCATCAACAAAAAGCATACATAGGGGCAAATATTTCTTGGAGAGCCAAAAATTTTATCGCTCAATTAAGGACTAATTCGCATCAACTCCGTTGTGAAATAGGGCACTGGAAAATGCCAAAAGAAGTGTGGGACGAAAAAGTATGTATTTTTTGCTCTTCCGAAAAAGTGGAAATAGAAAAGCACTTCATTTTAGAGTGTGAGGCCTTCAAAGACAATAGAGAAAGTTATGCCGATATTTTGGCAACTAGCTCTTGGGGTATTATATTCAGCAAGGGCTTTATCGAGAGGCTGGGAGATTTTATTGTGAAACTTCATAGGAAAAGGATAGAATTCAAAAGCCAGATAGAGAAGCAATCTGTCCCATGGGCTATCTTTAGCCTCGTGGACATTAAAATAACTTCTATCATAAATATTGTGAAGAATGGTTCTTTTCGTGATGTATCAATGAGTAATAATTGATATTATTTTTATTAGTTTTATTTTTAATTCATTTATTTTATTTAATTATTAATTATTTAAATCAAAAATTTATTTAATTTAATTTTTAAATCAATATTTTTCTTCATCCTTTTGACTTTGGCCCTTGAACATGGTTATTGAATTGAATTGAATTTTTAATATTATTATTTAAATTCAAATTCGAATTAAATTTATTATTATTAATTATTTAAATCAATATTTCTTTATCTTTTTTGTCTTCATCATGTCCATTGAAATTTATTATTATTTTTTTGTTATCTCATCATTCAATATTTTATTATTATTATTTTTTGTTATCTCATCATTCAATATTCTCTAGTACTTAATGATGGGTGAGGGTGGAGGATCCATCCAAAATGTTGGACATGATATTAATCCTATTAATCCTATACACACTTCAAATCTTCTACGAATATAAATCAAATCAATCCAATTTGTATTATTGACTCCCTAGTTTGATACTATAAAAGGGTATATATTAGTTAATCTAAAATATAAATTACTTTCTAAGTTTCACTTTCAACGAACTATTGTATTTAAAAAATAAAAATAAAAATAAAAATAAAAATACCTTCATTATTACCAACTAAAAAAAGAGTATAGGGTGAAATATATTGTGAGAACAAAATTTATAAAAATAAAAATAAATAAAAACAATAAAAATATTGTTTAGTCTTTTATGATTTAATTAAACATATATAAAACAATGAAATAAATTAAAAAATATACTTCATACTTTTAAAGTCATATAAAGTGAAAAAAAAAATATTTGAAGCACTTTTTAAAAGAAACTAAGCTTTGAAGGATTAATAAAGCTTTGAAGGTATATCCCAAAAAAAAGGAGGGAATGGGGTTATAAAAAAAGTAAAATGGAAATTATTAATGGATGATTTCCTAAAACTTTTAAGTTTTAAAAATGTTGTTTTTGCATAGTTTAAAATCAGAGAAGCATTCATAGAAAAAGATGTTTTTATCTCTATTGCTTTTATTCATGACAATAATTAGATTAGTACCAAATGTGTTAACCAATTAGTGATTCCCGAATCGAGTATAATTAGAACGCTAAACAAGGATTAAAAATATCTCTATTGCTTTTATTCATGACAATAATTATATTAGTACCAAATGTGTTAACCAATTAGTGATTCCCGAATCGAGTATAATTAGAACGCTAAACAAGGATTAAAAATAATATGACATGAATGATCTACAACTAAGTATTGGGGATTATACTTGTGTCTTGCAATGATAGTGACATAGTTCTAGAATCATCTTGGATGGAAACACTAGGGTGTTTTGTTCTAAAGATGAAGAAGAAATTCTTATGTTTTTCTATAAGAAGAAAAAAATAACATTACAGGATATAACATCGAAGTCAGATTCAATGACACCAACAAACTTTAATGACATTTCAAAAATAATCCTTAAAAAAAAATAAAAAATCGATGCAAATATGAAAAAGTTCACCAAATTATCGCCGACAAAAATGAAGAAATTTCTCGCTTAGTGATAAATTGCTTATGCAAATTAGGAAGCTTAAGAAGGACAAAAAGTAACTAGAAAAAAACATTTCTAAAGCGGAAAAAATGTTATGGATATATAATTAACAATTAATAATAATTAGTATATTGAATAGACATGTCTTAAAGTACATGACTATTCACGAAGGGGCACCTTGCCTATTATATAAACAAGGTCATAATTTGTAACCAACCATCTCAGTTGTACATTCAAATGTTCTTATATAGATATATTACTTGTCCTATGATGGAAATTCTCATATTCTAAACTTTCTGAATATTGATGTCTATATGAACTTTATTCATTACAATCCACCACATTATTAGTGCATTCAAACACCAATCAATAGAAAATATCTATCACTTCACAATCTGTAGAATTGAATGCCATCCTAGCTCCATTTCAATACTTTGAGGATGCAATGTCAAAGTTCAACTTCTTTATACCATCAACATCCTCTTGTTGAGCAATATAAATAGCCAAAATTGTGTGAGATCCCATGATGTCCTCTAGGAACTTGATCGCATTCTCTGGCTTCCTAGGATCTTCCATATGGGTCTTTCGGTGTGTAATATTCCAAGTAGAAATAAACAACAATATAAAGCACATAAACAAAGACAAACAACAACTAGAGAAATATCACATGAACAATAACCAATATGGAGAACGTTGAGCCATTTTATTAATACTGAAAGATAGAAAATGAGTACAAAGGTGATCAGGATGATGGCACCTTGGCTTGCACTAGGCAAGCGTAGAAATACTCTCAGATTGGGACTCGGAATGGCTGCTAACTCAAGGCTGCATTATCTCCGAGCTGCTGGCACTGCTACTGTGCTGCTGCTACTGCTGGAATGAACTGAATCGTTGGGGCTGCTCCCCATCTTGGAAAATTCTGAAACTTCGGGAATGGCCTAGAGTTCACTCTCCCAGGTGGCATCCTCATCCGGTAAATTCCTCCATCTCACTAGGTACTCCCTGACTGTTCTGCTCCGTAACTGCCTCTCCCTAGTGTCAATAATGGCTTCTGGTTGTAGCACCAAGTGCCCTTCATCATCTGTAGGTGGAAGCTCCTCTGTTGCAGTCACCTGCTGCCCCAATGCCTTCTTCAAGCATGATACGTGAAAAACATTATGAATTTTGTTGCCCTGGGGTAGCTCCAACTCATATGCAACCTGTCCCACTCTGCATATCACTCTGTAGGGTCCATAGAAGTGGGGCTTGAGCTTTTCAGCCCCCTTCTGCTTCAGCGTGGACTGCCGATATGGCTGCAAGCATAGGTAGACCAAGTCTCCTACCTCAAACTACCTCTCAACCCGTCCTCTATCAGCATACAACTTCTGCTAGTTCTACGCTGTAGCCATGTTATCCTTGAGAGCTCAGAGAATGTCCTGACTCTCTTGGATCCAATCCTTGGCTCTAGGAGCCTTGCTAGCACCAAACATCACGTCAACAAAAGATAAAGCATGATATCCACACAATGCATAAAACGGGGTCATACCAATAGACATGTGACGAGTGTTGTTGTAGCAATACTCCCCCAAGTGCAACCACTTTAGCCATGCCTTTTGCTGCCCACTAACGTAGTTACGCAAGTAGCCCTCCAGCCACTTGTTCACTATCTCGGTCTGTCCATCTGTTTGGGGGTGGTAACTAGTACTCGGTGTCCACTCAGTGCCCACCAAACGGAAAAGCTCCTGCCAAAATTCGCCCATGAAGCGGCTATCCCTGTCACTGACAATGGTCTTCGGGAGACCATGCAATCTGAAAACGTCCCTGAAGAACAACTCTGCTACCTCTGCTGCAGTGTAATGTGCCGATATGGCGAAAAAATGAGAATATTTAGTCAGCCGATCAATGACTACAAATATGCAATCCTTGCCCTGTACCACGGGCAACCCTGTAATGAAGTCCATCGAGATACTCTCCCATTTCCCCTCAGGTATGGGAAGAGGCTGCAATAATCCTGCCGGATGGTTCATCTCTCCTTTGTTACGCTGGCAAACCTCGCACTCCTTGACATATTGGAGCACATCCTCCTTGAGGCCCTTCCAAGAGAACCTCTCCCTGATGGCCCTGTAGGTTTTGGTAAACCCCTGGTGGCTTGATAATGGTGAATCATGCGAGGCATGCAATATCTTCTTCTTGAGCTGGGAGCCCTCAGTCAAGAAGATCTTGTCCCTGTAATAGATCACCTCGTCCATCACTCTGTACCTGTCATCTGTCACCTGCCCATCCAAAATCTCGTAGGCAAAACGGTCCTTGGAGTACTCTACCAACAATCGAGCCCTCCAATCCATGTCTAAACTCATCAAGGACAACGCTGTTGGCCTGCATGAAAGTGCGTCTGCCACAACGTTGTTCTTCCCTTTGACATACTCGATGTCAAAGTCGTAAGCCTGGATCTTACTGACCCAATTTTGCTGCCTCTCCTGCAACTGCTTCTACTCTAGAAAAAACTAGAGGCTGTTGTGGTCCGTCCTCACCCTGAACCTGTTCCCCACCAGGTACTGCCGAAACTTGGCCAATGCATGCATGATGGCCAACATCTCCTTGTCGTATATAGCATACAACCTCTCATGTGGCAATAGCTTCTGGCTCTCGAAAGCTATGGGGTGGCCTCCCTACATCAACACTACGCCTATCCCCTCCCCCGATGCATCACACTCCAAGACAAAGGGCTGAGTAAAATCTGGTAATGCTAACACTGGGAAGCTGCTCATCACCTCCTTGAGCCTGTCAAAAGTCCTCTGTGTTGTATCCGACCAACTGAATGCTCCTTTCTTGGTGAGATCTGTAAGGGGTGTAGCAAGTTGGGAAAATCCCTTGACGAACTTTCGGTAGTAGGTGCAGATCCCCACAAATCCTCGAAGTTTCGTCACATTCTTCGGCTCCGGCCATTCCCTGATGGCCCTGATCTTCTCCTCGTGTACCTTTACTCCATCCACCCCGATGATGTGCCCCAAGTAGAGCATCTTGGTCAACCCAAACTCGCACTTGGAGAGCTTAGCATAAAACTGATGCTCTTCCAAAATGCGCAATACAACCTCTATATGTTGGAGATGCTCCTCCCATATCTGGCTATAGATCAATATGTCGTCAAAAAACACTATCACACACTTCCTCAAGTGACTGCGGAAGATGTGATTCATGCATGACTGGAAAGTGGCCGGGGCATTGGTTAGCCCAAAAGGCATCACCAAAAACTCAAAATGGTCGTAACGACACCGGAAACTGGTCTTGGGAATGTCCTGCTCCCTCATGCGAATTTGATGGTACCCAAATCTCAAATCAATCTTTGAGAAGAACTTGGCCCCCCTCAGCTCATCCATCAACTCATCAATCCATGGGATGGGGTACCGGTTTTTCATGGTTTTCTTGTTCAGGGCCCTGTAATCAATGCACATCCTCAACGTGCCATCCTTCTTCTTCACCATCACTACCGAAGAAGCAAAGGGGCTGGTGCTAGGACGGATGTGTCCAAGAGCTAAGAGCTCATGGATAGCCCTCTCAATCTCATCCCGATAAGCTTTGGGGTGCCTATAGGGTGTAGTGATAACAACCTGGATACCTTGCTCCAGCTCAATAGTGTGCTCAAACCCCCTGATCCGGTGGCTGTCCTGGTGGGATCTCCCCAACTACCGTAGCATACCTGTCAAGAATGGACTGTGCATCTGGGTGTATGGCTTGCCCTGTAGATCCTGCCTTCGACACACGCAACTCCACTGCCCACTCTATGTCCCCCTTCCAGAAATTTGCCTCCATCCGGTGTGCTGAAACTGTCTATGGTGGGTAGGTGTGCATCCCCCGAATCTCCCAATCTTCTTGTTCGTCCACTCCATCTCCAAGGTTTCCCAGTCAGTGGTGACCTTCCCCAATGTGATAAGCCACTGTACCCCTAGTATCACGTTGGTGTCCGAAATGTCCACCATGAAAAAATGATCTGTCAGGGTGTATGTCCCCATCATCACTACCAAGGCCGGCACATACCTGGCACACTGCATGGTCCGGTCCCCTGGAAGCAGCGTCAAAAATCCATCAAAAGTCTCTGTCTGTATGCCCCTTTGCTCTACCAGTTGAGCATCAATGAAATTGTGGGTAGCCCCACTGTCTACCAACGCCGACACACACTGCCCTCGTACTGTACCTCGGACACGCAGTGTCAAGTACTTGGGAACTCCCCGCAAGGCTACAAGGGCTCCCCCAGTAGGTGCAAAAGCTGCACCTCCTGCTCCAGGTGGTGGAGGTGGCAGATGATCCCCTCTCTGCGCTGTACTGGTATATCTAGCCTCCATATCCTCATACTCATCTTCTTCCCCGCTACTATCGGAGAAGACCTCAATGTAATGTGCCTTCCCCGCGGCACAACAGTGTCCTGGTGCCCATGGCTCCTGGCACGTGAAGCACAATCTTTTTCGCTTCAATTCTCTCCTCGCCTCATCATATCCAAACCCTCTACCCTGTGTTCCCCTTGGCAGGCGGAACCCTCTTGTCCTTTCCCTTCGGCTAGAATGCCGATCTCTGGGGAAAAGGAGCTCTAGTCCTGGGAAGTGCATCCTGCAAATCCCAAGTCCTCTCAACTGCATCATGGAGTGTCGCGGGCCTTGTTGATCTAACCAATCCTCGTAGAGGCTCTGCTAATCCATCTATGAACATATAAATCATATGGGCGGTGGATAGATCTGGTACCATCACAGAGAGTCTCAAAAACTCTGATATGTACGTGTCCGGACTCCTGGTCTGCTTAAGCTTTGTTAGCTCAACAAAATGCTCCTTTGGATCCCTCTGGTCAAAACGCTCCACCAACCTCCACGTAAACTCGGCATATGCTGTCACTCTCGAGTGCCCCAGCGTAACCATCCCGTGAAACCATTAATCCTGGGCCTCGCCCTCTAGGTGCAGCGCTGCCACTTTGATAGCCTCTAGCTCTGCCATATGATTAAGCTGGAAATATATATCCAGCTTCTCCACCCAAGCTTTTGTCGAGCACTTGGATGATCCATCAAATGTCGGTAAATGGAATCTGCCCACCGTGCGCTGCAAGTCCCCGTCATGTGAATGCATGTTCCCCCTATGATGGTTGCGGGGTTTTCTGTCTTGCTTGAGCTGAACAAAATCGTGGAAGGTGAGGGCATCTTTGAACTCTTGACCGTATGACTGGTACTCAGCAAAATAATCCCCCATGTGTGCCGGCTCCTGCTCCTGTTGTGCTTCTACCCCAATGTCTGCGGCAAGAAATGTAGGCATCGTGGAACGGGGGGTGTGTGTGATGCCACCTGTTGTGCTGTGGTGTGCTCCTGTAAATGATGAGATGTGCCCGAGCCCTCTCCAACATGGAAACCCCTTGGAGTCTCGCGATGCCTAGACTCTGCTGTGAATCTCTGCCCCATCTCCTCTATCCGTCTCGACAGATCCTGTACCGATTTGAGGAGAAGTTCCCCGAACTCCTTATCGACATTTTTGTCCTCCACCATTGGTTCCTCTTCCCTTGCGTCCACTACTGGGATGTTGTCACCTCCCCCGAAAGTGAGCTCTAACCTTCATTCTTGATCTCTGTATTTCCTCCCTCGGTAACAAATGTATGGTTTACCTGAAGGTGTCATACACAATTTGCTCCACAGGCTGAGCCAAGTCTATGAGCTCTGATACCACTGTAATATTCCAAGTAGAAATAAACAACAATATAAAGCACATAAACAAAGACAAACAACAACTAGAGAGATATCACATGAACAATAACCAATACGGAGAATGCTGAGCCATTTTATTAATACTGAAAGATAGAAAATGAGTACAAAGGTGATCAGAATGATGGCACCTTGGCTTGCACAAGGCAAGCGTAGAAATACTCTCAGATTGGGACTCGGAATGGCTGCTAACTCAAGACTGCGTTATCTCCAAGCTGCTGGCACTGCCACTGTGCTGCTGCTATTGCTGGAATGAACTAAATCGTTGGGGCTGCTCCCCACCTCGGAAAATTCTGAAACTTCGGGAATGGCCTCTACTCCCAATACCCAGAAAGCCCAAAAATATTTTCAGAAATGGCCGAACCCCGAAAATGGCTCCCTTGAGGCAATACGCTATTCCTCAAGGAGGGACGCTGAATCTGAATGATATGCTCCAAAAGTTGGTCCGTAAATCCTCCAAAACGCTGGAATAGGGAAGGGCTGGTCCATTATCTACTATCCAGGGCTGAATCCACCTCAAACTCCCAATCCGGAACAACCCCCCCACAAGACTGCGTCCTCCCTCTCACTGACTGCGTTGTCTCTCTGTGTGGATGCTCTTCCTGTGATAGCTGCAACTCCCACTGACAAAATAAGGATGGAACTCCTCACCCGAGCAAGCACTCGAAGTCCCCCAGGGTTGAGGTTGGGATCTCCGTACGGAGACACCCGATGTATTGAAAAATACGTGCAGACTTTGCTAAACAGCAAGCGTGCTCAATGTCAAGAAGAAAAATCTCAAAATGCATAATCAGAATGATCAGAATGAGGAGACCCTTCTTTTATGCTTAGTGAGCCTCTCCCTCACCTAGGCCCCACCAATCTCTACGCTGTCCCTCTTGGCCCACGCTATCCAACTCAAATTGCGCTGGCTAGGCCCCACGCTACCCACGCTGCCCTTTTCTCTGCGCTGCCACTTGGCCACTAGGCCCCACCTTGCTAATTCGATATGTCTCCTTAGTGACTTTAGGGAATGATTTTATCCTAAGTGTGAGCTAAGTGCTCCTTCACCCACTTTATTTATATTTTAACTTTATAAAGGCAAAATTAGCCAAAATTAATATTTCCAATTAGCTATTGCTAATCGGGAATATTACACGGTGTTCTTCTCTATACAACCTAATCGATTCACTATTAGGAGTAGGCAAGGTGATGCATGATAAATCCATTTGGATCTCCCCACCTACATCTGCTATCTAGTTCCTAGAAAGTAGCATTCCCCATGCCAAAAGCACATTGAGTACCACAATATCCATATTCAAGAAAACATCTGGATGTACCAAGCGGTGGCCTTGCAAATCCGTAATCAAACCAATTTCATGGGAGTCATTGCACATATATTTCTATATGGCCTTGAAGTTCTCAATCCCATCTTCTTGACCACCTATAAACTCATGACATTAACAATAACCCCTAAATCCACCATATAGTTATGAAGGATCCAATCAATCACTATCAATGACACTAGGAAAGGCTCATTTGAGGGGTTATTACTTGGGTTATTGAACATCGCTGAAGTTGTTGAGATTTTGTGTATTTGGGGTAGCATCAGTTGTGCTCTAGGTCCCAAATTTTGAGGAAGGACTAGAGTTCACCTGATCTACAAGACCCAGAAATGGATTTCAGAAATTTCATCTGGTTTAATTAATTATTTTGAAGTATATCCTAAGTTAAAACTTAAGAAAATAAAATAATTAAAGTGAATTTAATTAAACATGTGATGAAATTGTCTTAAGTCACACGGATCAAGCTTTCTTTTAATCTTAGCCATTGATTAAAGATTTAATCTTGGTCGTTGATTTGTCAACAAGAAAAGTATAAAGGAAAGGCTTGGGGTCATTTGTAAGACACACAGAGGCAGAGCATCGAAGCTAAGCTGAGATTCTAGGGCAGGGTTGCTAAGAATTCTCAAGTGTTTCAGTTGTAAAGAGGGGAATTTTGACCAAGGGGATGATCTGATCCCGGAGTCTAGAATACACAAGAAGCAAAGAAGATCAGGAAGACAACACAGAGGAAGGCAGCAGCAGCAAACGACAACAGCAGCAGCAGCAAGGACAACGTGATTTTCAGGAAACCCTTCAGGGGTTACGCAGAGACCCTTAGGGGCAGCGTAGTGACTGCGTCACCCAGTCTGGGGTAACATAGTCCCTTCCAGTGACAACGCTGAGCATTTGAAGGCCTTCAGAGGCTGACGCAGTGTCTTTCAGGGGCAGAACTGGGGTTTCTAGGCCTAGATCTCGCTGAGTTCTGTAAATCTCGTTCGAGGGTGTGGATCCGTCAGTATTGTTGGTCTTAGATCAACCAGGTGCTCCAGATCTAGAGTTCTCTGTAGGGTTTTCCAGATCTGGAACCCAGAGTTGTGTATTCAGAAATATTCTTAATAATAGAGCCCTTCAGCAGCCAGAGACCGGTTTTCCCACATTGGGTTTCTCCGGGGACAGTTTGTCCAGAAATAACTGTGTCCCTTTGTTTATGTGTGCATGTGCTTATTCTAGATCTGAATTAGTAGAGATCTATTATGTGTTTTTCTTTGATGTTAACTTGAATTTATTCAGTTGATAATTTGTATAAGTAGGAGAAGCCTAACTGGATTAACAAAAATAATTTCTGCATAAGAATTAAGATTCAGAAATTTCTACAGAAGTGAGAAATATTGGAGGAACTCTGACTAGCACAATACTTTTCTACCTAAACTTAGGACTCTCACTAACCATGGACTTCTCAAAACCAAAACCCTCCAAGATTTGCCTCGTGAGGGTAGATAACAAATACGCTCAATGAAATAAGCACCTTGACATTACTAGTGCATCCAAAAATGTCTACATCGAACTCCTTGGAGTTCGAAGACTCAGGTTGATCATTTACTTTTCTGGAAGAGGATATTTCCTTCTAGTTTTGTTTTAGAGTGGATGCTTCTTTAGATCTTCTTTGGTAAGTCTTCCCTTTAAATCTCTTAACATACATTTGTTGGATCTACTCAAAGGAAGGCATCGTCCCAATTAGTTGGGTAGCTCTATCTACTTTAGACTCACTTTCTTATGGTACAATTTCCCAAATATTCCACTAATCCCCGAGAATGAGGAGAAGGTGCATGTATTTGGGAGATCAGACTCCTCAAGCTCTTGCACTTTCCAGACTTCCACAAAGATAGCGCAAGTGACCTCCACATGAAATGAATCACAAACCCTAAAAATATAAAGATTCAACTATCCTAAAGCATTAACAGATTCTAAGGATAGTGGTTTTACGGCCTTGAAAAGGAGCCTTGTAAATCCCTTTCAATGGAAAGGTATTTTGTGGAGTTAAACACTGCTAACACCTTTCTAATTGAATAATTTTATTTTGCATATCATGTTGGATTTGTATTAATTCCTTATGAGATTGGGTCATAGATAGCTGGAAACATTTAAATTGTGGAGTAAGAAGAGTGATAGGATCATTAGAACTACTGGGATTTGAAGTTGAGGACTTATTTTTAGATTCAAATTTGGCTCTTGATTTAGTGGGAATCGTCATGTTAGCTCTCCCAGATAATGCTCAATTGTTATCATTTCCTTTAGCATTTTCCTTCGCCTCATTCATATTATCAAGTTTAGATTGACTGAGAAAGAAAGCAAAGTTTCCTTGAAATGCATTAAAATATTATGTTCAAATTGCTTGATCAAGAGCTTTGTGCATGTGTGGGATTTCTTGAACTACCTTGTCAAAACTTACATTAAACTCCTCTACTAATTCATTTTCTTTTTTTCTAATTCCAATTAACGCATTCAATAAGAAATGAACATCTTTTTTTCATCCCAACACTCAAAGAAGTTATCCTTTAACCAATTAAAATTAGAGATGTAGTTATCGGGAAGACTAGAAAACCACCGAAATGCATCACCAATAAATGCGAGCAAAACATTTCATTATAGTATCTACATGAGCAACTCGTGTTGTGTTTAAGCTTCTATTAAATATTTGCCAGAATTCTTGTGTAGATCATGAATGATCTCCTTTAAAATTAGGTAACTCTTTTAGAGAATCACGATGATCATGTGGTTGGCCTGCTATGTTAGAAAATTATACAAGTCGGTTAGCCATGGAATAGTCATTGTATTATCGTATGAATGTTCTTCAACAAATAAATCTCTAAGTGTAAGAAGTGCATCTAAATATGCAAATATGATTTAACTCCCTTTCTTTAGTTCGATATTTTCTTCTTTGATAATATAGTTCAAGCTTGGGAACTACAAGTTGTTTACCTTGGTTAGATAACCTTGTATTGTACCTTACTGAAGTATTGCATTCAGTTGGACTTGCCCAATGAGATCTTATAAGTGAATATTATGTAATAAAATGTCATCAAAGTACAAATATAATAAATTAAATACCTACCATGGGTTGTTGTCATATACAACCAGGTTGAATGATTTTCTCCCTGCAAACGGTGCCAAATAATGTTACTGATTTAATTAGAAAGGTTCTAAAGGTCTATGCAACCTACTAAGATGGGCACACACAAGGTAGGGGTCTATTGTCAACTCGGCGCAAACCCCCACTCTTTAAGCCCAACTTCCTCCTAAAAGGGTAAGAAAGGATTCCCAAACAGTACCTCAACCAACCAAGTGAAGACCAATGCCGTCTATGGGGTCACAAAATGAGGTGGATGAGTTAATTATATGTTTTCCTATTGTTTTTTTGTTTGTGAATTTGAAACAAAAACCTAAAATAAAAATAGGACGATACACTCAAAAGTACAATATATAGCATATAATAGGCAAACTGAGTGTACAAAAAATATCATAAACAATTCGAAAGTTATTTCTGAGTTTAGAGGAATGGATAGAGGGGTTTTGGTATAAATTTTCTCATCACCCTATAACTGCAAACTGTAAAATCTACAAAAAAAGTATAGTGACAACAACCAAATCCCCCTTAAAATAACACCCAATTAGTGCCAGGGCACACTAATCAAATATCTAAGTGTGGGAAGCTAAAAAGGCTTGAATTGACCTTGATATATCACTTACAAGCATTTGGATCAGAGCACATTGCAATTTCTAGCAAGTTGAAAATATAATTTCTCAAGTTCTGGGATCAAATCCCTCTAGGTACTATGTCCAAAAAGTTCTAGCAAGAAGTTTAAAAAAGGCAAGGACCGAAACACTTAATATTTAGATCTATAACAACAAGATAAACAATATATTTCAATATAAAACAAATGTATGACGTCCCAAGCGAAGATATTTACATGTATGATATTGGGAACCTCTAAAAGATCGCAGATTTGTAGTATAACAGCCAAAAAATGCATATATGCAAGATAAAATCTTGATACAAGGCATAAAATATATGCAATGATTATGCAAACTTAATGTATCCAAAAAGATAGTAGAAACCAACCCACACAATGTAAAAATAATATACACAGGTTTGCAAATGAGTTCTTTCTATTATGGCATATGATCTCACAAAACAACAACCAATACTAGCAGGAGGCTAGCCTTTTATAAACGTTTCTTAATGGCCAAATAACAACTAGCTAATTGCTAGTTGGAATCCTCTAGAAAATAATATTTGCTAGTCATCCACATGTTAAACACAGTAATTTTAATAAAATGTTACATTACATCAAGGAGTTTGCACACTAAGGTATCAAATTGAGTCAAACTCCCTTGGAAACCCCCCCGCAGCCCTGATCACACCCAAGTCAAAGATCTCCAAAATCCTTAAGTTTCCTGAAAAACTGAGGCATGGGTTTTGTTTCCCTCTTCTTGTAGACCACTTCTGATGTAACGCATGTCAAAAGCTACCTAAAGCTCCCCTTGTACTAACATCTAAAAATCTATAGTATATGTTGACTAACTTTGACCAGACATAACTTGACAATGTCTTCACTATTTGGAAAAATTCAACATGGCATGTCATCCTCCCATCAAAATGAACAATTTGGGATCAAGATGACTTTTAACTTTCGGGACCATTACATTGGGAAATGTGAACCAAGGAAATGTGAAAGGTTGACTCTCTAAGACTTCCATGCATGAGAACTATCTGGAGGATATTGCACCAAAGCCAAGGCCACATATAGACTTACTAGACACATAACCATGCAGCAAGACATATGTGCACCTTAACGCAAGCTAGGCTAAACCATACATTGGTCATCATCCCTGCAAATCAAACTCCCCTAAAATCATGAGTCCTCAAGTAAGCTTGTCTAACCTCCAATCCTATCCAAGACAAAGGGAGCTAGGGATGAACAAAAATGGAATAGACATGGTCTAGCCAAACACAAGGTCTAGGACACCTCTTATAGGGCCTCACATGATTGTTACAAAGCTTTTGACTTGTCACCTTAGACTTACAATGGCGTGAAATGTGCTACCAAAATATGTGTACCCTTGTTTTCATGAGGGATAACATGTCCCACTAAGCTCATATCAACTTTCTTCACATAGATCCAACTTTAATATGTCAAGAACACATTGCCACGCCAATACAATGAATTGTTGTTCTATCCCTTTGATATCTCATAATGAACTAATCCTACACAGTTTTTCCTAGGCATGCAAATGAGATCAAGTGCAACTCTCAAGCAGATTTGGTTGAATTGATGCCCCTTATAGGAGACACTTAAGACAAAGGTTCCAATCCACAAGGGTCTTACATGAAAGATATTTAACCAAACCAAAAAAAAGAAACAACTCTATTTGAATTAAGTATAAATGCATTGCATACTAATACAATAATTGTTATAGTTGTTGGTTTTTATTTTTCCTTGTCTTTGAAGTATTGAAGTCCAGAGTATCAACACAAGACATTAGAGAAAGCATAAGAGAGTTCTTCCACATACTTATGGAACTACTTAGACATGCACTAAACATTTTACATGAGGCTACAATGCTAGCTTCCTTGTTCTCTTATTAAAAAGGATGTGGACCTTGGATATTAAGAGTTATACACGTTTCTTAATAGGAATGACTTAACTGAGAGGTGGGACTCAAGGGTATAAAATATATCACCTTTGTAATAGAGTCTCCTGGACATGATTTTCACAATCAAATTCTAGAAGACATTGAAAAAATTTATGAGAAGAGGTGAAATTCTTCTCCTTAATAGTTGCACACCATTTATTGACATCCTTTAGTTGGCAATCATATTGCTCTTCATTGTTTTGCTTTATCTGTAACCTTTGTATTTTCATATTTGGGCCGAAGATGCCACAAGCATTTTCTCTAAGTTGCATGATAAGGGGAAATGGAAATATGTTCTAAAATGGAAATGCAATAAAAAGGTGGCCCCTCAAAAAATAGGAAATACAAAATTGATATATATATATATATAAGGTTTAGAAAAGAAAAAAATAATAAAAAATGGGAAAACATCTATAAAAATCGATAAGGAGAAATGAAAAGGACATCCCCCTTTAAAAGAAATTTTTTATTCTAGAGGCTTCTCTGGCCCCCTGTGTTGCACAGGTTAGCAAACCTGGGGGTGGGGTTCTTGAACCCGCCCTGAGTTCTCGTCCCCAAGAACTGGGTATTGGAACGGGTACCTCTCAAAAGAACCCAAAAAAACTCGGTACTTCCCATAAGAACCTGGTACTCAGTATCTTCGGGTTGGGTTCTTTTGCATAAATGGGTTCGTTGAACCCCCAAAAATGGGTGCGTGAACCTTGAAAATGAGTACATGAGGGGTTCTTGAGCAACGTTGCACGAAGCGGGGACGAAGCGGGGACGCGGAAGTGTCATTTTCCAAAAATTTAGGAAGCGAAGCGTTTCGGAAGCGTCTAGTATATATATATATATATATTTTTTTTATATTTTTTTGCATTTATATTCAAAACAACAATCCCAAATACCATATTAGTTGTAGAAGACATGAAAACATGCATATTCTTACATAACTCAAGATAGATATGACATCCATGATTCCATTGTACATCAATAATTAATTATTCGAGCATCATAAATCTAGAATCTAGATTCTAGATCCTAGCAATTGCAAACATACATCAAATAATTAAGCATGAATCATGATAAAACATTTAAGCATACTATAAAACATAACACATTTAAGCATACTATAAAACATAAATGATAAACATAAAAGTTAAAAGTTAAAACATTTAAGCATGATAAAAGTTTAAAACATTTAAGGCTTTAAGCATACTATAAATTTTAAAACATAAAACATTTAAAAATTAAGCATACTATAAAACATAAATGATAAACATAAAGCATTTAACCATATTATAAAACATAAAGCATATTATAAGTGTTAAAGTGAGCAACTGTCAACATTAGTCATGTCCAAAATTCAAATAATAATGTTTACAAAATAGGCCACTTGGCCACCACCAACACAAAAAAGTTCAAATTCACAACAAGTCTACAAGTCTAATGATAATCTATGACAAGAGCAGTAAAGTGCGTAAAGCAGAACCATCAGAAAAGTCGAGGTCAGGATTATTTTTATGGGTAAAAAAGTTGAAAAAGTCGGTGAAAGTTTTTCCGGACTTTTTCAAAAGTCGGCAAAATTAAAAAAATACAAAATTATTCAAAATTTTTCAATTTTTTTAGCATCTAAAGCATCCACAACATCAAATAAATGCATTTCCACATAAACATGTAAAGAAAGCTAATATATAATATGAATATGAAGTCTAGTGCTACATCACATATCAAAATAGTGAATCGAGTCCTGAATCTTGAGTCTCAGTCTCAAGAGTCAAAATATCAACAAAAAATATAATAATGTATATCATGAGTCATCTCCATATCATAAAGGAAGTCACTAAGATGAAGATCCCCTGCCCCTTTTACGGGAATAGGGAATGGCTTTGCCTTTTCCTCTAGAGGAAGAAGGCCCTGCCCCTCGGGAATCAGATGGACCCAGTCGTCCTCTAGAAGCAAAAAAAATAGGTGGCCTCTGTGCTCTGCCACTGACGCTGCCACTGCTACTGCCCATCCTAGATGGTGTCACCTCCTCCTCCACATCCTCCTCCTCCACATCCTCCTCCTGCTCTGCCTCCTGACTCTGCTCCTCCTCCTCTACCACTGGCTCCTCCTGCTGTGCATCTGCTTCCTCCTCCGGCACTAATGCCTCTGGATCCACATCTAACCAATCAGGGGTCGATTCCATGACCGACCTCTCAGTCTCGACCCTCCATGCAGCAGTGGTATCAATATTGTCCAATGAAATGGCATCCATATCAGGAGTTTTCTGAATTTGTCTCATCCACAATCGAAGATTGTAGTAGACATACACCATGTCATTGAGACGTTGGGATTCCAATCTGTAAAAGGGTCATAGATTATAAATTAGTACTTGGAAAATTTATATAGTAAAAATAATCAAATTATTTAAAAAATTTAATTTGAAATTTTTTTACCTATTGCGCTTTTTGCTATGTATTTTGTCAAAGACACTCCAATTGCGCTCACACCCAGAGGAATTGCATGTCTGGCTGAGCACTCGGATGGCAAGCTTTTGGAGATGGGGTACTCTACCACCATAGCTTGTCCACCAAGCATCTACAAGTTAAAATAAAAATGATAAGCAAAAATTATGAAGAGACAATGAATTATTAAATTTGAAAGTTGAAAATTGAAACAAACTGAAGCTTACCTGGCATTTTGGTCGTCCTATCCTTAATAGCCATGGCAAAACCAAATGTGCCACCAACCATCCTATATATTTCCATTTCTTTGGAAATTTCTTCATGTTCTTGCTCAGATACCACCATCCTCTCAACACATGTGAAGAATCCATCCATCACCTCGGCATCAAATCTGAAACCACAGGAGTAAGAAAATGTGGGGTTGAAGTAGATACCTGCAGCATGAGTGGGGCGATGGAGGGTATTGTTCCATCGGTCATCAATCACTCTCCATATGACCTGTTGTTTCTCTAACCCCTCATCTCCCTTATCTGCATAATAAGCACGAATGGCTTCTTTGGCCCTATCCATGGCCTCATACAAGTAGCCCATTGTGGGCTTCTCTCCATCAACCAACCGAAGAACCCTTACCAAAGGTTCTGAAATGGCACACACCTCCTCTACTCCTGCCCAAAACCCTTGATCATATGAAACAAGTCTGCATATGCCCTCTCCCTCTGGTTTGCGGCTAATAGATAAGTCACGCCAATCCTGTGAAACAAACATGCTCTTCACGTCCCACATAGAATTCAACAGAGACTGAAGAGATATGAAAGTAGTGGCAAAGCGTGTTATCGCAGGACGCACCAACTCTTTGTTGTTGGTGAATCTTCTCATCAAGCTAAGCACAGATGCATGATTGTAAATAAATTTTGTTATGCTCCCGGATGATTCAACAATATGTCTCACCATAGGAATCTTACCTATATCCTCCAACATCAAGTCAATACAATGAGCAGCACAAGGTGTCCAAAACAGGGTAGGATACCTCTCCATAAGCAACCTGCCAGCTGCAACATAATTTGCAGCGTTGTCCGTTATGACTTGGACAACATTCTGTGGGCCTATTTCCTGAATGAAGATGTCCAACAACTCACATAATAAACGCGCATCTTTAATGTGTGCAGATGCGTCAACATATTTCATAAACATTGTCCCCTTGGGACAACTAACCAAGAAGTTAAGAAGGGTCCTACCCTTCTGGTCAGTCCAACCATCTGACATGACTGTGCATCCAGTGTGTTCCCAAGATGCCCTAAACTCCTCCAGTCTAGCAGTGCAATCATTCTTTTCCTCTTGAAGAAGAGGCCCTCCCAACTGTGCAAAGGTAGGGGCTTTGTACCCCGGGCCAACGACAGCAACAACATCAAACATAGGTTGGTAGAATGGGTTTGTCTTGGCAATGTTGAAAGGAACATCACTCCATAGAAGACATCTACTCACCAACTTGTCAGCTTCTGCCTTTTCCTTTTTTTTAATTGCTGATTTGATGCCAGGTTGTGCACCAGGTGTCGTTCTAGGGACAAAAAAGGATGAAAAAGCTGAGGGGTTGGAACTGGAAGGTAATGCTGAACCAGAAGAAGCACTCTCACTTACCCCCTGTGTTGAGCTCCCTACAAGTTGCCTTTTTATTACTGCCCTGGTGTCTTTGCCATCTTCTTTTTCCATCAAGGCTTTAATGGCCTGTCGGATCATTTCTGGACCCGGATTTGGGCAAAGTTCTACATTTTGCCCTAGAATTTGCCCTATATGGCATTTTAATCTGGCAATTCCCCCTGACATATGCTTTCCACACAACTTGCAAGCCAAATACATTCTATTGAGTCCTCCAGTTTCGGGTATAATATCAGGTTCACCATACTGCCAGAAAGGATCCAAAATCCTTGGCATTTTGTTTGAACTTTGAAACTTTTTGATGTAACTTTGAACCTGGGCACAAAACAAAAATTAAAAAAAATATTAAATAATAAAAATTGCCCATCACATAAATTAAAATTTAAAATCACTAAATAGTAGACTGGGCATTAATAATATGGAGTAACTAAACCATGGAGGAGAAATGCTACCATGTTGGTATGCTATGAGATTGTTGGCATACGTTGAGAGAAGGAAAGTATGCTGTCTATTAAATTTTAATGCTAATATTGCACTGTGCCTAGAGGTATATGTTGTTGTTTTAGTCTAGAATGATTGAACTCTCTGATTTAAGCAACCTCTTCTTTGCCAAAATGTGCAGGCTTTTGGAATTTTTATGAAACCATGACAATTACCTGAAGAACTGAAAATGAAAATTGATATATATAATTATTATAATATTTGCAATCGAATAAAAAATGTTCTGTCTGGACTCTGGAGTCTGGACTCTGTAATATTTCTTGTTCAAAGTCAATTTTCTCAACTTTTAATAAGGTGATATGATTTTTCCATTTGGCACAAATAAACTTTGTATGATAGTTGAGTGTAGGGGATTAAATAATAAATAGACACATCATCACAGGTATATTCCAAAACTAAAAACATTTACTATCTGATTTATCTTACACGTAACTATCTTTTAGTTTTTTTTAAAGAATTTAAGTCCTTAAGGTCTTTTTTTGCAAAGAGAAACCAAACAGGATGAAAGGAGGTCGAGACTCGAAAGTTGAAACTTGAAACCCCATAATAACACATATTTTATCTTCTTTCTTACGAATTTGTTGGGCATAGATAAGGTTCTTTCAAGAAATATGACAACTTGTGATGATGTTTTGAGTCTGTATAAAATTATAAATTTAAAAAAAATCATGTTATGTATATATAATATATATTATATATATCCGATTTATCATTTTACAGTCAACGATTCAGACGCCAGAGATTTTCGAAATTCGTGGCCATCTTGTGACATAGTCTATTGTCTGAGGGATTTTAATTTTTAATATTTATAACAGTGAAGGGGAATCGGGATTGCATTCGTTTTGCTGTATAGAGTTGACGGGAAAAGAAGTTGGAACCTCTATAGCTGTAGACAGTAAACGAAAATGGCAAGCCGCAGATGTTTTTACTTACCTGGCGGTGGCAGCAGCAATTTGCAAACCCTGGCGGCGGCACAACTCCACAGTGCAAACCCTGGCGGCGGCACAACTTTCCGGTGATTGCAATCCGATTTCTCAAACCCTCCAGCTCGAGTCTCTAATCCACAGAACTTAAACCACGCGGGCGGGCGGACATTCGACTGCACAGTGATAAATGACACGGGCGGGCGGACATCCGACAAACAAAACAAAATAAAACCCAAAAAAAACGAAATTTCCGCCATTTATAATCACATTGACGATTTTTTTGGATCGAATCGGGAAATAATCGGGCATATAACGAAAAAATCGGGAATTTTTCAAATTTCAAAAATTCGGGAAAAAATCGGCCGATTTAATCGGCGTCTTGAAAAAATCGGGACTTTTTGAAAAAGTCGCGATTTTTTCGGGACTTTTTCCACACCGCCGTGAACACCGAAAATATCTACTCATCTCTCCTCCTTCCACCATGAACAGTACGTGATGGTGCGCCTCCACGTGGTGGCAATGAAGAAGATGGTGGCTGTGGAAGCTGTGGCAATGGCACTACATTTGCTGAAGATGAAGCCCCTGCTGTTGGTGTTGAACCATGGGACCTAGGAACCAAGGCACCAGTGGGGGGTGGCATGTCAACTCGATCATCATCATCATGGATAAGAGCATCCTCTAATTGCTCTAATCGCAACACTCCATCCTCCAAATTGCTCTCCTCTGGATGCTGGTCCCAAACAATAAGGTCTTTGTTGCTCTTTGCATCATCACAGTAATGGGACAACAATCTCAAGTTGTAATGAACATAAACCAAGCTCTCTGCCCGGTCTAAACTCAACCTGTTCCTTTTAACACTGTGGATGAAAGAATAAGAGCTCCAACACCTCTCTGCAGAAGAAGTGTTTACCACCTGTGATAGCACCCGCAATGCCAAATTTTGTAGAAGTGGAGTAGCACCGCCATGCATGTTCCACCACTCAATAGAAGAAAAACTCTCTCGATCTCTAATAGCATGCATGCTCCCAAATGGACCAATGGAAAGTGTATAGCTGCTCAACTGTTTCCGTACCATGTGTGCCTCATCCTCATCAGGGACTAATTTATCCAGTGCAAGCATATATTTTTGTAGGACCTCTGGATCTAGGTGTGGTTTTCTCCTGCTCGCCCCCCCAGGTGCTGTTGTAGAAAGCCATGATGGACTATAATATTTAGGTGTCAATACATATGCTAATGCATGCAATGGAATATTTAGCATATCCCATCACTTTACCACCTCTGCACGAATATATTTGTACAAGGTGGTATCTCTAGGCTCAATAATGTCTTTAATCTGCCCCAACATGTTATCCATTTGCTCATACACCTCCCCAATTATTGGCTTATCTGAATCGCCAAACTTGATCATGTAATAAATTGGTTTGGTGAATTGCAAAACATATTTAACCTGTGACCAAAATAACATGTCAAGAATAGTGTCCTTTGCTGCATTAGCACCATCTTTATCAGTGTTAATCTCCTCCCATGATTCAGCGGTGACCATATTAGTTAGAGCTTGTCTCACCTTCACTAGCCGCCTAAAGGTGAGGTAATAACTTGCAAATCTGGTTTTTGCAAGTTTAAGCAATTGCAACTTGGAGTAAGTGCCATAGAAGTAGTTTACCCTCTCTGTTTTAAAAACCGGCCTGGTCAAAACCGACCAGGCCTGGTCGACCGAGTCGGTTGGGCGGCCGGTCCGACCAGGTTCATAACCAGCCAGGCTGGCCGGTTTATTACCGAGCTGGCCGGTTTTTGTAATGACTCGGCCGGCTCGGTAATAAACCGGCCGACCAGGCCGAGCCCGAGTCAACCAGGCCTGGTCATTGCCGCCGGCCGGTGGGCCCAAAATTTGCTCATTTGCGGACTTTAAAACCGATTTTTATTTGCTGTTAGGGTTTTTTATGCATCCCTAAGCCCTCCCAATGCTATAAAACTAACCCACCCCCTCTATTGAGCTCACATCTATCTTGTGCAATTTGTTTGAGCATTTGTGACTCGGGACAGAAGTAGATTATTACAGACTTTAGTAGAACTACTGGATAATGGATTAGCTATGTCTATTACTGTGTCTGTGATACAATATTGGTTGTGAACAGTCTTGAAGTTGTGAACAACACATACCATTGTGTGGTGGAAATTGTTAGCTAGGAGTCTTTATGTTTATGGTTTGCTAATCTTATGTGAAGGCGCCACTGTCATTGTATATACTATAAACACCTGATTCTATTGCTATTTGACAATTTATTGTGTAAAAAAAGCATTTCAATCAATAGGTACGATCTAGACTCTAGAAATGAATGTCAATAAACACATTCCATAGAATGCAAGCAGAAAATTTACACCCTTGACATTTCTTCAATGATAAGAATTCCCTTCTGGTTTATACAAGAGAAATCTACATAGAGCAGGTATAAACAATGCATGAAATGTAACCATGAAGGCCAAACTATCCACTTGACCATGGAAGGCCAACCTACCAACACAATTGGAAAAAAATGAAGAGGGAAAAAAACAGTACTTGAATGGTATATGATGGTAGTTAATGGCTAACCATATGTGAGATAAAATTTGGAATAGGCAAATGTTTTGACTAGTACTTGCACTACTATCAGTGTGTCAGAGAGTACTATGGCTCAGACAGTACACTGGGTGCCATTTTGATATAATGGATATATTCATGAGCCTACTTTTATCATATGTTCTCTTTTGTCTATATTGTAATGCTTTGTGTTTGGAAACATGAATAAAAATCTTTAAATTTACGTTTTTGTACAAAAAAATTAATATTTAATGTATTTTTTACAAAAACCGAGTCATGACCGAGTCATTGAAACCTGGTCGACCGAGAGCCTACTTTTATCATATGTTGTCTTTTGTTTATATTGTAATGCTTTGTGTTTGGAAACATGAATAAAAATCTTTAAATTTATGTTTTTGTACAAAAAAATTAATATTTAATGTATTTTTTACAAAAACCGAGTCATGACCGAGTCATTGAAACCTGGTCGACCGAGTCATTACCGATTCCGAGTCATTACCGGGTCATTACCTCGACCTCGTAGCTGACCGATTCCGTTTTTTAAAACATTGGTTTACCTCGATGTCTCTCGTGATAAATTTAATGAGCTTCTTCTCTCTCTTGTAAAGCTCATTAATCCACCCACATTCTTTATGCTTCACAATATCATGCATCAAAAGGTTCAATGTGTGCACCAAGCACCCAGACCAAAATATGTGTGGATAAGTACGCTCAATAATTTTACCTGCTCCCTTACAATTTGCCGCATTATCTGTGATCACTTGAACCACTTTGCTAGGACCAACATCTCTGATTGATTGCAATAGGAGATCTGCAATGTTTTGGGAAGTTGCACTGACAGAGGAGGAATCATGACATGCAATAAACACTGCACCAGTAGCAGAAACACCAAGAACATTTATCAAATGTTGGTTTATGATATTTGTCCACCCATCTGATACAATGGATACCCCACTATCCACCCACTCATTTGTAAAACGTGTCAAAGCTGCTTGAACCTTTCCTTTTTCTCTTTCTAATAACATTGTTCTAGCTTTCTCATAGTTGGGGGACTTGTATCCTTTTGGGGCTTCATTGATGCCCTTTACCATTTCATGCCAATAGGGAGAGCGAAGCACATTGAATGGTACACCGCAAGCACAAAGAAATCGGACTATCTTTCCATCCACATCATCCCTCCCAACAACATTAAGGAAATCTGCTATTGTTTTTTTACCTCCAGAACTTGCAGAAACACCATGAGCAGATGAGCTACCAAATTTAGAGGTTGCACTTGATTCAGATTGAGTTTTTTGTTTTTTATTTTTTTGTTGTGCAGCCTCCTCTATTTGGATGTATTTTCTTCTTTGTTTAGCTGAAACCTTGGGGCAAATTGCTATCCCCACAACACCCTGTTTTTCATCATTGTCCATCACCCCACAAAGATGCCTCCTCACACGGGTATATGAACCGCTATATGGTTTTCCTCCATGACAACCATGAGAGCACAAAAACTTGTAGCTTCCACCACCTTTTCCCCCTTCAAGTTTGGTCACATAGTTCCACAAGGGTGTCAATGCAGCTTTTCCATCTTGTGATTCAATGTTTTCATCATCCTCTTCCTCTTCAAAGCCTTCCTCCTCATCATACATTGGGTCATTCATATGGTAACCACTTTCCTCTTCTTCTTCATGTTCCCCTCTTCTATTTCTACTCCCCCTTACCATCATCAAAACCAAGAGGGGAATGATACATAGAACCCAAAGAAACATCATCTTTGAGTATGAAGATAGATGGTGGGCAACCTGCAAATAAATGTACAAGAAGAAAGAATGGGAAAGTGTAGGAGAGGGAGGAGAGAAAATACAAAAAACAATGACAAAAAAAATGAGAGAGTTTGGGGTTTGCACTTACCTCTTTAGATCTTGTAGATAGAAGCCCTTCTTTACTCCTCCAAGCTCCTCCTCCTTCACTCCTCCAAGCTTTCCTCAACTCTCTCTTCTCCAAGCTCTCCAAAAACACAAGTGAGCAAATAAGATGAAGAATAGAGCTTATAAGCTTTTCATTTAATCCCTAACCCTAAGCTAACTCACTAACTAACCAAGCTAACATAAAAAATAAAATAAAAAAATTAAAAAAAGCGCAATTTTGAAGTCCGCTAACCGGATCCGTACGCCGCGGTACGGAACCGTGCGCGATCTCTGCACGCATCCGTCTCTAACCGACGGCGGGTTCCGCACAATGACCGCCGTATAAGCCACACACCCCTGCACGGACTGTAATATCCCCAAAGGGAAATAACCAGTAATAAACATAAATGCACTAATACAGATATAAACTGAACCAGATCACTGAATCATGACACATGTAACACCAAAATCTGAGCCATTTTATTAATCAGAAAGTACATAGAGAGGAGTACAATAAATCAGAGTAAGTGCACCTATCCCTGCCCTAGGCAGGTGGAGACCCTCTCAACAGAAAAGTGGCTGCAACAAGGACAGCGTCCTGGCTGCTCTGCAAGCTGAAGATGAACTGCGCTGGGCCTGAAGTCTGCAAACCCTCTCAAATGGAAAACGCTGTCTCTGCCAGTGACAGCGCTGAAACAGATAAAGCACCAAGCCCTCAACTCTCCAGACAGATGAAGCTGCTACAGGATCCTGGAAAACGCTGTTAAGCACTCCTCACAATGATCTGCTCCTCAGATCTGCGTCCCACCTGATGGATCTGAAGCCTCCTATCACAACTGCGTCCTCCCTTCCCTGATCTGCGTCCTCCAAAACCCAATCTGCTGCCAATCCCTCAGATCTATGCTAGATCTGGAACTATCTCCTCAGATCTACAGCCTCTGTGTTCTGACGTGGTGTTCCCCTTCGGATGGACTAGATGCGCCCGATATCTCCTCGGATAAATGCTCCTCAAGAGTTTGGATCTACGCAAAACCCTCGGATACGCAACATACAAGGCTAGATACGCGGCCTTTCGGGACTAGATCTGCCCGAATCTGTCCTTCACAAGGCAGATCGACAAAAGCAACCCGGATACGCAACCCTCACCTCCAAGAATAGGGCAAGCGTCCTCACTCTGAGCAATCCCCGCAGTCCTTCGCCCCTCAAACAACGTTTTCTGCGCGATGCGGGCTGGTTATCGCGGGCCCGGCCGTCTGCCTCTCTGCAGAAACGGGCGTCCTCTCTTCGGTTGAAGACGGCGTCCTTCTCCTCTGAAATCGACGTCACAGGCTTCTTCTTGCTCTCGCCGCGACCTGGGGGGCTTCCTCCTCTCGGTCTCTTGGGCTTCTTTGCGCACTGCGAAAAACCTTACTAGGGCGGGCACTGAAGTCCCCCGAAGCTAAGGGTGAAACCAGAAAAACCTTACCAGGGCAGGCACTCGAAGTCCCCCGAGGCTAAGGGTGAGATCTCCGACCGGAGACACTCGTGCACTAAGCAGTGCTGCAGACCGACTAAACAACCGGCGTGCTGAAGCAGACAAAGTCTAGCTATCAATAAGAATATCAAATCATGGATGTTCAAATGAGGTGAGAGCCTCTCCTTTTATAGCACCAATCTCCCTCCAAACTCACTCACCCTGGATCTGCGCAGTTTACCTTGGGTTAACTTTATGTCCCCTCCATCACCCACGTGGACCCCCAAGGCCCCCTCTCTAAGTTACAACGTCAAGCTACTAGGAAAAAGAACACTTTATTATAAAGTGAGGTGGCTAAAGTGAGGTGACCCCTCTTATTTCTCACTTTATTTATTATTCCTATCTAAAGCAGCAAAATAACACAAAAAATGCAATATTCCAATTAGCAAAGCTAATTGGGAATATTACAGTCTCCCCCGGCAAAACGTTGCTTGTCCTCAAGCAACTGAAGTGAGGGATGCTACAAGATCTTCTCATCCTCCCAAGTGGCATCCTCATCTGGCAGATTCTTCCATCTCACCAGGAACTCTCTGATCTTCCTGCTACGCAACTGTCTCTCCCTGGTGTCAATAATGGCCTCTGGCTGTAATACCAAGTGCCCCTCATCATCTGTTGGAGGTAGCTCCCCGGTGACTGTGACATGCTGGCCCAGTGCCTTCTTCAGGCATGATACATGGAAAATGTTATGAATCCGGCTGCCTTGGGGCAACTCCAACTCATATGCAACCTGTCCGATCCTCCGAATCACCCTGTATGGTCCATAAAAACGAGGCTTAAGCTTCTCTGCCCCCTTCTGTTTGAGTGAAGACTGGCAGTATGGCTGTAACCGCAAGTAGACCAAATCCCCTACCTCAAAGTGTCTCTCCACTCGTCCCCTGT
This sequence comes from Pinus albicaulis, assembly GCA_034641835.2. Taxonomy (NCBI): domain Eukaryota; kingdom Viridiplantae; phylum Streptophyta; class Pinopsida; order Pinales; family Pinaceae; genus Pinus; species Pinus albicaulis. The sequence continues at coordinate 435,191,651 of CM076582.1, read as the reverse complement.
CTGCATATAACTTCTGCTGATTTTGGGCGGTGGCTATGTTGTCCTTGAGAGTCCGAAGGATGTCTTGGCTCTCTTGGATCCATAGTTTGGCTCGTGGAGCCCTGCTAACCCCAAACATCACATCCACAAAAGATAAGGAATGATATCCATACAATGCATAAAAAGGTGTCATACCGATAGACATATGATGGGTTGTGTTGTAGCAGTACTCGCCCAGATGTAGCCATCTCAGCCACGCTCGCTGCTGCCCACTGACGTAGTTACGCAAGTAGCCCTCCAGCCACTTGTTAACTATCTCTGTCTGCCCGTCCGTCTGGGGATGATAGCTGGTGCTCGGTGTCAACTCAGTCCCTACCAATCAAAAGAGCTCCTGCCAAAATCCACCCATAAAGCGGCTGTCCCTGTCACTAACAATGGTCTTGGGTAGACCATGCAATCTGAAAACCTCCCGGAAAAACAATTCTGCCACCTGTGCTGCTGTGTAGTGTGCCGAAATGGCAAAGAAGTGAGCATACTTCGTTAGCCGGTCAACTACTACGAAGATGCAGTTCTTGCCCTGCACTGTGGGCAAACCCGTGATGAAGTCCATCGAGACACTCTCCCACTTCCCCTCGGGAATGGGAAGCGGCTGCAACAACCCTGCGGGATGGTTCATCTCCCCTTTGTTCCGCTGGCAAACCTCGCACTCCCTGACATGTTGGAGTACGTCCTCCTTGAGGCCCTTCCATGCAAATCTCTCCTGGATGGCCCTGTACATCTTGGTGAACCCCTGATGTCCTGCCAATGGTGAATCATGAGAGGCATGGAGTATCTTCTCCTTGAGCTGAGATCTCTCGGTCAAGAAGATCCGATCCCTGTAATAGATGACCTCATCTGCCACCCTGTATCTGCTATCCGCTATCTGTCCATCCAGCACCTCGCATGCAAATCTATCCTTGGAATACTCAACCAGTAGTCGAGCCTTCCAATCAGCGTCCAAGCTCATGAGGGATAATGTAGTTGGTCTACGAGAAAGGGCATCTGCCACCACATTGTTCTTCCCTTTGACATACTCTATATCAAATTCATAAGCCTGCATCTTGCTGATCCACTTCTGCTGCCTCTCCTGCAGCTGTTTCTGCTCCAAAAAGTACTTTAGGCTGTTATGATCTGTCCTGACTCTAAATCTGCCGCCTACCAAGTACTGCCGGAATTTGGCCAATGCATGCATAATGGCCAACATCTCCTTATCATAGATAGGATAAAGTCTCTCATGTGGAAGGAGTTTCCGGCTCTCGAATGCAATCGGGTGACCTTCCTGCATCAAAACTGCTCCAATCCCTTCTCCTGATGCATCGCACTCTAGGATAAAGGGCTGAGTGAAATCAGGCAATGCCAACACCGGACAACTACTCATCACCTCTTTGAGCTTATCAAAAGCTCGCTGTGCGGTGTCCGTCCAACTGAATGCCCCCTTCCTCGTCAGCTCTGTGAGGGGTGCAGCAAGCTGTGAGAAGCCCTTGACGAACTTCCTGTAGTAAGTACAGATACCAATGAACCCTCTACACTCTGTCACATTCCGCGGCTCTGGCCAGTCCCTGATAGCCCGGATCTTCTCGTCATGGACTCTCACCCCGTCCACTCCTATGATGTGTCCCAAATACAACATCTCTGTCAAACCAAACTCACACTTGGAGAGTTTGGCAAAGAACTGCTGCTCCTCCAGGATGCGCAAAACTGTCTCTATGTACTGGAGGTGCTCCTCCCAAGTCCTGCTGTATATGAGAATATCATCAAAGAAGACCAGCACGAACTTCCTCAGATGCTCCCTGAAGATATGGTTCATGCAAGACTGGAAAGTGGCAGGTGCATTGGTTAGTCCAAATGGCATGACCAAAAACTCACAGTGCCCATAATGACACCTGAAAGCAGTTTTGGGAACGTCCTGTTCCCTCATGCGTATCTGATGGTACCCGGACCTCAAATCAATCTTCGAGAAGAAACGTGCTCCTCTCAACTCGTCCATCAACTCATCGATCCTGGGAATGGGGTACCGGTTCTTCAACGTCTTCTTGTTCAGTGCCCTGTAATCAATGCACATGCGTAATGTGCCGTCCTTCTTCTTTACCAACACTACTGAAGAAGCGAAAGGACTGGTACTGGGCCGAATGTGCCCAAGGGCTAACAGCTCCTTAATGGCCCGCTCTATCTCATCCCTGTAGGCCTTAGGATGCCTATAAGGGGTGGTGATCACTGCCTGTGTCCCCTGCTCCAACTCTATCGTGTGCTCAAACCCCCGATCTGGTGGCTGTCCCGGTGGAATATCTCCAAACACTACTGCATATCTGTCAAGAAGAGTCTGTAGATCAGGGTGCACCGCCCTGCCTGTATCTACCATCTCTGAAGCCCGCAGCTCAACTGCCCACTCTATGTCTCCCCGGCGGAATGTCGCATCCATGCTGTGTGCCGATACTGTCTGGGGCGGATATGTGTTCCGACCTCGGATCTTCTCATGCCTCCCCGTCTTGGGATCATCCCACTCCATTTCCAAGGCCTTCCAATCTGTGGTGACCTTTCCCAGAGTGATAAGCCACTGCACTCCCAATATCACATTGGTGTCCGGAATGTCCACCACAAAGAAGTGATCGGTCAACGTATAGGTGCCCATCGTCACTGATAACTCAGGTACATATCGAGCACAGGCCATGGTCTGATCTCCTGGAACCAAAACTGAAAACCCATCAAAGCTCTCTGTGGGTATGCCTCTCCGTGCTACCATCTGGGCATCGATGAAATTGTGGGTAGCCCCACTGTCAACTAGAACTGAAACACGCTGACCCCGTACTGTCCCACGTACTCGCAATGTCAGATACTTGGGGACTCCTCGTAGTGCTGCTAGAGCTCCCCCAGTAGGTGCAAATGATGCCTCTCCCGCATCTGGTGGTGGAGGTGGTAAGGCACTCTGCGCTGCATAACACTCTCCTGCCTCCTCATCCTCCAACTCATCCTCTTCTCCGCTGCCCTCGGAGAAGACCTCTATGAAATGCGCCTTCCCTGCGGTGCATTTGTGTCCTAGTGCCCACGGCTCCTGGCAGGTGAAGCACAATCGCTTCCGTCTCAGCTCTCTCCTAGCCTCATCATCATACTGTCCTCGTCCGGGATTCGCCTTGGGAGGCGGAATCCTCATGTCCTTACCCTTAGGCTGGAAAGCCTGTCTCTGGCGATAAGGTGGCCGAGTCCTGGGCAACACATCCTGTAGGTCACGGGCCCTGCCGATAGCATCCTGAAGTGTAGCCGGTTTGTTCGACCGGACTAGGCCACGAAGTGGTTCTGACAGCCCGTCCAAAAACATCGTGACCAACCGAGCTGTTGATATGTCAGGTACCATCACTGAAACCCTCAAAAAGTCAGAGATGTATGCCTCTGCACTACCTGTCTGTTTGAGCTTGGTCAGCTCGAGGAAAGGCTGATCTGGGTCCTTCTGATCAAAACGTTTCACCACCCTCCTGGTGAACTCAGCATATGTAGTCACTGTGGAATGCCCCAATGTGGTCAACCCATGAAACCACCAGTTCTGGGCCTCACCCTCTAGATGTAATGCAGCCATCTTAATGGCCTCCTTCTCCGGCATCTGGTTAAGCTGAAAATAGAGGTCTAGTTTTTCCACCCAAGACCTGGCTGTGGTCTTTGGAGATCCATCAAACATCGGCAAATGAAATTTGCTGGCTGCACGGTTACTGTCACGGTGGGAACCCCGTCCCTTATTTCGATCATGAGGCTTACTGCCGCCTCGGTACTGCAGATATTGATTGAAAGGGAGAGCCTCCATGAATTCCGACCCCAAACTTCGCCAATCTGCAAACCAAACTGCATGAAGATCGGGACCCTCATCTCTTGATGCCGTTTGCTCCACTTCCTCTACCGGGAAAGTAGGCATGGTAGGTCGCGTGTCCATGGAATCGACCTTCTGTGCTGTCACAATGGGTATAGCATCTGGTATGCAACTAGATGTTCCCGATCCTTCCCCTACCTGAGAGACCCTAGGGGGTTCTTTCTGCGTTCCCCCTGCAACCTTCCTGGTTACCTCCTGCATGAATGCATCCATCTTTGCATCCATCTTCTCACTCAACTTCTCAGCCAATCTTGCCAACATAGCCTCCATTGGATTCCTCCGTTCGTCTTCTGAATCAGAATCACCTCCTCCAAGGAGAGTGGGGTGACCCCTAGGTGCCATAGAGTGCTAGCACCACAGGCTGAGCCAGATCTAAGCTCTGATACCACTGTAATATCCCCAAAAGGGAAATAACCAGTAATAAACAGAAATGCACTAATACAGATATAAACTGAACCAGATCACTGAATCATGACACATGTAACACCAAAATCTGAGCCATTTTATTAATCGGAAAGTACATAGAGAGGAGTACAATAAATCAGAGTAAGTGCACCTATCCCTGCCCTAGGCAGGTGGAGACCCTCTCAACAGAAGAATGGGTACCCTTATGAGGACGGCGTCTGGTGTTTGTACGGGCGAAGATGGCTAGCATTTGAAATTTGAAAATGCAAAACCCTCTCAAATGGAAACGCGCGTCTGCACCGGTGAGCGCGATAAACGAATAAAGCACCAAAATACCAAAACCCTCCAACTCTCCAGACAGGACGGCTACGGAACCACAGCAGCGTCCAAGCACTCCCTCACGACCAATCTGCTCCCTCGGTTGCGTCTCTGATGGTCGAAGCCTCCCTATCCACAGCGCGTCACTCCCTTTCACGATCTTCGTCCTCCAAAGCAATGCAACGCAAACCCTCGGATCCATGCTAGATGCCGGAACTATCTCCTCGGATCTACGATACTCTGAGGGCTGAATGCGGGTGTTTCCCTTCGGATGCGGACTAGATGCTGCGTCGATATCTCCTCGGATACGCTCGCTCCTCAGGGCCGGATCTCTTGCTAAAAACCCTCGGATGCGCAACATACGAAGGCTAGATGCGTAACCGCACGGAGGACTGAATCTGTGAAGATCTGTCTTCACAAGGCGGATGCGACAAGAAACCTTCGAATCCCCACGCAACCCTCACCTCCAAGAATGGACAGCGTCCTCACTCTAGGCTTGATCAGCGTCCTTCTGCCCCTCAAACAGCGTTTTCTCTGCCAGTCTGGAACTGCGTTCTCCTTGGACAGCGTCCTACCTCTCCTGCAAGGAACAGCGTCCTCTCTTCAGATGAGACAGCGTCCTTCTCCTCTAAGAATCGGCGTCCTCCCTTCTCTTGCTCTGCGCAGCCACAAGAGGGCTTTCTCCTCCTCAGATATGCTTCAGAACTGCTGCTGCTTTGCTACTGAAAAACCTTGCTAGGGCGGGCACTCGAAGTCCCCCGAAGCTAAGGGTGAAACCAGAAATAACCTTACCAGGGCAGGCACTCGAAGTCCCCCGAGGCTAAGGGTGAGATCTCCGGCCGGAGACACTCGTGCACTAAACAGTGCTGCAGACCGACTAAACAACCGGCGTGCTGAAGCAGACAAGAGTCCAGCTATCAATAAGAATATCAAATCATGGATGATCCAAATGAGGTGAGAGCCTCTCCTTTTGTAGCACCAATCTCCTCAAACTCACTCACCACCGGATACCATGGGTTTACCTTGGGTTAACTTTATGTCTCCATCACCCCTCGTGGACCCCCAAGGCCCCCTCTCTAAGTTACAACGTCAATCTACTAGGAAAAAGAACACTTTATTATAAAGTGAGGTGACTAAAGTGAGGTGACCCCTCTTATTTCTCACTTTATTTATTATTTCTATCTAAAGCGGCAAAATAAAGCAAAAATGAAATATTCCAATTAGCAAGGCTAATTGGGAATATTACAGTCTCCCCCGGCAAAACGTTGCTTGTCCTCAAGCAACTGAAGTGAGGGATGCTGTAAGATTCTCTCATCCTCCCAAGTGGCATCATCGCTGATTCTTCCATCTCACCCGGGAACTCTACGATCTTCACCTTTCCGCAAGCTGTCTCTCCTGGTGTCAATAATGGCCTCGGCTGTGCCAAGTGCCCCTCATCATCGGTGAGCGGCTCCCCGGTGGTGACACTGCTGGCCGGTGCCTTCTTGAGGAGCATGATACATGGAAAATGTTATGAATCCGGCTGCCTTGGGGCAACTCCAACTCATATGCAACCTGTCCGATCCTCCGAATCACCCTGTATGGTCCATAAAAACGGGGCTTAAGCTTCTCTGCCCCCTTCTGTTTGAGTGAAGACTGGCGGTATGGTTGTAACCGCAAGTAGACCAAATCTCCTACCTCAAAGTGTCTCTCCACTCGGCCCCTGTCCGCATATAACTTCTGCTGATTTTGGGCGGTGGCTATGTTGTCCTTGAGAGTCCGAAGGATGTCTTGGCTCTCTTGGATCCATAGTTTGGCTCGTGGAGCCCTGCTAACCCCAAACATCACATCCACAAAAGACAAGGAATGATATCCATACAACGCATAAAACGGTGTCATGCCGATAGACATATGATAGGTTGTGTTGTAGCAGTACTCGCCCAGATGTAGCCATTTCAGCCACGCTCGCTGCTGCCCACTGACGTAGTTACGCAAGTAGCCCTCCAGCCACTTGTTAACTATCTCTGTCTGCCCGTCCGACTGGGGATGATAGCTGGTGCTCGGTGTCAACTCAGTCCCTACTAGTCGAAAGAGCTCCTGCCAAAATCCACCCATAAAGCGGCTGTCCCTGTCACTAACAATGGTCTTGGGTAGACCGTGCAATCTGAAAACCTCCCGGAAAAACAATTCCGCCACCTGTGCTGCTGTGTAGTGTGCTGAAATGGCAAAGAAGTGAGCATACTTCGTTAGCCGGTCAACTACTACGAAGATGCAGTCCTTGCCCTGCACTGTAGGCAAACCCGTGATGAAGTCCATCGAGACACTCTCCCACTTCCCCTCAGGAATGGGAAGCGGCTGCAACAACCCTGCGGGATGGTTCATCTCCCCCTTGTTCCGCTGGCAAACCTCGCACTCCCTGACATGTTGGAGTACGTCCTCCTTGAGGCCCTTCCATGCAAATCTCTCCCGGATGGCCCTGTACATCTTGGTGAACCCTTGATGTCCTGCCAATGGTGAATCATGAGAGGCATGGAGTATCTTCTCCTTGAGCTGAGATCTCTCAGTCAAGAAGATCCGATCCCTGTAATAGATGACCTCATCTGCCACCCTGTATCTGCTATCCGCTATCTGTCCATCCAGCACCTCGCATGCAAATCTATCTTTGGAATACTCAACCAGTAGTCGAGCCTTCCAATCAGCGTCCAAGCTCATGAGGGATAATGTAGCTGGTCTACGAGAAAGGGCATCTGCTACCACATTGTTCTTCCCTTTGACATACTCTATGTCAAAGTCATAAGCCTGGATCTTGCTGATCCACTTCTGTTGCCTCTCCTGCAACTGTTTCTGCTCCAAAAAGTACTTCAGGCTATTATGATCTGTCCTGACTCTAAATCTGCCGCCTACCAAGTACTGCCGGAATTTGGCCAATGCATGCATAATGGCCAACATCTCTTATCATAGATAAGGATAAAGTCTCTCATGTGGAAAGATTCAGGCTCTCGAATCTGTCGGGTGACCTTCACACGTCAAGCGCTCCAATCCCTTCTCGATGCATCGCACTCTGGGATAAAGGGCTGAGTGTCGAGGCAACGCCAACACCGGACAACTACTCATCACCTCTTTGAGCTTATCAAAAGCTCGCTGTGCGGTGTCCGTCCAACTGAATGCCCCCTTCCTCGTCAGCTCCGTGAGGGGTGCAGCAAGCTGTGAGAAGCCCTTGACGAACTTTCTGTAATAAGTGCAGATACCAATGAACCCTCTAAGTTCTGTCACATTCCGCGGCTCTGGCCAGTCCCTGATAGCCCGGATCTTCTCGTCATGGACTCTCACACCGTCCACTCCTATGATGTGTCCCAAATACAACATCTCTGTCAAACCAAACTCACACTTGGAGAGTTTGGCAAAGAACTGCTGCTCCTCCAGGATGCGCAAAACTGTCTCTATGTGCTGGAGGTGCTCCTCCCAAGTCCTGCTGTATATGAGAATATCATCAAAGAAAACCAGCACGAACTTCCTCAGATGGTCCCTGAAGATGTGGTTCATGCAATGGAAAATTAGCGAGTGAAGTATTCGGTCAAATGGCATGACCCGAAAACTCAAAAGTGCCCATAATGACACTGGCAGTTTTGGGAATGTCTGTTCCTCATGCGTATACGATGGTACCGGGACCTCAAATCAATCTTCGAAGAAACGTGCTCCTCGGCCCTGGTCCATCGACTCTATTCGATCACGAATGGGGTATGGGTTCTTCAACGTCTTCTTGTTGGAAGTCACACAGCAATCAATGCACATGCGTAATGTGCGAGTCCGCTTCTTCTTCACTAGCTGCGGAAAGAGCGAAAGGTAGAAATGTTTGAGCCGAATATTGTGAGGCCTGTGACTCTGAATGGCCATCATCTCATCCTGTGAGCCTTAGGATGCCTATAAGGGGTGGTGATCACTGCCTGTATCCCCTGCTCCAACTCTATCGTGTGCTCAAACCCCCGATCTGGTGGCTGTCCCGGTGGAATATCTCCAAGCACTACTGCATATCTGTCAAGAAGAGTCTGTAGATCAGGGTGCACCGCCCTGCCTGTATCTACCATCTCTGAAGCCCGCAGCTCAACTGCCCACTCTATGTCTCCCCTGCGGAATGTCGCATCCATGCTGTGTGCCGATACTGTCTGGGGCGGATATGTGTTCTGACCTCGGATCTTCTCATGCCTCCCCGTCTTGGGATCATCCCACCCCATTTCCAAGGCCTTCCAATCTGTGGTGACCTTTCCCAGAGTGATAAGCCACTGCACTCCCAATATCACATTGGTGTCCGGAATGTCCACCACAAAGAAGTGATCAGTCAACGTATAGGTGCCCATCGTCACTGATAACTCAGGTACATATTGAGCACAGGCCATGGTCTGATCTCCTGGAACCAGAACTGAAAACCCATCAAATCTCTCTGTGGGTATGCCTCTCCGTGCTACCATCTGGGCATCGATGAAATTGTGGGTGGCCCCACTGTCAACTAGAACTGAAACACGCTGACCCCGTACTGTCCCTCGTACGCGCAATGTCAGATACTTGGGGACTCCTCGTAATGCTGCTAGAGCTCCCCCAGTAGGTGCAAATGATGCCTCTCCCGCATCTGGTGGTGGAGGTGGTAAAGCACTCTGCGCTGCATAACACTCTCCTGCCTCCTCATCTTCCAACTCATCCTCTTCTCCGCTGCCCTCGGAGAAGACCTCTATGAAGTGTGCCTTCCCTGCGGTGCACTTGTGTCCCGGTGCCCACGGCTCCTGGCAGGTGAAGCACAATCGCTTCCGTCTCAGCTCTCTCCTAGCCTCATCATCATACTGTCCTCGTCTGGGATTCGCCTTGGGAGGCGGAATCCTCATGTCCTTACCCTTAGGCTGGAAAGCCTGTCTCTGGGGATAAGGTGGCCGAGTCCTGGGCAACACATCCTGTAGGTCCCGGGCCCTGTCGATAGCATCCTGAAGTGTAGCCGGTTTGTTTGACCGGACTAGACCACGAAGTGGTTCTGACAGCCCGTCCAAAAACATCGTGATCAACCGAGCTGCTGATATGTCAGGTACCATCACTGAAACCCTAAAAAAGTCAGAGATGTATGCCTCTGCACTACCTGTCTGTTTGAGCTTGGTCAGCTCGAGGAAAGGCTGATCTGGGTCCTTCTGATCAAAACGTTTCACCACCCTCCTGGTGAACTCAGCATATGTAGTCACTGTGGAATGCCCCAGTGTGGTCAGCCCATGAAACCACCAGTTCTGGGCCTCTCCCTCTAGATGTAATGCAGCCATCTTAATGGCCTCCTTCTCCGGCATCTGGTTAAGCTGAAAATAGAGGTCTAGTTTTTCCACCCAAGACCTGGCTGTGGTCTTTGGAGACCCATCAAACATCGGCAAATGAAATTTGCGGGCTGCACGGTTACTGTCACGGTGGGAACCCCGTCCCTTATTTCGATCATGAGGCTTACTGCCGCCTCGGTACTGCAGATATTGATTGAAAGGGAGAGCCTCCATGAATTCCGGCCCCAAACTACGCCAATCGGCAAACCAAACTGCATGAAGATCGGGACCCTCATCTCTTGATGCCGTTTGCTCCACTTCCTCTACCGGGAAAGTAGGCATGGTAGGTCGCGTGTCCATGGAATCGGTCCTCTGCGCTGTCACAACGGGTATAGCATCTGGTATGTAACTGGATGTTCCTGATCCTTCCCCTACCTGAAAGACCCTAGGGGGCTCTTTCTGTGTTACCCCTGCAACCTTCCTGGTTACCTCCTGCATGAATGCATCCATCTTTGCATCCATCTTGCGTCCCCTCTGCAACCTTCTTGGTTACCTCCCGCATGAATGCATCCATCTTTGCATCCATCTTCTCAGTCAACTTCTCAGTCAATCTCGCAAACATGGCCTCCATTGGATTCCTCTGTTCTGCCTCTGAATCAGAATCGCTTCCCCCGAGGAGACTGGGGTGACCCCTAGGTGCCATAGACTGCTAGCACCACAGGCTGAGCCAGATCTAAGCTCCGATACCACTGTAATATCCCCAAAGGGAAATAACCAGTAATAAACAGAAATATGCCAGACAGATATAGAAAATACAATACTGAACCAGATCACTGAATCATGACACATGTAATACCAGAAACTGAGCCATTTTATTAATCAGAAAGTACATAGAGAGGAGTAAATCAGAATCGGTGCACCTATCCTTGCCCTAGGCAAGTGATGAGCCTCTCATACAAGAAAAATGGCTGCAACAAGGACAGCGTCCTAGCTGCTGTGAAGACTGAAGATGAACTGCGCTGGTACTGGGGCTGATCTCAAGCTGCAAACCCTCCCAAATGGAAAACGCTGTCTCTGCTAGTGACAGCGCAGAAACAGGTGAAGCACAAGCCCCTCAACCCTCCAGACAGATGAACCAGCTACAGAATACTGGAAAACGCTGTTGAGCTCCTCTCACAATAGTCTGCTCCTCAGATCTGCGTCCCACCTGATGGATCTGAAACCCCCAATCAAATCTGCGTCCTTCCCTTCTTGATCTGCGTCCTCCAATACCAGATCTGCTGCCAAACCCTCAGATCTATGCTAGATCTGGAACTATCTCCTCAGATCTACAGCCTCTAGGGCTAGATCTGGTGTTATCCCTTCAGATCTGGACTAGATCTATCAATATCTCCTCAGATCTGTCACTCCCCAAGCTGGATCTAGTGCTAAACCCCCAGATCTGCAACATACAAGACTAGATCTGCAACATACAAGACTAGATCTGCAAGATCTATCCTTCCCAAAGCTGGATCTAACAATAAGCCTTCAGATCTGCAACCCTTACCTTCAGAAATGGACATCGTCCTCACTCTAGGGCTAGACAGCGTCCTTCTGCCTCCCAAAACATCGTTTTCTCTGCCAATCCTGGACTGCGTCCTCCTTGGACAGCGTCCTTCCTCTCCTGCAAGGATTAGCGTCCTCTCTCCAGATGATACAGTGTCCTTCTCCTTCAAGAATCAGCGTCCTTCCTTCTCTTGCTCTGCGCAGCCACAAGAGGGCTTTCTCCTCCTCAGATATGCTTCGGAACTGCTGCTGCTCTTCTGCTGGAACTGAAAGAGGGAACTCAGAAAAACCTTACTAGGGCGGGCACTCGAAGTCCCCCGAAGCTAAGGGTGAAACCAGAAAACCTTACCAGGGCCGGCACTCGAAGTCCCCCGAGGCTAAGGGTGAGATCTCCGACCGGAGACACTCGTGCACTAAACGATCTTTGTGACCCAGGCTAAACAATGGCGTCTTGAAGCGATGAAAGAGTCCATTTATCAATAAGAATATCAAATCATGAATGATCAAATGAGGTGAGAGCCTCTCCTTTTATAACACCAATCTCCCTCCCAAATCCCAACTCACCACTGGATCTGCGCGATTTACCTTGGGTTAGCCATATGCCTCCCCCATCATATCCGTGGACCCCCAAAACCCTCTCTAAGTTACAACGTCAATCTACTAGGAAAAAGAACACTTTATTATAAAGTGAGGTGACTAAAGTAGGGTGACCCCTCTTATTTCTCACTTTATTTATTATTTCTATCTAAAACGTAGTCTTACAAAAATGCAATATTCCAATTAGCAAGGCTAATTGGGAATATTACAACTCATGAATGAAAGTGATGAATGATCTGTGCCCTATGGAGCAAAAGTTGAAGATTCCTCAATATCGAAATTCATGACATCGAGGGGAGGAATTCTTCATGAGTAGTTGGGTGTCTCACCATTGCTACTACAGGTCCCTGATTGAGAGGGAGCCTGGTGAGCAGTTTCTTACTTGGAAGATACTGGGTAATTCCTAAGAATGAGCATAGGTACATTCCTTATACAGGAATGAGTACATTCCCTTATGGAATAGGTCCTCCCTGGCCGAGAGGGAGAGATAGAGACATCATTCTAGTCTTCACTTGGGAAGACAGAATGGAGGATTGGGTAATCATATAGCATTCGATACTCTTTGAGAATGTGTTAGGGCATTCAAGATAGGAGTAGTCAAGGACCAATATTCTTTGAGGGCTAGCTACCCAAGAGAAGAATAGTCCAAGAAGGTCATACTTTGGGAACACTTGGGTGGAGTATGTACCTTGGAGAGACAATGGCTATGGTGTCTATAAGTCATGTGTCTCACCAGCATTGTAGTCCATTGTCTCGTTGAGAGATGGGGCGGTTTATTCAAGGCCTTGCACTAAGACAATACTGGTTGATATGATGCTATACAGATGCGATTACCAATCCAATACTTCTTATGAGATTCTTCAGTTTGAAAGTAACCATGTACTTGTATGAATACCTCCCTAGTTAAGAGGGAGTGTTGAAAAGTGTAACTAGGTCGGTCTTCATGTTGACTATGTAATTGTGTATTTATGTAAAGAAGAAGACAAAGATAATAAAATGTATTTTGTTGCACTTGCTTCATGGGTTTCATGAGCAAGATTTTATTATATAGGTTAATGGATTTCTCCTTGATGTCTATTAGGTTTGTGTCTTCTAGGTATAAAATATAATGAAGTGTCATGTTCATGAAGGATCTAGTCTAGCAATATATACTCCAAGACCTTGTGGAAAAAGGACACCTAACAGCCCTCAAACTATGCTGGAAGACTAGCTCACAAAAAGCCCTCGATCAACAATGGAAGACAAGTGGAGAATGCCACATTAAATGTTGAAGAAAATACATTTCTAGTCGGCCTAATACATAGCTGGATGGTTGGCCTAATAGCTGGAACAATCCACTATACATACCTGAACCTGCGGATCATTTGCACACAATGTTTTTCGGTAATCCAAGAGACAGTTTTGCGGATTCTTAAAGGGTGTTTCAGTGCGGATTTCTGAGAAGATTTTTCAGCGAAAAGGTTGAAGAACTTTAGTACTGTCTTCTTGATATATAATTGTGACGCTGTGCAGATCACTCTAAGCAACAAGTGCGGATATCTGAAGTGTAATAAGTACGGGTTTCTCCAAGTATAATTGTGGATTTCAGGAAGCAGCTATAGTGTGGCAAGTGCGGATGTGTCACAGCCTCTACTTCGGATACTAGAGCAAGAAGAAGATTCAGATATAATAACTACATACTGTTTCATGTTTCCAGAATTGAGCAAAGGGTCTTGAAATATATAAAGGTTAAGGTTGAAGGTTACGGTTTAGGACAGTGAAGACAGTGACTATAAGGAGAGAGCATTCTTAAAGAAGACTAAGAGTGAGGAAGGTAAATCTACAATACAGTTGCAAGTGTATGCAAGGTAAAGACAATTCAGTTCTGATATTTGCCTGAACAATAAGTGAATCTTGAAGACTGAGCTTTCTAGTGCAGAACAATGCAGATTGTTAAAGAAGAGAAGAATCAAGTTTCAAAGGGCAGTGAGAAGGTCTTGGAGACATTCCTAAGTCTAGGGTCTGAGTCTGGGTCAGGGTTGTGGGGAAGCTTCACCCCCCCCCTCGTTCCCACTCTCAAAACGCGCTCTGTGCGGGAGCATTTTGGGAGCATTCGGAAACGCGCTCCCGAAAACGCTTCCTGTTTTGGGAGCGTTCGGAAATGCGCTCCCGAAAACGCTTCCTGAGGGGAGCGTTTTCGGGAGCGCGTTTCCGAACCTATTAAAACACTCCCTGCCTTTTTGGGAGCGTTTCCGAAAGCACTCCGGAGCGAACGCTCCCTGAGCGCTTCTGGCGTTTAAAAAACACTTCAGGAGCATTTTTTAAATGCCAGAAGCGGTCGGGGAGCATTCGCTCCCGAATGTTCCCCGGAACAAAAAAGCTTCCTGCTGGTGAGAATTTTTTTTTATTGAAAAAATCGTTTTGTTTATAAGAGGGAGGGAGGCTCATTTTGTTTTATTGTTTGTTGAGTGAGAGAGAGAGAGAAAGAAGAGCAAGAAGGAGAGAACTAGAGAGCGGAGCTGCAGAAGTGACAAGGAGAGCTGCAAGGCAACAGGAGGATTGCAAGAAGGAGGTAGGTCTTCTAATCTAATTTTGTATTTTCTAGGATGAATTTGTAAGTTGTTTAAAAATGAAAACTTGATTTTTTTCTTGATTGTTGCATTTTAGTGTGTTTAAAACTTAAAAAATGAATTGTTTTTTTTCCTATGTTGCATTTCCTATTCCCATTTGGCATTTCTCCGTTTGTTTTGCAGGCTACAAACTTGAAACTTGAAACATCATGGCTAGGGATTTTCCTCATGTTGGTTCCTTTCTTTGTAATAATGGTGTTGGAGAGTAGTAGAAGAAAGAGGCAAATCATAGAAGAGGAGGATGAAGAGGAGGGTTATGGTGGATTTGAAGAAAATCCTGAAGAGGAGGAGGATTATGTTGAGGAGGAAGTGGGGAGTGGAGAACATGAGGACACAAATTCCCCAACTAGACAAGACCAAACTCAGACACCTTTGTGGAAATATATTTAGAAATAGGAAGGAGGGAAAGGTGGTGGAACCACTAAATTTATTTGCCCCCATTGCAATAAACAATACCATGGTTCATACACCCGTGCGAGAAGGCACCTTTGTGGGAAAATGCCAGGGGATGGAGAAAAAAATATAGGAATCAAAATTTGTACTAGTGTGCCGGCAACACAGAGAGAGGAATATAGAAAGGAAGAGGAGGCTGCCCTACAGAGATCTAACAGATCTAGGGGTTTCATTGGTTCTTATTCAGGCCCAACACGTCATGGACAAACAAGTTCAACTTCCACCCATGCCAGTGGTTTTGGAGGCAGTGGCACACCCGGATTAAGGCGTAGAACCATATCCGATTTCCTGGACGAAGGGTGTAGGAATGATGTGGATTCAAAAGTTTACCGGTTTCTATATGCATGTGGGGTGCCATTCAATGTTCTTCACTCACCTTATTGGCATGAAATGGTTTCTGCCATTAATGATGCCCCCAAAGGATACAAAAGCCCTGGGTATGACAAGGCCAAAACCGTCAGTCTTGATCATGAAAAAACTAAAATAAACCGTTCTTTGGCTAGAATGACAAATTCGTGGAATGAGCATGGGGTGTCCATTGTCTCTGATGGATGGACCAATGTAAAAGGAAATCCATTGATAAGTGTTTTGGCTGTGTCGGTTAGTGGTGCAATCTTCCTGTCAGCATATGATTATTCAGACAAATTCAAAACGGGCATTAACATTGCAGAACCATTACTTGATATAATTGAAAAGACTGGGCCATACAATGTCATACAGGTCATCACTGATAATGCTGCTAATTGTAAGGCAGCAAGAGCAATTATTGAGGATAAATACCCCAACATATTTTGGTCTGGGTGTTTGGTTCACACAATGAACCTTTTGATGCATGATATCATCAAAAACAAACAACCTCAATTCAAATGGCTTGGTGATTTGTACAAGAGAGGTAAAAAATGATAAAATTTATTACAAATCATAGCAATAACCATGGGCTTTTCCGTACTCACTCCAAATTGGAGTTGTTGAAGATAGCAAAGACTAGATTTGCTAGCTATTACCTCACCTTCAAGCGCCTTTTGAAGGTAAGAGAGTCATTGGCTGCAATGGTATCAAGCCCACATTGGCAGCTATTAAAGGACAGGGCAGCGACAATAGTTGACAGGCAAGGTTTCGAACATGTGGAGGAGACCGCCCTTGACCCTTTGTTTTGGGCACGTGTGAGGGAAATTTTGAATTTCACCAAGCCCATTTATCACATGATTCGGTTTGTAGATACAGATAAACCAGTGATTGGGGAGGTTTATGAGCAGATGGACAACATGTTGGGGCAAATAAAAGATATTGTTAAGGATAATGATCCCAACTTGTATACTATGATTCATGACTCTGTGTGTGCATGGTGGAATAAACTCAATGTTCCACTACATGCCTTGGCATATATCCTTATGCCAAAATATTACTCTCCATCTTGGTTGGGCCAACCTGCACCTGGAGGTGGGGTTAGGATCAAACCTCACACAGATCTAGAGGTACAAGAGGGGTACATGAAGGCATTAGACAAGTTGGTACCTGACAAGGAGGAGTGTGCTAGATTGCGCCTTGAATTAGGCAAATACTTCAGTTGCACTGCTAACTTTGGTTCTTTCCACGCAATGGAAGACAAAGATAGATTTGATGCTCTCACATGGTGGGAAACATATGGCGGCATGGGACTTTTCCCAAAGTTGGCAAAAGAAGTTCTCTCACAGGTTGTGAACACTTCTTCTGCAGAGAGGTGTTGGAGCACCTACAGCTTCATACATAATGTGAGAAGAAACAGGCTGAATGAAAACCGAGCTGAAAGCTTGGTTTATGTGCATTACAACTTGAGGTTGTTGAGCCATTACTGTGAGCGGGCAAATGAGGATCAATCATACAGAGTCTGGGACAACAACCCAAAGGATGATAATTTGGAGGACGGCAAAGTACATATGCAAGAATTGGAAGCAGAACTTTTTAGGGATGATGATGAAGCATCAGCAGCACTGCCACACATAGGGCCAGTTCCACCATCTACTGGTAGCAGTGCGGGTGCCAGTGCCAGTGCCAGTGCCAGTGCCAGTGCCAGTTCTCGATATCAAACTATTGTTCCTTTGTAGATTCAGCCTCCACCTTCTAGTCATGGTCGTGGTACTCTTGAGAGTACTAGAAGACCACCATTTCCTCGTGGCTCGCACAAATTAGACATTTCTCGTGGGCGTGGCAAGGGGCCAGCCAGTAGATAAAATAGATTTGTTGTTTACTAGTCTTTTCTATTTTCTAGTAGTTTTTATCTTTTATAACTGTTGACAGTTGAACAGTTGAAACTTGACTCTTTCATATATTTAATGACAATTTAAGTTTGAAGTTTGAATTTGAAAGGTGAAACTTTGAAGTTGGCATTTATAAGTTACAAGTCATTATGAATTATGAATATGATGCTTCATGAAAGTTATATGGTGATCAATGAATCAATGATGATAAATGTTATATATTGAATTTTGAAATCAATGAATGAATGATGATAAATGATATATATCAATGATGATAAATGTTATATATTGAAATTCGAAATCAATGAATCAATGATGATAAATGTTATATATCAATGATGATAAATGTATATTGAATTTTGAAATCAATGAATCAATGATGATAAATGTTAGATATTGAAATTTGAAATCAATGATGATAAATGTTATAAACTTATATATCAATGATGATAAATGTTATATATTGAATTTTGAAAGCTTGAAACCTTCAGATTGATGATTCGCGAGACTCGAGAGTCAATATGTTGTATGCTTCCAACTTGTGGGCATGGTTGATGAAGATTATAACTTCTAGATGATTGATGTTATATGATTCAATCTATGTTTTTATGTTTTTTATGTCTAATTCATCATTCTACATGTTTTTGTTGACATATATGCATCAAAATATAAAATATATATATATATATATATATATATCTAAATTATGTTGACGATCTAATGTACTTTTTTATGCATTTGGTATTTCAGATGTGGACAATCTATTTAGAACAAAGGAGGGCATATCAGATGCAGTTAAGAGGGATCTTTTAACACCCAAGGTTCATCTTTTAGTGCAGCTCATTTTACAGCAGAGGTATGACTGAGTATACCAATCAGATAACATAGTATATGCTTAAAGATTTCTGTTGGTAGTGCTTCAGAAACAAATGACCTTTTAACTTATAAGATCTCCAGGAATGCTGAAGAGATGTGCTGTATTATATTCGTGGAAAGAGTGATTGTAGCGGCAGTAATCTCAAGCCTGATGCAGCAGCTTGATTGCCTTTCATTTGTCATCAGTGACTACTTATCTAGAGCAACTTCTGCATTGTGTGGGAAGAAATAGCGAAAAACACTCAGATGTTTTTCAATTGGCAAGGCAAGTTTTGGTTTTTTGTTATCTATTTTCAATTATTAAAAAAAACTGAGTTAAAATTAGCTAGATAGATTTATTACTTAACAAGTGTATATGATTGAACAGGTGAATGTCTTGGTAGCCACCGATGTTGTTGAAGAGGGCATTGATGTGCGAAGTTGTAGCTGTGTCATTCGTTTTGATTTGCCAAAAACAGTAAGGAGCTTTATTCAATCTCGTGGGCGTGCTCGTCAAAACAAATCAAATTTTATCCTTCTCCTTGAGAGGTACTAATATGTTGGCGATCAATCAGTAAATTATGGGATATGTTAGTAAATTATGTGGTAAGACTGATACATAAATTTCTAGATACTTGCTGGATTTAGCAAAATGTAAATGGTTCATTCAACAACGGAGACTAATTAATGTGGCCTCTTTCATTTCAGAATGATTAAAGGATATCAATGTCCTTATCAGTCTGAGATTGTATCTCAGAGATTAATGGCTCATGTAATCCAGATTCCATGACATTAGTGGCAAAGTTTCTTCTTCTTACAGTGTACTGAATTCTGTGATGTCATCTTAATTGTAACCCTCATTTGTGTAATAATTCTTCTTCTTTTTCCTCTTTTTATTTCATTGAATATACAGACTTGGCAAGATCATTCCTGCCATGGTGTATTTTGATTTGTTAATTTGTTTTTTCTGACTTTTCTCCTGGTGTGGTTTGGTTCAAAATACAAATACTACCAATGCTGCCCCCTCTCTCTGTGGTTAACTCGAGAAGGTTATGCCTGTAGTAGTAGGTTTCTTCCCTTTCCTTAGAATTCCATTTGCATGGTTTTGCACCTCTCTTTCTTATATCATGTGGGTAGTCTTCCAAAGTATTTATGTGTCTTGGTTTCTTTTTTGGTTGCAACAAATTGCTGGGCTTGCTTCTTTTACTGTCATGAACCCCATTATCTTTACAATATATACATTTATGGTTCATTTGAACTTTGGTTTATACGAAGAATCGTTTAAGGGATTTTTATGTATAATGATCTTGAGCTTTTCTATTCTAGGAGGGTCCCAAAGCATCATTGTTCAACTAATGGTCCTTGATCTTGTTGATATAATAAAACTGAAATGGTGGGAGGAGAGGGCACACTTCTGTAGAATCTACACCTATGAAACCGGATTCGACCCTACCCCCCTTCATGTCTCGAATCCAGTGAATCGGACACGATTCAGTCGGACTCGTGTCTGATCAGGACATGATCGTGTCCGGATTGTTTCCCAATCGAACACAATTGTGTCCAGATTTGCCGGACACGATCCGCGAAAAAAAGACCTCTGCGGACTTTAAAAGGGCGATTTGGCCCATTTCTTTTTTCACTTTCACTTTCATCTTGGCTGTGGGTTTGCAAGGAGCAAGGAGCAAAGGAGGAGCAAGGAGAAAAGGGGCATTTTCAAGGAGATTCAAGCAACAGGTAAGTGCATTTTTTCTCTTTTTTTTGCATTCAGTTTGCATGTGTATTGCTTTCACAAATCTGTGCATTTTTTGTTTATTTTTTTACAACATTTATCGCTCAATCTAGGGCATCAAGGAAGGGGAAGGGGAAGAATGTCCCCATTGGAGATGCCCCTCTTGTTCCAATTTCATCAGGGTCTACAAGTGTTCCATCTATTGGAAGTGGGGTTGCAACAACAACTTCAAATGTTGAGGGAAGACAACAACCTCAAGATAACAAAAATCCATTGTGGAAATATGTCACAAGAGAGCAAGGGCTAGGCAATAAGATAAAGGGAGCAGACAATGTTAATTGGAAATGCAGCTATTGCAACAATCATTTCATGAGCACATATTACCATGTGAAAGCTCATTTGTTGGCTTTACCAAGTTGTGGAATTGTAGCTTGTACATAGGTTCTTTTAGAAAAGAGGAAAGAAATGGAAAGAGAGGCATATGTTGGTGTGGCAAATGTCGCTGCAAAAACTAAAAAAAACAAGAATGATGACCCCCTTCCATTCTTGAGGAAAAGCAACAACATGTTCCCATTTGAGAGTTCTAGTGGGGGACAAGCAGCAAAAAGAAAGGCAATTGCACTTGGTCCAATGGACAAGATTTTCCAGAAAGAGGAACGGGAAGAGCTTGATCTCACCATTGCCTTTTTATTATTATTAGAACTTCATATTCTTCAGTGTTGCACGCTCACCTCTATTTATTGAAATGTGCCGAGCTCAAACTCAAGGGGCTCCATCAGGTTATTTGCCTCGTGGGTCAGAGAAGCTTAGAACCACATTGTTGACGAAGGCAAAGAAAGAGGTGGACAAAATTCTTGAGCCTATTAAATCAGCATGGCCAACATCTAGGGTTATCATTGTTTCTGATGGATGCCTGATGGACATATCCAGCACGGCACCCACTCATCAACTTCATGGTGTCTTCCTTTGTAATATTCCCAATTAGCTACAACACGGCACCCACTCATCAACTTCATGGTGTCTTCCTTTGTAATATTCCCAATTAGCAATAGCTAATTGGAAATATTAATTTTTGACTACTTTACTTTAATAAAGTTAAGTTAGAAAAAAAGTGGGTCATGAGGGACACTTAACTCGTACTTAGGATAAAAGCATTTCCTAAAGTCACTTGAAAAACATGATTTATTGGCAGCGTGGGGCCTAGAGGTCGAAGTGGCAGCGTAGGGAAAAGGACAGCATAGGCAATGTGGGCCCAAGCCAGCGCAGAGAGAGAGGGACAACGTGGCTCAAGGAGACAACGTAGTTGATGGTGGGGCCTAGGTGAGAGCAAGGCTCTCCAAGCATAAAACGGGAGAGGGTATCCTCATTTCATTCATTCTGATTATGCATCTTTGTTATTTGTCTTTTGACATTGAGCACGCTTGTTGTTGAGCAAAGTCTGCATGTACTGTTCAGTACACTGGGTGTCTTTGTGCGGATATCCCAACCTCAGCCCTG
This sequence comes from Pinus albicaulis, assembly GCA_034641835.2. Classification (NCBI taxonomy): domain Eukaryota; kingdom Viridiplantae; phylum Streptophyta; class Pinopsida; order Pinales; family Pinaceae; genus Pinus; species Pinus albicaulis. The sequence continues at coordinate 435,170,274 of CM076582.1, read as the reverse complement.
GGGGACTTCGAGTGCCTTCTCGAGTGAGGAGTTCCATCTTTGTTTTGTCGGAGAGAGTTGCAGCAACCACAGTTGGAAGCATTCACTGGAAGAGACAATGGGGTCAGTGAGAGGGAGGACGCAGTCTTGGAAGGAGGTGGTTCCGGATTGAGGGTTTATCAGGGTGATTCAGCCCGGGAGAGTTGGAAAGGGGTCAGCCCTTACCTATTCCAGAATTTTGGTAGAGTCGGAGGCCATTATTTGCAGCAGATCATTCAGGGCCAGCATTTCACATTGGGGAATAGCATAGTGCCTCAAGAGAGTCATTTTCGGGGGTCAGCCATTTCCGGAAAGCTTTCTGGGCTTTTCTGGGTATTGGGTGGAGAGGCCATTCCCAAAGTTTCACAATTTTCCGAGGTGGGGAGCAGCCCAAAAGAGTCAATTTATTCCAGCAGTAGCAGCAGCACAGTAGCAGTACCAGCAGCACTGGAGATTACACAGTCTTGAGGGAGCAACCATTTCGAGTCATCTTCTGAGAGTATTTCTACGCTTGCCTAGTGCAAGCCAAGGTGCCATCATTTTGATCACCTTTGTACTCATTCCATCTTTCAGTATTAATAAAATGGTTTAGCGTTCTCCATATTGTCTGTTTTTCTTATGACCTCTCTCTAGTTGCTGTATGTCTTTGTTTATGTGCTTTATATTGCTGTTTATTTTCGTTCGGGATATTACAGTGGTATCAGAGCTCATAGACTTGGCTCAGCCTGTGGAGCAAATTGTCTATGACACTAGTAGGAAAATCGTACATCTGTTACCGAGGAAGGAAGTATAGAGACCAAGAGCGGAGGTTAGATATCAATTTCGGGGAAGGTGATAGCGTTCCAGTAGTGGACGCAGAGGAGGAGGAACCTATGGCGGAGGAGAGAGATGCCGGGAAGGAGTTCAGTGAACTTCTCCTCAAATCAGTGCAGGATTTGTCAAGACGGATAGAAGAGATGGGGCAGAGGTTCACGACAGAGTCTAGACAGCGTGAGACCCCAAGGGGTTTCCATATTGGAGAGGGCTCGGGCACATCCCATCATTTGCAGGAGCACATCACCGCGCAGCAGATGGCATCACACACCCTTCCACGTTCCACGATGCTTACGTTTCTTGCCGCAAGAACTGGGGCAGGAGCACAGTAGGAGCAGGAACCGGCCCACATGGGAGACTACTTTGCTGAGTATCAGTCCTACGGTCAGGAGTTCAGAGATGCCCTCACATTCCATGACTTTGTTCAGCTCAAGCAGGACAGCGAACCCTGCAAGCATCACAAGGGGAACAGGCATTCACATGACGGGGATGTACAGCGCATTGTAGGCAGATTTTATCTATCGACATTTGACGGGTCATCGAAGTGTTCAGAAAAGGCTTGGGTGGAGAAGTTGGATATATATTTCCAGCTTAACCAGATGGTAGCGCCAGAGGCCATTAAGGTGGCACCGCTGCACCTGGAGGGCAAGGCCCATGATTGGTGGTTTCACGGGATGGCTACATTGGGGAATTTATGAGTGACAACATATGCTAAGTTTACACGGAGGCTAATAGAGCGATTTGATTGGAGGGATCCAGAGGAGCATTTTGTTGAGTTGACTAAGCTCAAGCAGACCGGGAGTCCGGACACATACATTTCAGAGTTCTTGAGACTTTCCGTGATGGTGCCTGATTTATCCGCAGCCCGAATGATCTATATGTTCATAGACGAATTAGCAGAGCCTCTACGGGGGTTAGTCCGATCGACGAGGCCAGCTAGACTCCATAACGCAATTGGGAGGACTCGGGACTTGCAGGATGCACTACCCCGGACTAGAGCTCCTTTTCCCCAGAGACCGACATTCCAGCTGAAGGGGAAGGACGTGAGGGTTCCACCTCCAAAGGGGAACCAGGGCAGAGGGCCAGTGGATGATGATACCAGGAGAGATCTAAGGCGGAAGAGGCTATGTTTCGCATGCCAGGAGCCATGGGCACCTAGACACCGTTGTGCCGCAGGGAAGGCACATTACATTGAGGTCTTCTCCGACAGTAGCGGGGAAGAGGAGGAGTATGAGCAGATAGAGGTAGGAGGTAGCAGTACAGCGCAAGGAGGGGATCATTTGCCACGTCCACCACCAGGAGTAGGAGGTGCAGCATTTGCACCTTCCAGGGAAGCCCTTGCATCTTTGTGGGGAGTTCCTAAATGCTTGACACTGCGTGTCCGAGGCACAGTGCGGGGAAAACGAGTTTCAGTATTAGTGGATAGTGGGGCCACTCACAATTTTATTGATGCCCAGTTGGTAGAGCAGAGTGGCATACTGACGGAGAGCTTTGATGGATTTTTGGTACTGGTTCCAGGTGACAGGACCATGTAGCGTGCCAGGTATGTGCCAGCCTTGGCAGTGACAATGGGGACTTACACCCTGATGCACCACTTCTTCGTGGTGGACATTTCGGACACCAACGTGATACTGGGGGTGTAGTGGTTGATCACGCTGGGGAAGGTCACCACTGATTGGGAGACCTTGGAGATGGAGTGGATGGATAAGAAGACTGGGAGGCACGAGAAGATTCGAGGTATGCACACCTACCCACCACAGACAATTTCGGCACTCTGGATGGAGGCAGATTTCCGGAAGGGAGACATAGAGTGGGCAGTGGAGCTGCGTGTTTCAGAGGCAGTATCTATAGGGCAGGCCGTACACTCAAATGTACAGTCCATTTTAGACAGGTATGCCACGTTTTTCGGAGAGATACCACCAGGTCAGCCGGCAGATCGGGGTTTGAGCACACGATTGAGTTGGAGTAGGGTATCCAGGCTGTCATCACTACACCCTATAGGCATCCTAAGGCCTACAAGGATGAGATTGAGAGGGCCATCTATGAGATTTTAGCTCTGGGGCACATCCATCCTAGCACTAGCACCTTTGCTTCTTTAGTGGTGTTGGTGAAGAAGAAGGACGACACACTGAGGATGTGCATTGACTACAGGGCCCTAAATAAGAAGACCATGAAGAACAGGTACTCCATCCCACGGATAGATGAGTTGATGGATGAGATGAGGGTATCGAAGTTCTTCTCGAAGATTGATTTGAGATCGGGGTACCATAAGATTCGCATGAGGGAGCAGGATATTCCTAAGACTGCTCTCATATGTCATTATGGTCACTCTGAGTTTTTGGTGATGCCTTTTGGGCTGACCAATGCTCCGGCCACATTTCAGTCATGCATGAATCACATCTTCTGCAGTCACTTGAGGAAGTTTGTGTTAGTGTTTTTCGATGACATCTTGCTTTACAGCAGGACATGGGAGGAGCACCTACAACATATTGAGGCTGTATTGCGCATATTGGAAGAGCAACAATTCTATGCTAAGCTCTCCAAGTGCGAGTTTGGGCTGATAGAGATGCTCTACTTAGGGCACATTATTTGGGTGGACGGGGTGAAGGTCCACGAGGAGAAGATCAGGGCCATCAAGGATTGGCCAGAGCCGAAGAATGTGATGGAGCTTCGGGGGTTCGTGGGTATCTGCACCTACTACCGAAAGTTCGTCAAGGGATTTTCCCAACTTGTTGCACCCCTTACAGACCTTACCAAAAAGGGGGCATTTAGTTGGATGGATATAGCGCAGAGGGCCTTCGACAGACTCAAGGAGGTGATGAGTAGCTGCCCGGTTTTTGGCATTGCCAGATTTTACGCAGCCCTTTGTCCTAGAGTGTGATGCATCAGGGGAAGGGATAGGCGTAGTTTAGATGCAGGGAGGTCACCCCATAGCTTTCGAGAGCTGGAAGTTGTTGCTGCATGAGAGGTTGTATGCTATATACGATAAGGAGATGTTGGCCATCATGCATGCATTGGCCAAGTTTCGACAGTATCTGGTAGGGAACAGGTTCAGAGTGAGAATAGACCACAACAGCCTCCGATTCTTTCTAGAGCAGAAGCAATTGCAGGAGAGGCAGCAGAAGTGGGTCAGCAAGATCCAGGCATATGATTTTGAGTCTTGACATCGAGTATGTCAAGGGAAAGAACAACGTGGTGGCCGATGCACTTTCATGCAGACCAGCAACGTTGTCCTTGATGAGTTTGGATACGGACTGGAGGGCTCAACTTTTGGTAGAGTACTCCAAGAACTGTTTTTCCTGTGAGGTGTTGGACGGACATGTTATAGATGACAGGTACAGGGTGATGGATGAGGTGATCTACTTCAGGGACATGATCTTCTTGACCGAGAGCTCCAAGCTGAAGGAGAAGATATTACACGCTTCATATGACTCACCATTATCAGGACACCAAGGGTTCACCAAGACCTATAGGGCCATCAGAGGGAGGTTCTCGTGGAAGAGCGTCAAGGAGGACGTACTCTGGCATGTCAGGGAGTGCGAAGTTTACTAGTGCAACAAGGGGGAGATGAACCATCCGGCGGGGTTACTGCAGCCTCTTCCCATACCTGAGGGGAAATGGGAGAGTATTTCGATGGATTTCATCATAGGGTTGCCCACTATACAGGGTAAGGATTGCATATTTGTAGTCGTCGATCGACTGACAAAGTATGCACATTTCTTCGCCATATCAGCACGTTACACTGCAGCACAGGTGGCGGAGTTATTTTTCAGGGATGTTTTCAAATTTCATGGTCTCCCAAAGACCATTATCAGTGACAAGGATAGTCGCTTCATGATCGGGTTTTGGCAGGAACTTTTCCGTTTGGTGGGCACTGAGTTGACCCCGAGTACTAGTTACCACCCACAGACTGATGGACAGACAGAGATAGTGAACAAGTGGCTGGAAGGCTACTTGCGTAACTATGTCAGTGGGCAGTAGAAGGCATGGTTACAATAGTTTCATTTGGGAGAGTACTGTTACAACACCACTCATCATATGTCTATCAGTATGTCTCCATTTTATGCTTTATATGGGTATCATGCTTATCTTTTGCTGACGTGATGTTTGGTGTTAGCAAGGCCCCTAGGGCCAAGGAATGGATCCAAGAGAGTTAGGATATACTCTGGGCTCTTAAGGATAACATAGCTACAACATAGAATCAACAGAAGCTGTATGCCGATAGGGGACGTGTTGAGAGACAGTTTGAGGTAGGGGACTTGGTCTGCCTACGATTGCAGCCATATCGACAATCCACGTTGAAGCAGAAGGGGGCTGAAAAGCTCAAGAACTGCTTTTATGGACCATACAAGGTGACATGCAGGATTGGGGAGGTCGCATATGAGTTGGAGCTGCCCACGGGTAGCAGGATTCATAACATTTTTCATGTTTCATGCTTGAAGAAGGCATTGGGATAACAGGTGACTGTAACCGAGGAGCTTCCACCCATCGATGATGAGGGGCATCTGGTGCTACAGCTGGAGGCCATTATTGACACTAGGGAGAGGCAAGTACAGAGTAGGATAGTCAGGGAGTACTTGGTGAGATGGAGGAACCTACCAGATGAGGATGCCACTTGGGAGAGTGAGAAGATTTTGCAGCATCCATCATTGCAGTTGCTTGAGGACAAGCAACATTTTGCCAGGGAGGACTGTAATATTCCCAATTAGCAATAGCTAATTGGAAATATTAATTTTTGACTACTTTATTTTAATAAAGTTAAGTTAGAAATAAAGTGGGTGAAGAGGGACACTTAACTCGCACTTAGGATAAAATCATTTCCTAAAGTCACTTGAGAAACATGATTTATTGGTAGCGTGGGGCCTAAAGGTCGAAGTGGCAGCGTAGGGAAAAGGACAGCGTAGGCAATGTGGGCCCAATCCAGCGCAGAGAGAGCGGTACAACGTGGCTCAAGGGGACAGCGCAGTTGATGGTGGGGCCTAGGTGAGAGCAAGGCTCTCCAAGCATAAAAAGGGAGAGAGTCTCCTCATTTCATTCATTCTGATTATGCATCTTTGTTATTTGTCTTTTGACATTGAGCACGCTTGTTGTTGAGTAAAGTCTGCACGTACTGTTCAGTGCACTGGGTGTCTCCATGCAGAGATCCCAACCTTAGCCCCGGGGGACTTCGAGTGCTTGCGCGAGTGAGGAGTTCCATATTTGTTTTGTTGGAGAGAGTTGTAGCAACCACAGTTGGAAGCATTCATTGGAAGAGACAGCACAGTCAGTGAGAGGGAGGATGCAGTCTTGGAAGGAGGTGGTTCCAGATTGAGGGTTTATTAGGGTGATTCATCCCAGGAGAGTTGGAAAGGGGTCAACCCTTCGCTATTCTAGCATTTTGGTAGAGTTAGAGACCATTATTTGCAGCAGATCATTTAGGGCCAGCGTTTCTCATTGGGGAATAGCGTAGTGCCTCAAGGGAGTCATTTTTGGGGGTCAGCCATTTCCAGAAAGCTTTCTGGGCTTTTTGGGGTATTGGGTGGAGAGGCCATTCCCAAAGTTTCACAATTTTCCGAGGTGGGGAGCAGCTCCGAAGAGTCAGTTTATTCTAGTAGTAGCAGCAGCACTGGAGATTACGCAGTCTTGAGGGAGCAGCCATTCCGAGTCATCTTCTGAGAGTATTTCTACGCTTGCCTAGTGCAAGCCAAGGTGCCATCATTCTGATCACCTTTTGTACTCATTCCATCTTTCAGTATTAATAAAATGGCTCAGCGTTCTCCATATTGTCTGTTTTTCTTATGATCTCTCTCTAGTTGCTGTATGTCTTTGTTTATGTGTTTTATATTGCCGTTTATTTCCATTCGAGATATTACATCCTTGAATAGTCCATTTTTCTTGAAATCAGTGGATGCACTTGGACAATACAAGGATGCAAAATATACGAGTGAGTTGTTTATTAAAGTTATTGAAGATTTAGGTGTTGATTCTTGTGTGCAAATCATTACAAGTAATGCACCTGTTTGCAAGGCTACTGGCATGATTGTAGAAGCTAAATATCCAGAAGTATTTTGGACACCTTGCATTGTCCATTCATTGAACTTAGCAATTAAATCTATTGCTTCTGATGTGCTTTGGATTGGAAGCATTATTGAGGATGGACGACATATCCGCAACTTTGTTCAAAACGATACGAATGTCCTCACTATTTACAAGGAGTACACCAATCTATCATTGTTGAAGATTGTGGATACACGGTTTGCCTCTTCATTCATCATGTTGAAGAGGTTGAGGGAGGTCAAGACTGCTCTTGGGGCCATGGTTACTTAAGAGTTTTGGTCTTTTTGTAGAAAGACAGGTCAAACAACCTCAAAAAGAGTGAAGGACACAATGTTAGATGATTCCTGGTGGGAGAGGGTAGATCTACTTATTCAGATCATGGATCCTATCATTTCTTTGCTTTGATTTGCAGAGATAGACCAACCCATCTTAGGAGAGGTTTATTAGGGATGGGATTCCATGATTGAGTCTGTGAGGAGCATTATTTTACAGAGTGAGAGCCCCGAGTATGAGAAATCACCAAAGACCTTCTTCACCACCATACAGGATATTCTTGTCAGCAGATGGGACAAGAATTGCACACCTTTACCTTGTTTGGCTCACTCCTTGAACCCAAAATACTACAACCATGAGTGGCTGAATGGTGGAACTTCCCGCAGATTCCCTCCTCACATGGATGGTGAAATCTCATAGGGGAGAAAAGATGCATTCGGGTGGATTTTTCAGGATAAAGCATCGCTTGATGAGGTGGAAGATGCCTTTGCAGAGTTGTCCACTGGCACTAGTCAATTTGTAGGAAATGATGTGATTAGATATAGGGAGGCTAAGAAGCCCTAGTCTTCGTGGGAAACTCATGGGGCAACAGGCCCTCCTCTATAGTAGTTAGCCATGAGGCTCCTCTCTCAAGTGACTTCATCCTCTTGTTGCGAGAGGAATTGGAGCACACATGGGAATTTGTATAGTGTAAAGAAGAGCAGGCTTGAGCAGTCCAGGGAAGAGATAATGTTGTATGTGAACACCAACCTTCATCTTATTTATAGGCAGAGGGATGAGTGGTTGAAGGGAAAGACGCAGATGTGTGATGTCTTTCGTGATGATATGAGTCTGGACAACATTGTTAAGTTGGAATTGGCCAACTTGGATCTCAATGAGCTAGTGCTAGAGCCTGTCACATTTGATGATAGTGAGACTATAGAGGTGTCATCCTCCACACCAGCAGATGCAGAGATGAATTTGGATACAGAGGAAGATGCAGCAGAGGAGAGCAATTGTGACCATGATGATGAGTACAATGATGTTGATTTTGATGATGAGGATTGATGAATCATGACTCATGAGCTACCTACTGCCTTGAGGCTTGTAGACTTTTAGTTGTTTTGTATTTGCTATTTCTATTTTCCATTGGCATTGTACTACCTATGTAACACATTTTGATTTTGATGACTTAATGAGAAAACTACAGTATCTTGTCTTTCTCCTATTGGATCATTGATGAATATGTCACATTTGTATTTGTATGCATAATGTTACTTTGTGTCTTTGTAAAACTTACATCTATATGAGGATCTATGTTTGAATTAATGAATTTGTATGAATTTGTGTAAGAAATATCTAATTTTTAATATATATATATATATATATATATATATATATATATATATATATATATATATATATAACGTGTACTAACGTGTCCTGTTCCGGGGGATCAACATGTTTGTGTCCGACACTCAATAAAATAATATATAACGTTTCCTAACGTGTCCTGTTCCGGGGAGTCAACATGTCTGTGTCCGACACTCAAATCATCGTGTCCTTCATGTCCCGTGTCCCCGTGTCAGGTGACTTAGATCTACACCCAACAAGCTTGTAGCTTCCCTATGATTTTGATGGATTCCTTGCTCTTCTAGTTTGTTACAAAAATGTTACTTAGAATCGTGTCAAAAGCTAAGATATGGGAGATACATGTGAGATTGTTTTGGGTGCCTTGGAAATCTTCAAGTAAAATTCCTAATATGATGAGATCCATTTGTAACTAGGGTTGATGGGTGTGGGTGCATGGAAGGATGTGGGAATGGGTATTGTAACATGATTTTGAAATCAGGGTGAGTGCAGGGGATAGTGCATCCCATGCATCCATGTAAAGTACATTTTTCTTAATATTCAAAATAGTTAAAATTGAAATGGCAAAAGTTTTGAACCTTTGTCATTTGTTCTCTAAAACCAAATTCTTTATAAAATTGAGCAATTGTTAGCAGCTGATATTGCTTTGCCAAAACTTGGGGGAAGGGTACTACTACCCAATTGTGGAAAGTACATAAATAAAGGACAATTAGTTGGTGTACAATCTATATTTGGGCAGTAGACACATACGTTGGATCTTTGTAATAGGTTTCTAGGTAATGGAAAGCACAAATCCAAAATTTGTATGGCTACTGAATATGAAATTCACATACTAAACCTCTATATCTTCTATCTGCCATGGATTGGGAGCAATGTTGTTGGAATTGGACTGGGATGCCAGTCTGGTTTGACTCCCAAACCGGTTTGAGGTTTGGAACTAGAAATGGCTGGTTGGTTATCGAATTGGCCTTTTTTCACTAAATTGCCGGTTCTGTATTGAATCCACTAGTTTGTTACCAAATTGGCATTTTTTCACTAAATTGGTCGGTGCTGTACCGAATCCACTGGATCTGTACCAGGGTTGTCGGTTAGCAGCCCCCCCTCTCGAACTCGCTCTCGATTCGCGCTCCCCTTGGGAGCGCGCTCTCGAATTCACTCTCGGCGGGAGCGATTTTCGGGAGCGTGCTCTTGACCAAAAAAAAATCTCCTTGGTTTTCAGGGAGTGATCGCTCCCCCCTTAAAAAAACCGCTCCAGACGGTGTGAAGGCCGCGCGACCGGTGTGGGAAAGCGGGAGGGAAAGGGGAGGGGCGTGGAGGGGTGGGGAAACATAAAAGGTCCTCCTCCCCCTCATTATTCATCATTTGAGAATTTGAGCAAGAGAGGAGAGATTGGAGCTTGGAGAGAGCAAGAGAGAGAGCTTGGAACTTGAGTCGAGGAGGGAGATTGAAGAGCTTGCAAGGGATATTAGAGCTTGGGATTCACGACGAAAGAGGTAGGATCTATACTAATTTAGCATTTTTTTTATATGTTGAATCTTTGCAAAATGAAAATGTTTTCTTCTCTCTTTCCCATTCCCATTTGGCATTCCTCCATTTTTTTGCAGGCTAAAAGCTTGAAACATCATGGCTATATGGCTTGGCATTCTCTTGTTGTCGGTTCCTTTTTTTGTTATTATGGTGTTGGAGAGTAGAAGAAAGAGGGTTTTTCAAGAAGAGGAGGACGAAGAAGTCGGTTATAGTGGATATGATGAAAATCTTGGAGAGGAGTACCTTGGTGAGGAGGAAGGGTAGAGTGGAGATGATGAGGCCACACCAACTAAAATTGACCAAACCCCATTGTGGAAATATGTTACTAGGCCTGAAGGAGGGAAAGGGGGTGGAACCACTAAAAACCATTGCAATAAACAATATACAAGTTCATACACCCGTGTCAGAAGACACCTTTGGGGGAAAAGGCTATGGGATGGAGATAAACAAATATTAATCAAAACTTGTATAAGTGTGCCAACAGTAGATAGAGCCAAATACATAAGGGAAGAGGAGGACGCCCATTACACATCTAAAAGATCAAAGGGTTTCTTTGACCCTAGTTCAGTATCACAACATGCAAAAAGAAGTCCATCAACTTCCACCCATAGCAGTGGATATGGAGGCACACCTGACACAGGAACAAACATCTCTTTAAGGCACAGAACCATATAAGACTTCTTTGATGAAGGGTGTAGGAATGATGTGGATAATTTTTTTTACTGATTTCTCTATCCATGTGGGGTGCCATTCAATGTTCTTCGCTCACCTTATTGGCATGAAATGGTTTTTCAATTAATGATGCCCCTAAAGGATACAAGAGCCCTGGGTATGACAAGGCTAGAACCGTGGGACTTGATCATGAAAAAGCAAAAATAACTCATTCTTTGAGTAAAATGGAAAATTCATGAAATGAGCATGGGGTGTCCATTGTATCTGATGGATGGACAAATATAAAAGGCAATCCATTGATAAGTGTTCTTGCTGTGTCTGTTAGTGGTGCAATCTTCCTTTCATGATATGATTACTCAGAAAAGTTCAAGACCGACATCAACATTGCAGAACCATTACTCGAAACAATTGTACGTATTGGGCCATACAATTTCGTCCAAGTCATCACTGATAATGTTGCTAATTGTAAGGCAATGGGAGCAATTATTGAGGATAAATACTCCAACATATTTTGGTCTGGGTGTTTGGTTCACACAATGAACCTTTTGATACATGATATTATTAAAAACAAACAACCTTAATACAAATGGATTGGTGATTTGTACAAGAGGCAAAAAAATGATAAAATTTGTTACAAATCATAGCAATACCCATGGGATTTTCCGCAATCACTCAAGATTGGAGTTGTTAAATATTGCAAAAACTAGATTTGCTAGATATTACCTCACCTTCAGGTGCCTTTTGAAGGTAAGAGAGTCATTGGATAGCATGGCATCAAGTCCACACTGGCAGGTATTAAAGGATAAGGCTCCAACAACAGTTGATAGGCAAGACTTTGAATAGGTGGAGGAGACCACTCTTGATGGTCTGTTTTGGGCACGTGTGAGAGAAGTTTTGAATTTCACCAAGCCTATTTATAGCATGATTTGTTTTGCCGATACAGATAAATCAGTGATTAGGGAGGTGTATGAGCAGATGGATAGCATGTTGGGGCAAATAAAAGATGTTGTTCAGGAAAATGATCCCAACTTGTATTCAATGATTCACAATTGTGTGTGTACATAGTGGAATAAACTTAATGTTCCACTACATGCCTTGGCCTATATCCTTATGCCAAAATACTACTCTTAATCTTGGATAGGCCAAGCTGCACCTGGGGGTGGTGTTAGGATCAAACCCCATACAGATCCAGAGGTATCTAGAGGATATATGGTAGCATTAGACAAGTTGGTCCCTGACAAGGAGGAGCATGCTAATCTGCGACTTGAATTAGGAAAATACTTCAATTGCACCGGTTTGTTTGGTTCTTTGCATGCAATGGAAGATAGGGACAAATTTTATGCTCTCACATGGTGGGAAGTATCTAGCGGCATGGAACTTTTGACAAAATTGGCAAAAAATGTTCTCTCATAGGTTGTAAATACTTCTTCTACAGAGAGGTGTTGGAGCACCTACAACTTCATCCATAATATGAGATGAAATAGAGTCAATGAAAACTGAGCAGAAAGCTTGCTCTATGTGCACTATAACTTCAGGTTGTTGAGTCATTATTGTGATCGGGCTTATGAGGATCTATCATATAAAATTTGGGACAACAACCTAGAGGACGATAATTTGGAGGATGGCACTATACTTCTAGAAGAATTGGAAGCATAACTTTTGAGATATGAGGATGAAGCAACAACAGCCATGCCACCGCCATCCCCACCATCCAGTAGCAATGCCAATGTTTGAGTTCCAACTATTGTTCCTTTGCTGACGCCACCTCCACTTACATCCTCACGTGGAGGGCATGTGCCTTCTAGTTTTGGCTGTGCGACTATGTGGGAGGAGACTCCTAGAAGACCACCATTACCACGATCTGCTAAAAAATTAGACATTTCTCGTGGCAAGAGGCCAAGCAATAGATAAAATAGATTTACTTGTCTTTTCTAGTTTCTATTAGTTTTTAACATTTTATAACTGTTGAAAGTTGAAACTTGACTCTTTCATATTTATCATGATATTTTTTGTAAACAATATATGGCAATTTAAGTTTGAAGTTTGAAACTTTGAAGTTGGCAGTTATAAGTTTATAACTCATTGTGAATTATGAATATGATGCTTTGTGAAAGTTGAAAGTTGTTTCATTTCGTTTCATTTTATAACATTTCATTTCATGTTAGATATTCTTTGTTGTAATGGTTACACTTAGCTTACAAGTACAACTTTGGTGATGAATAATGATCTTAGCTTACAAGTACAACTTTGGTGATTAATGATGATAAATGTTATATATTGAATTTTGAAAGCTTGAAACTTTAAGATTGATGAATCATGACACTCAATATGTTGTATGTTTCTAACTTATGGACGTGGTTGATGAAGATTATAACTTCTAGATGATTGATGTTATATGAATCAATCTATGTTTTTATGTTTTTTATATCTAATTCATCATTCTACATGCTTTTGTTGACATATATGCATCAAAATATAAAATATATATATTATATAAAAATTCGCTTCCTGATTTGCTCTCGGACTAGGAGCTTCTAAAAATGTCACTCCCGCTCCTCGTTTTCGTTCCCGCTCCCAAGTAACCTTGTTCTGTACAATGTGACCTATTGACCATACATGTGTCAATTACCTAAAGATGCACAGTACATGTCAGCAAATGAAATTTTTCCAAAGTCATCATCATCATGCAGCTTCCAGATTGTCATTGTAATTTAAAATTCTGCAGCCCTGTGAGCTTTTATCATAAAGATGATTCTAGTATGTTTATTAAACCATGTAAAAACATCTAGGTAAGCCTTTGATTCTTAGCAAAGACTTACACTCTAGGGAGTTTTTTACCGTTTGCCAATTATTCGCATTTTCTAACCCTTATAATTGGCAGAGTTTTTCTCTCACACATACCCCAAAGCTAGAGTGGGGCTCAATGGTAAGGTCTTAGTTGTAGTCTTAGTGTTATCGAGTCTATGTAATTGTGATATTTGGCATGTATTTCCAGATCCATATTTAATATAATAAGGCTGAATTTATGATAAGTATTATTTGTGTTTTTCTTGATAAAATTTTGCAAAGTTCCATGGTGTTATTTAAATTTTCGGCAAAATCATCTATGTAAATTTTCTAAAGAAATCTGAAGTGGCAGTTTACTGAAAATTTTCGAAAATAATTATAAGGAATATTACACCCCTATGTTGAGAAATCTATTAGGGCAATGATTAGAGTGATTTTTTCTTTTTCATTATTATGTTTTTGTATCATCAAATAACTACCAAAACAAGAAGAACAAGAACACATAATATACGCTGCAAGCCAGGGCAAAAACATGTCCACTTGAGAGGAAAACCTGCAAATCTCCTCTTCTTATAGATTCTTCAATTGACAAATTCCAAGACCTCTAGACCAAGATCAATACCCTCCAAGACCAAGTCCAACCTTTCTGGATCAAGTCAAACCTAGTGAAATCTCTTCCAGTAGCACAACTTCGACCTCCAGTTGTAGGGTTTTGGCCTCTACTGCAGGTCTGAAATTTTCGGCCCTCCTGCATTAACTATTGCCACATGTGTGAGCTTCTTCTTGGCCTCTCAAGGCTTCCTCAAACCTTCGCTTGGATTTTCTCTTCCTTCTGAAGCTAGAGGATGGCTTATTGTCACTTTTGCTGACCTTCTTTCCCTTCCTTCTTCAAGATTGAACCTGCAAAAGAAAACCCTAGACCAGTTGAAGAGACCCTAGCCTTCCTTCGCACGCGTGAGAGAGAAATAGCCCAAAGATGTCCACTTGAGAGGAAAACCTGCAAATCTCTTCTCTTCTTATAGATTCTTCAATTGACGAATTCCAAGAGCTCTACACTAAGATCAATACCCTCCAAGACCAAGTCCAACCTTTCCGGATCAAGTCAAACCTAGTGAAATCTCTTCCAGTAGCACAACTTCGACCTCCAGTTGCAGAGTTTTGGCCTCTACTACAGGTCTGAAATTTTCGACCCTCCTGTAGTAACTGCTGCCACACATGTGAGCTTCTTCTTTGCCTCTCAAGGCTTCCTCAGACCTTCGCTTGGATTTTATCTTCCTTCTGAAGCTTGAGGATGGCTTATTGTCACTTTTGCTGACCTTCTTTCCCTTCCTTCTTCAAGATCGAACCTGCAAAAGAAAACCCTAGACCAGTTGCAGAAACCCTAGCCTTCGTTCCACGTGTGAGAGAGAAATAGCCCAAAGACAAGTTTCCTTCGTCCTCTTCCTTCTTCGCTGCCGCCTTCTTCTTCCTCCTTCGCTTGAACGAGTGAGTGATGAATGTGATCCAAGGAGCTCGAGCTTCTCAAGGTGGACGTAGCTCATCAAATTAGGCTAACATTCCAATTGCTAGGCCAACTTGGTCTAGAAGGGTGTTTTGACACTTTTAATGACAAATAATTTTGTTTACAAGTTACAATGTGCCCGATGGGGTCTTCAACTTATGAAAATGACTCTTTTGACTTCTTGACTTACAAAAAACCCTTGAAGTACTCAATGGGTGATTGACCTATAAAATAGAAGACCTTGGGCATGAAACCCATGCTCCAAAAATAATAATAATAACTTTTCTTTCATTTTACAATAAACAAGAATCAAAATTACATTACATGTTTATGAAGAACGAACCTAGTTACACATTTTTCAACACTCCCTCTTAATTAGGGAGGTATTCATAAATGGTACATGGACATTCTCAATCTGAAGAGATCTCATAAGAACACTCAGTTTGGTAACCCATCAGTTTAGCATCATATCAACCATCATTGCCATATATTAAGGCCTTGAATAACAACTCTATCTCTCCACAAAATCAGAGCACAATGTTGGCAAGACCAATGATTTATAGACACCATCATCATTGTCTCTCAAGATACATACCCCACTTGAGTGTTCTCATACTTATCTGAGGATCGCTAAGAAGCACTGCTCCCCTACATCTTATCTTAGATGCCCTACCTCATCCTCAAAGAGTATCGGCTGCTAGATGCTTACCCAATCTTCCATTATGTCTTCCCAAGTGAAGACAATAATGATGTGCCTATCTCTCCTTCTCAGCTAGGGAGGATACATCAACCAAACCAAGATTGTCTCTCAAATACACAAGTTTCTTGTTAGGAAGAGATTTTGTCAATATGTCAGCTATCTGCTCATCGGTGGAGATATATTGTAGCTGCAACACACCATCTTCTACTAGCTTCTGAATGTAGAGATACTTGTTGTTGATATGCTTTGTCTTTCCATGAAACACTGAGTCTTCGGACAATCGTATACAACTGCAGTTATCACAATGTATCGATGTAGGGTCCATTGGTCCTTCAAATAGGTTGGATAACAACTTCCTCAACCAGACAACTTCTAGCTTACTTCACAGGGTCCAATATACTCAGCCTCAACACTACTCAAACCAACTGTATCTTACTTTCTTCTCATCCATGAGATCATGGAGAATCCCAAACTGAAACATCCTCCTGTAGTGCTCCTTCCATTCTGCTCACTTTCTCCCCAGTCGGAATCTGTATATCCAATCAAGTGGACAGCATTCCCCCTATCATATTTTAGGAAATAGTGGATTGTTCCTTGTAGATATCTCAGTATATGTTTTTCTCCTATCCAATGATCATGCCTCGGCTCCACTTGGAATTGACTGAGAACATTTAATGCAAAGCATATGTCTGGACGAGTATTCACCAAGTACATTAGTGAGCCAATCAATTGTCGATACTTGGAAGGATCCACAGGGCTCGATTCAGAATTCCTTAGTCTTTTTAAGTTTGTGATCATCAGGGTTTTCATTGGTTTGCAGTCCATCATGTCAAACCTCTTCAACATCGTGATCACATACTTTTCTTGACCTAGATCGATATCATTAGGTCCTTGCCAAACTTCCAGTCCCATGTTAGCCACCTATAGGCCCAACTCTTTTGGGTCCTACCCCTCCCAGATTAGATCTCTGCCGTCCATTCCTGATCGGACGGTCCAGATCAAAACCGCTCAGGCTCTGCCCCATCTGTTATCTCCCGCGCATTTGTTCTTTATCGCGCTCTCTCCATAGCCGTCTGATCTAAGACCCCTGATCTAACGGCTGGTGTGCGGTTTCGCGTAAATTTAAGACCGGAGGTTAATGATTCAAAATCATGCGATGTAGGTGGTTTTAAAAGGCCATGTGTCGGGCTCTAACACATATCGCGTTCAAAAAGGTTTAACCACCTATTCGCCTTTTTGTTGTGCGAAACTCGTGGTTTCTTTGTCCAAAACTGCTTTCCCCATTTACATTGCATTCCATCGCGTTCATTCTCCACCGTTGATCTCTGCCGATCAATGGTCCCAGTTTAATCCAGCCATTACATTATCGCCCTCCGCCTTTCTTCCAAGGGATTTCAGAATCATTCTCCACCGTTGATCTCTATGGCCGATCTAATCCGACGGCCCAGAATCCTTCGAGAAACCCCAAATTTCAGTTTAACCTTTTTCCTCCGCCAAAGGTTTTTTCCACCCATTTCCTTTGTAATTTCTCTTATTTCGCTATAATGTGGCTCCCTTCGCATTATATATCTTCGGTTGATCTCGACCGTTGATCAACACAGATCAACGACCTGGACTTAATCTCTTGCACCATTCATCCAACCGCCTCTCCTTTTAACCGTTGCGCGCAATCTCCGCCGTTGGATGCTTTCATCCAATGGCCACGATCTAACCAAAACCTCTGAATCAGTTTTAACCTCCCCCGCAGGATTTTTCTAATTTTTCTTGGTTTGTGCAGGTTTCAATGGTTGTTTCCATTATGTTAAAAGAAAAAACAAAGGCCGAGGATGACGATCCCCCAGGCCTTTATTCATTAAAGGGATCGTTCCACATGGTTTCCCATCATCGTTTGCCAGTGCCTCATGAACACTGGCAACATTATAAGAGCCCCTGAAACGCCTGCACATCAACAAGACACAGCAAAATTAAATCAAACAAAGAGTATCAGTGTTAAAAGAACCAGTCTCAGCAGAGATGAAGAATTGAAGACTGTTTACACAGTTTTGAGGGATTATGGCCTAAATCGACAATCAAACGCCTAATCCACTCAATTAAACACAGTTTAAACAATAGAGACAGAAATTGGGCCTGATTAAGCTTAACACACAGAATTAAAGAAAATTAACATTGTTTAAAGAAGGACAAAGCAATTCAACAATCCAAGAAACCTCCATCACCACATCAGAGGCTAATTGATTCCTCTCAGCTGCCAAAAGACACCTGCAATCTCAAAGCATTCAAAGGAGGCAGCGTTATTGCCTCAGTCAGTGATATTTGCCTCAATACAGCTGAACAGTTAATTCAATCAAATAACTTAATACAAACTGTCAGTAGAGTTATTACAAAGATGAGAATGAGCCTTAAAGTCAACAAAATCTTCCCAGCGAGCTTAATGCTTAATGTAAAACAATTAATACAGAGAAATATCTGAAATCTTCTCCATTGAGCCCCTCAAAGGCCGAGAAGCATTTAACTATATTAATTGAACCTAGAAGATATTTATTCACATCCCACCTCCTCATTTCTTCTATAAGTACTTCTGTAGAAGATGAGATAATGTTGGTCACTGGATATCTGTTGCCTGTAAGTAGTTTACTGAAGCTGCTATAAGCTTTGTTTGTAATTGAAGATACCTAAGTTTGAGATGAGAAGTTTGAAGCTGTAGAGGCCCACTGGACTTGAAGATTGTAACTGGTTTGAAGCATCAATACAAGCTAATTTATGGGATCCTGGTCTATGTCAATGGTGATGTTTTTCTTATTGTAAATTGTTATTTTATTTCTGTTTCCATTCTATCCATCTTCTCTGATAAAGAACAACAATTATAGAGTTAGGATTTACTGTCAAAGGTACTCTGCTCTTACTGATAAACTTTATCTACATGTTTTCTTCCAAATTGTGTATTTAATAATGATTCAATACAGTTCAAGCAAGTTAGGAATGCTAGCGTTCCCTCATCCTACTGTTTGCTTTAAACATTGTTCTTGAATGTTATTTTCAGTGTCTGCTAAGTAAAGTTGAACTAGGGAAGTCTATGGTGAGCCCTGTCCTCTAGTTTTATCTCCAAAGGTTGTCTAAAAGTTTCCCTAAGAGTATGTTGAAAGCAGGATAGGTTCAAAGTCCTTACCTGATCTTAGACTATTCTTTGTTATCTTATGTGTTGTCTTGAAAGTTTACTAAGTAAAGCAGAGCTAGGGAGTCTATGGTGAGCCCTGTCCCCTAGTTTCTTCTCCAACAGTTGCTTTGAAAAGTTTCCCTTAGAATATGCTGAAAGCAAGATAGGTTCAAAGTCCTTACTTGATCTTAAGCTATTCTTCTTTGTTTTTTAAATGTTTTCTATTGAAAGTGCATCAAAAGCTGGCTAGTTTCGAAGTACTTACCAGATCTTAGATTACTTTTATGTCTTTCTTAAGTGTATGCCAAAAGCAGGATAGTTTCAAAGTACTTACTTGATCTTAGGCTACTCTTTGTTCTTCATTTGTTGATTTCCCCTTCTTATTGTTACATTCCATTCCATAAAATCAACTTTAAAGAGATCCTTAGATATAGATGACTTGCCCCATGGAACACTCTTGAACCTTGCTGTTTCAATTAAAATCCTACTATGACTCCATAGCCCAATGGATTGAAGTTGTTTCTAGCCTATGTTCTTAGCTGAATCATTTTTCATTTTCATACACCTTCACCCTTCATTTAGACTTCCTTCACCTTCATTTATCTTTGCCCAACCAAAACAAACAAAACCTTGTTCTTCATAACTAGCCTAATATCACATTTCAAGCCTTAAAGATAAATCAATTTTTGCACTTATAGAGAGATCCCTCTCTGGATTTAGGAAGGCTAGATCCTAGAATCCCAAAGTGGTTCAAGTGTTCTCTCCACAGTTTTGGTCGTCACCAATCTGCTGGAATTACGGGGAGCTAACATTTCTGGCAACTCCGCTGGGAATTTTCTAAGAAAACTTCATCCTAGATACTTTTGGGACCTCAGGAAACCTCTTGATTTAATGACATTTGTTCTGTTAGCCAGTTGAGCCACTAGGCATAACATTTTTGGCGACTCCACTGGGGAATTTGAGTATTTTTCATCCTAGATACCTTTAAATATATCAGATTACCCTTTGATTCAAGAACATTGTTCAGTAAGTACAAGTAGCCCTCTTCAAGAACTACCAAGCCAATGGTAATCATGATAAAACTTGTTTGAATGAGTGACAAACTAAGGAAACCTTAGGATTCTCTTAAGAAGTTTATCAAACCTTGAAAGATCAACTAGCTTAGCCATAAGAGTAAACTCTCTTTGTCTCTTCACCGTAGCTAAGTGTTGAAACAGATTTAGGACACTCTTAGAACCCGTAGGACTGAAATAACTCAGAAAACCCAAAAATATTTCAGATTGGTACTTAAATAAACATGGTGGTGGGCCATAAAACCTTTTACCTCCAAAAGAGCTAAAAATTTCCACCTGGTGACTCCACAATCCTAAACAGACCTTAAGGCTCCACTGGGAAGACCCATTATCATCATAACATCATTTAAACTCAGTTAGAGGACTTTAGGATTAAAGTTTTCTTGTTTAAAAGATCAGTTAGCCTCTTAAAGATTGTCATATTTGGCTAAACTTTTATTGTTTAGTTGGGTCTGAAAAACACAGCATAGTGGCTCCTAGAAAGATTTATACTAGAGCCTATCTTGACCCAAACCCTCCTGAGATAGTTGACAACCTTGAAAGAATCCTTAGGAAGTCTCCTGAGGTTAAATCTTCAACTTTTTTCATATCACCCTTTAGAGCTAATTTTGTTCCTGAAAACCTTGCAGCTCTACAAGAATCACAAGTTGACTTAAGAAATCCATTTAGAACTAGGTCGCTTGATGATTTAGATAAGCTAGATTCAGAGTCTTCACTTTCATCCCTAGAAACAAGTGAACATCCTGGTAATAGAGAAACTACACCACCTGATTTACATTTTCTTCACAATTTAGGTGTCTCACATCCAAGATCAGCTCAACAATCTATTGCTAGTACATCCACATTTGTTCTTCATACATCCACTGTCCAAACCACTCCATTGCAACCCACTTTACCTCTTGTCAATCCACCACTTGTAAACCCCCCACTGTTTCCACAACCTTCTATCATGGCAAAATGGTACGCCCCCTTAGTCCTTCCTTTGCCCTTAGTCAATCTCCCACAGGACTATCAGTCCAAGATACCATTGTATGATGCCAGTAATGCTACTACTGCTTCACAACATGTGGATAAGATGAATGACTTCTTTGACAGAAATGAAATAGATGATGAAACTATCAAACTTAGATTATTTGCTCAGAGTTTAGAGGGAGAAGTAAGAAAATGGTTCAAAGGCTTAACCCCTCAGTATTAATGATCTCCAAGCCTTCCATCAGATGTTCTTAAACACATGGGAAGTAAGGAAAAACCCTCTTCAAATACTTTCTGATTATAAAAATCTACAAAGAAACACTGGGGAAAGTGTACAAGCTTATTGCACTAGGTTTAACCGTGTTTATAATGCCCTTCCCCCAGACCTGAAACCTCCAGAAGGCTCAGCTTTAAACAAGTTTCCTGAAGGATTTGATCCTGAAATGGCCTATCAGCTGAGAGAAAAAGATCCTTTAACTCTTGAAGATATGCAAAAAGGAGCTCTTGCTGTGGAAGTTAACTTAATGGAGAAAAGAGCAAGAATGAGGAATGAGAAGAAAGTGTCCTTTAGAGAGGAATCTACACCTTCTACATCTAGCTCAAAGATGGAAAGAATGATGGAGGAAATGATGAAAAATATGAGCATACTTGAGAGAGCACAAGCCAGTCAAAACCAAACAGCTCCTCAAAACATAAATCAAAACCAAAATCAGAATTTTAGGAGAAACCAGCCTCAAAATAGACTAAGGGAAGATGATCAACAGATCACTCCTCCTTTTCATCAAAACTATGTAAGTGAGGTTGAAAAAACATTAGAACAAACAGAGGAAGACAAAATAAATATGTTGGGAGTAGATAATGATGACTTTGAAGTTCATTACAATAGGAAACAAGGTCTATACACACCTTATGATGACAAAAGACCAGAAGATGAATATTACTATCAAGAAATGGAAAACGTCATCATAGAAACCACAAAGGAATATGACCTTAGAAGTAAAAAGAATCTGGAAATCCCCAACAACAAAACCTCTGACAAAACTGCACAAAACAACACTGTAAATAAACCCAAAATTACAAAACAGAAAGATAAAACAATAGCTGGAAATTCTGATAAATGTAAAGAGAAAGGCACTCAAAACAATGAAAAACAGAGTGCAGACCTTAGTAGTATTAGCACCTCAGCTAATGCTCCTGTTAAAACAATTTTGACAAATGTAAATAGAAGAAATCAGCAAACTGATTTTGCTGATAGAATGGCAGTTAATAAGGCTGAAACAAGCACTTTAAAGAATCAGATGCCTTTTAGTTTGGAGCAGGAAATTGCCGGAATCAAAATCTCTGTTCCTCTTACTGAATTAGCTGCCCAAAATGTATATAGATCCCAAATTTTGAAGGCTTTAAACATAGAAGAGAATAATGGCACTGTCAATCTTAACGATGACCAGCCAGAGCTCATATTTGGTCCTAAGATTGAAGGTAGATATCAAGAAGGACCAGTTCCTCCTTTTTATGTTTGTTTGAATGTTCATGACAAAATTTTGCACAATGCCATGCATGACTCTCACAATTTAATGCCCAAAGCTGTAATGGAGAGCCTAGGCCTTGAGATCACTCGACCTTACAAAGATCTTTACTCCTTTGACTCAAGCAGAGTGAAATGTTTAGGATTAATCAAAGACCTCTGTGTTAACTTAGCACAAATTCCAGCCAAATGTTTAGTAATGGATATTGTAGTGGCTGATGTAACCCCAAAGTATGGTATGCTATTATCAAGGTCTTGGGGAGCTAAGTTACAAGGAACTATGCAGATGGATATGACCTATGCGACCATCCCTGTTTTCAATCAAACGAGAAGACTTTACAGGGAGTCTTATATGCAATACATGGTTACTAGCCAAGAGAGACCACAAAACTCTCCCCTTTATTCTGTAAACACATGCCTTGACTCATTTATCCTTTTCAATGATGAAACATTCAGTGAACAAGTGACCTTAACTGAATTAATGGCAGATAGAGAGGAGGAGCAAGACGAGACAGAACTGTCAAAACAGTTTGCTAAACCAGAAAACTACAGCAAACTAAACACGGGTCTAGAGCTACAAATCATTCATCCTTCGCTTTTTAACCTTGAGAGTCAAGAAAGCAATCCTCAACGCAGTGAAAAACCTGAGGAATTAAAACAAATTCAACGAAGTGCTGATCTTCAAGATCAATTCGAAAGCATGCTAGTTGAAGAGGATAGTAACCAAACTGGTGAAACCGAAACTAATCCTCTCTGGAGTATGCACTTTGATGGATCATGTACTAAGATTGATGTAGGTGTAGGAGTGTGGCTTCACAATACAATGAACAATCATACTGAAGGGCACTCCTGTAAATTAAACTTTCAGTGCACCAATAACATAGCCGAGTATGAAGACCTTCTTTTAGGCCTGCATTTATTAAAGAAATTAGGGGCCGAAAGAAGAAAGGTTCATGGTGATTCGGAATTAATAATTAGGCAAGTGAATGGGGAATATACCGTGAAACATCCCAGACTTAGAGCCTATCGAAATGATGTCATGGATTTATTGAAAACATTCGAGGAATTTAAACTGATTTTTTTCCCAAGAAACGAAAACATTCAAGCTAACAGTTTGGCTTTTGCTGCTAGAACGTGCCTAACTCCATATGAAACCAAACAATGCACAACTCAAATTATATTCAGACCAGCTGTCCCCAATAACGAGAAATATTGGCAAGTGTTTGATGGAGACAAACAAATAGAAGACTTCCTGCAGTCCAGAAATGAATTTGAACTACCATGTTCAGATTCAGACTATGAAACAGATTGTCCTAGTGAAGAAAATCTACTTGATGAAGAAGAAAACTCTCCAAAGATTGCTGATATAAATCTGTTGTCTAACAAACTTGAAAACACAACAGAAATGACTGCGGAGTTAGGAACAGAAGACTTAGAAACTCTATAGTCTAAAAATCAAAGTTTGCCAAAAGGTCTGGTCCCCTTAGAAGAGTTGTTTGATTTCAACGATGTGGCCAAGAAGCCAAAACTGGAGCCTATGGAAACTGAAGTTGAGCAGTGTAATATAGGCAGTGAACTAAAACCAAAGATGATCAAACTGTCTAAGACTTTACCAGCTCACATTAAACTCAAATACATAGAGCTGTTTAAAGAATTTTCTGATGTTTTTGCGTGGAGTTATGAGGATCTGAAATCCTATGACACTAAAATAATTCAGTAGAAGATACCTCTCAAGGAAAACCAAAAGCCATTTAAACAAAAACTGCGCAGAATAAACCCTGTTCAGTTACCTTTTGTTGAGAAGGAAATCAAGAAAATGTATGAAGCTGGTATTATTGTCCCTATTAGATATTCTGAGTGGGTGTCTAATCTGGTGTCAGTTAGGAAGTAAACAGGAGAGATTAGGCTTTGTATTGACTTTAGAGACTTAAAAAAAGCCTCATTGAAAGACAACTACCCTTTACCCAAAATGGATCATATTTTACAAAGGGTAGTTGGTTCTAAAAGAATTTCTTTGCTAGATGGCTACTCAGGATACAATAAGATTTTAGTACATCTTGATGATCAACTAAAGACAGCTTTTACTACACCTTGGGGCACTTTCATGTATGTGAAAATGCCCTTTGGTTTAATGAATACTGGTGCTACTTTTTAGTTAGCCATGGACATTGCATTCTCGGAAGAATTAGGCTACTTCATCATTATTTACTTTGATGATGTCACTATTTTTTCCAAGACAGATGAAGAGCACTTAGAACACTTGAGAAAAGTATTCGAGAAATGCAAAAAGTTTGGGATATCTTTAAATCCAAAGAAAACACTGTTTGGTCTCCAAGAAGGTAAACTTCTTGGGCACATTATTTCAGAAGAGGGGATAAAGATAGACCCAAAAAGGATTGAGGCTATATTGCAAATCACTCATCTTAGAAACATCAAGGAACTTCAATCTTTCATTGGAAAGATTAATTTCTTGAGAAGGTTCATACTCAACTTAGTTGAGCTCCTTAGAAACATTAAAAACATGCTGAAAAAGGAGCAAGGGGTTAAATGGACCTTGGAAGCAAATAAATCCTTTGAGCTGGTAAAACAATCATTAACCAAAACACCAGTTCTAATAAGTCCTGATTTTTCAAAAGATTTTTACATTTTTTCATTTGCATCAGAACATACAATTATTGTTGTCCTATTGTAGAAAAATCCACAAGGACAGGAGCAGCCCATTGCATTCTTTAGCAAGGCATTGAGAGATGCTCTTCTGAAGTATAACATTATGGAAAAACAAGGCTTTGCCTTAGTGAAAGCCTTAAAAGACTTCAGAGTTTACATTTTGCACTCCCACATCATTGCCTTTGTCCAAAATTCAGTTGTGAAAGACATTCTAACACAGGACCC
Organism: Pinus albicaulis; assembly: GCA_034641835.2. Classification (NCBI taxonomy): domain Eukaryota; kingdom Viridiplantae; phylum Streptophyta; class Pinopsida; order Pinales; family Pinaceae; genus Pinus; species Pinus albicaulis. The sequence goes on along the minus strand of CM076582.1, from coordinate 435,144,981 downwards.
AGATGGTAAGAGAGGTAAGTGGATAGTTGTGATACTTGAATATGATTTAGAAATCAAGCCCACTAAATTCATTAAAGGCCAAGGTCTAGCTAGATTAATGGCTGAATCAAATTTTGAAGTTCTTGATATAAATATGATAAATGCTTTAGATGAACAAAAGGAACTGTCAACTCCCATTATTGAAGATCATTTATGAATTCCTCTTGGTATGCTGATATTCTATATGTTTTGCTAAATTTGAATACACCTCCTGGTTTATCAAAAACAAAGGCAAGGTTTTTAAAGTTAAAAGCTGTAAACTACTGCATTATAGATAAATGTCTTTATTGGAAAAATGCAAGTAGGTTATTGCTTAAATGTTTGCCTGAGAATGATGCAGAGAAGGTTAAGCACGAGTTCCATGAAAGAGAATGTGGAGGCCACCTCTACTAGAAGACAACAACCAACAAAATCCTTAGAGCTGGTTACTATTGGCCCACCCTCTTTCTAGATGTGCACAAGATGATAATCGCCTGTCATAAATGCCAACTGTTTGAGGGCAAAAGAAAATTGCTGCCCTTATCTCTGCATCCAATCACTTTTGAAGCTCCTTTTCAACAGTGGGGACTTAACTTCATAGGAGAAATCCATCCACCTTCATCTGCCCAGCATAGATGGATTCTCACTGCAACAGACTACTTTATCAAATGGATAGAAGCCATCCCTTCTAGGCAAGCCAATGACTTTGTCATCATAAAATTCATTGAGACTCATATCCTCTCCAGATTTGGCTGTCCTAGGAAGATTATCACTGATAATGCAGTAGCATTTGGATCCAAAAAGATGGTTGAATTCTGTCACAAATATCAGATTACATTGGGCCATTCTACTGCTTATTATCCTCAAGGTAATGGGCTGGCAGAATCCTCAAACAAGAGTTTGGTAAACATAATCAAGAAGTTGTTGGAGGACAACAAGAAGTCTTGGCACACAAAGCTAGTACATGCACTCTGGGCTGACAGATTGACACTTAAGAAATCTATTGGAATGTCACCCTACCAGCTTGTGTATGGAATAGATGCAATTTTTCCAACCAGCCTTGGTGTACCAGTTATGAAGTTGATTCAAGAAGTACAGTCTGAAGACAATGACATGATCAGAAGAATAAATCAAACTATACATCTTCAGCAAACTAGAGAGGAGGTTTATAACAGAGCATTACAAAAGCAAGAGAGCATCAAGAAGCTTTTTGATAAAGGCCAGCAATTTCAACATTGGGGACAAAGTGTTAAAGTGGGACTCAAGGAGAGAAGACAAGGGCAAGCATGGGAAATTTGATAACTTATGGCTTGGCCCTTATCTCATTCATTCTATTGCTGGTAACAATGCTTATTTCTTGCAGGAATTGAATGGAGCTGAACTGTTCGGGGGTCTTGTCAAGGCAGGATGCTCAAACATTATTTCTCTTGATCCTATCATGTTTTGAAGCCTTTTTATCTTTTTTCTCATTATAAATATTTCATCCATCATTGCATTCAAAGTTATAAAAATCAAAAATACAAAAACAATAGAAAGAGAAAAGAGGGCAGATTGTAAAAACAAGAAAGGTACAACCCCATACCAAAAAAGAGAAACAAAATCTAAAAGTGTGCAAGCTCAAATGCCACTCCTAAAAACATACTTCTAGTTAGTCATACAGCCTAATCATGACTAATTAGTTTTCAATTTACCGCTGATAGGTTAGTGAATCAGATTTGCCAAACAGCTTAATCTTGGCTTATCAGTTAGGAAAATTAGGATAGAAAAGTAAAGGTTCAAACAAGCCAAAAATCTGAACCTATGAATTTCCAAAGGAAGAATGACTCTAATCTGTTTTAATCATGAGTGAAAGACACAAGTGAACTGGTTCTAATCAGCTCAAAACAGAAAAGAATGTAAAACAACTCAAACAAGCCTAAAAACAAAGCTAAAGATAAAGAGAAGGTTGTGCTTAGAACTTTCAGATCTTAAGCCTTCGCCATTTTGATTTAATTCTCTGCAAAATAATAATCTATGTGCAGCTTGTTTTTATGCCATAGATCAGCGACAAGTTAGACTGTTCAATCCTGATTTGTGTGCTTTTAAATTTCTGTTTTAGAAATTAGTGAATAAAAATCTGTTAGACTGTTTAATCCTAACAGATAGTAGTTAGGTAGAGAAGCTTATGGACTCAACTGTTTAATCTGAGTTCATGGAGAAATAAGAAGTAGACTTAGATTAGTTTTTTTTGCTTTCAAAAAAATAAAATGTTTGTAAAAGAGTTTGCCAATCCAAATGCACTCTTAAAGAAGAAAAATTGTTAGATCAGTAGGATTGGGTAGGTAGAAAGCTTGTTTGATAGAGTTCCATTGTTTTTCATGGCTGCTAACATTATCAGAACTGAAGAAGATCATCCAAGCAAAAAGGTTGTAGCCCAATGGATGAGGCATTGATCAGCCTCCCAGAGAATACAACTCTGAAGTTCTTGATGCCTTCAAGAAAGCACCATCCCCATGTGGAGCCACTGTTAGCCACCTATAAAATTTGTCATATCAAATGGTGGCTAAATCATTTTTGAAGCCTTCAAGAAACAAGTTTTATTGTCAAATTATTAATTCTTGAAGTCTTGTGAAGGTGACTTATCCTTGAGTTAATCTTCATTGTTGTTTCCTTCTTAAACTCTGAAATTCTGTTGTTTTCCTGAAGAAAAGACTGCTGCAAAAAACTCCATTTTTTCCTCATTTTCACCCCTCCTTTCACTCATTATTAACCTTTATTTTTATGTCCTTTATCCCCATGAAATTCCTCTATTTTCCCTCATTTCCCTTCTTCCTTTCATAAAAACCCCTTTGATAAGGTTTAAACTCCTTTTTTGCCTTATCAAAAGTTTTCAAATCCTTTGAAAAACCTTGAAAAATCTTAAAAAACCCATTTTTTCATTATAGACCTTAAGCCCCTTTGGGCTAAGACATAAACCACTTCCCCACCATGCGACTTGGCGCTGGAACCAAGCGTTAAGGCCCAAAGGCGCTTATCGCATCGGAACTTTCGGCGAGCGCATTTCTTTTGTTGTTCAAAAAACCCCCAATGCGATTGGCTCCCTCTTCTATAACCCCCGATCCCTTTGCCTCTTCACAAAACCGAAAGCCCCACAATCGAGCACTAAACACTATAAATAAACCCTCCCCGAAGGGATTTTTCCTTTGTATTTTATTTAAAACCTCGTTTTTCATATTATAACATGACCCGCCGGTTCATTGGTTGAAGCCCTTCCAATCGTTGATTCAAAACCAATCAATGGCCTTCGGAATCTCACATCGGAGATTTCATTGGGCGCGTTTAAATATTTCATTCGCCCCCCTCCGATTGGCCTCTCTCGATGGATCCTCAACCGTTGATCTTCCCCGCCAGGCTTAGATCCAACGGCCCACATCGCTCCATCCCAAGGCCTATCCCTCCGCCTTTGGACCTCCGTAGACATTCTCCGCCATCGATCTGATCCTCATATCAACGGTCTATGTTCAATTGTATCGGCGCTTTGCTCCTTTTGCCCCTGCCGATCGCAATCTCTCGATTGCATCTGGACCGTCCATACGAAAAGATCCGACGGTCCAGATCATTTCTCCCTTCCCTTTGTTATTTTTCATAAGCCCGCTGTATAAAGTTTAAAACGGATCTCCGCCGTTGATCTCTAACCTTCCAATTACACACGATGTCCAATGTTGCATCTTCACCATTAGGTACAATAATCATTAGTGCATCTAAGTGGACCAAGCTTATTAGTTAAGGGAAAATAACACTTCATATGGGGCTTCCCTTCCAAATTTGGGGCTTTGATCTTGTAATAGTGTTACCTCGCTAGGTAGGAGTGGCTAATAAACGACCCTATTAGGTGCTCCCAACCCTTAAGGGGAAAGAGAGCTCCTTGGTATGTCTTTCAATAAATAGATGGCACATGGATAATGATGGAATAAAATGGGGATGAAGGGGCTTAGGGCCAAATTCCAGGGTCAAAGGGGTAGCAATAATGAAGAAGTCCACATCCTAAGCATATAGATGTGAGGAGCGAGTAATCATGGATGCATGAGTTACCCCTGCCTTTGTTTTTCCACCCCTCTTATTGTCGTTTTCCTTTTCTTGATTTTTCTTTGTATTACTCCTCAAAGCTCTAGGAATTGATAGCATGTTGTGAATGATGTGTAGTATTGGTTACCCCCTTGAAGGTGGGGGAGTTCATTGCCCACCAGGGGTTGGAACATGCATGGGTTCCTTTAATGATGTAATAGGGCAACATTGGCCCCAAGAACTAGGTGATGGCCATAATGATAATGGGTAGAGTTCATGCTTGACTTTTTCCCATGTGCTAATATAAATTTCTCGACCATATTTCGCATTTTATAATTTTCTTTCTTTTGTTTCTTGCTTGTGTTTGTGATATGCTTTTACTTTTCTTTTAGTTGCATCAACCTCTGGGACAATGTTTCCAGCCCCGACCCATATATGTGGACAAGGGGAGGGGGTGTGCCAGCACCCTGTGGACCCAATGGTCATGTAGACCCAGAGAGTGGAGATGGTGAATAGGGCTCATAATGTGCAGAGGGAAGTGATAAATATGGAATGGGAAAGTAGGACCACACTATCAAAATCAAGGTTTCCTAAGTTGTGCCCTTCCTAAAGCCATGGGCCAATAGGGGAGGTCCCACCAGACTAGGATTGAATATTAACCCCCCATTTAAGGTGAGAGAACAAAACCACAAAACCATGGTCAAAACCCTTCCTTCCAAGTTACCCGATAATCCATGCCAAATGCCCAAATGAAAAGCAAGCATAAGCACTTGGTTACACAATGAATAACATACCTTTTGGATCGGTTTGTCCACCTTCTAACATGTGCTCTTGAGAAATAGTCCAGGAAACATATAATTAATGCAGGTGGCGGAGTTAAAGTGGCACATCACATCGGCTATATGGTGGTTGTCAGGGGTTGCTGGTTGCCAGCTACAAGAAGTTGATTAGGAGAAAAGTTCTCCTAGGGGTACCCACTTTTGGTTGGTAACACTACCAAATGTAGGATATTTCTGTAGTATTTCTACTTTTAAGTTTTAATAAGGTAATCAAGAGTACTTTGGAAGTATCTGTGGTCTATTGGCAATGGGATGACTTTCAACTGAAATGGATTACTATTTTTCAATCCATTGCAACTGAAATAGCTTATTGTTTTTCAATCCAATTTAACTCTTCTAATAACATTGACACGCTATTTTTTTCTGATTATTTAGCTGTTTTCAAGACTTCAGATATGAGGGAAAGTTTGTCATGGAAAACTTTGGTGAGACGACAACTACGAGGGCAGGGGTGGTGGAAGAGGAGTTAGGTATTATTGATTTCTTTTCTGCCAAATGTACGATATTCCTGCAATATTTGGCAGGAGCATCAATTATTGTTGGATTTGTTTCTTGCCAAATGTGGGATATTCCTACAGAATTTCAATTTTTTATTTTCTATTTTTGTGACCATAATTAAAATTTTTTTATTAGAAATCTGACATGTAGTAGTACATCTATAGAGCCTCAATGAGCAAAAAATAAGCCATGAAGGCATAGAGTTTGGGCTTGAATTTGGCACTAGAAGTCTGAAATTACTATTTCTTTTTGTACATTTCTACAATTTCACCTATTCTATATGTATAGATCATGCAAAATCGTCCTAACAAGAAAGGAAATTTATAGAACATAAGGTAACAGGCTATTTTTTTCCCTCTGATGCATTAGTTTCTTGAGTATTCTCTAGACTATTTTTCTCCTCTTTTGCTCCTTTGGAGGTAGGTTTAGTCTTTAGATCTCAGAGCTCATGGTTCTCCTTATTAACTGAGCTAGCAGTTGCAGGGAAGTCCAAATATTTCTTTTCAAGATGTTGAGCTATTTCATCCATTTTGGCTCTTAAATAAACCATTTCATCTTCACTTTTCCCATTTGGGTTCTTTGGTCTATATATCTAATAGTTTTGAGTGAAGAGGTCAACTAGTTGTGATTAATTTGCAAAGTTGCAATGGTTGTGTTGTTGGAAAATGTAACTAAGTTCGGTCTTCATAATGTCTAATGTAATCATGATTTTATGTGTTTGATGTAAAGAGAAAAATAAAATGTATTATTGTTATTATATTGTAGCATGGGTTTCATGCTCAAGGTCATTTTATTTATCGGTCAAGAACCCATTGAGTACTTCTAGTTCTTTGTCAAAGAGTCAAATAAGTCAATGAGTCATTGTAATAAGTAAAAGACCCTATTGGGCATCATGTATCAACTTTCAAGTCAAAGAAATTTATGTAAGTCAATTTGAGTCATAAAGACCCTCCAAGATCAAGTCGACCTAGCCATCAACAAGTCAGCCTACAAGGACAAGTTGGTCTCATGATGACCCTTCAAACTCCAAGGGAATCCTATATGTAAGAGCTAACTCGACCTCATTTGAAGACACATACAAAAAGTTCGATCAAGTAAGAAAAGGAGACGTAAAAGGAGCGAAGAAAAAAGAGAAAGTAGGAAACAAAAAGTGAAATCGAAATGTTAGTTTTTGGGCTATAAACCCTCCCACATTTGCGAAGAGTTAGGGCATCATTCTATTGTAGCGAAACAAAAATTTCAGAACTCTAGATAAGTCGAATTTTGGTGCCATAAATATCAATTTTGCAAATCGAATTGCCAAGAAGAAAGAATCAATCCAAGCGCAGGAGGGAGAAGGAAAAATTCATCATCTTTTCCTCACACATGTGAGTTAGGTTTTTTGTAGTAGAGGCAGAAAATTGTAGACCTGTAATAGAAGCTGAAATTCTGAAGAGAGGTCGAAATCTGAGGTATTGGATAAAGTTTGATTAGGGTTGACTTTGTGGAAGAAAAGCTCATCAAAGAAGAGGTTGACTTGGTCTTGGAGGGGTCTTGGTCTATGGTCTTCGGTCTTGGAATTTATCATTTGAAGATTGTATAAGAAGAGAAGAATTCTTGTGGGTTTTCCTCTCAAGAGGAGAGGTTTTGTCCCTGGCTTGCAACCTATATTTTGTGTCCTCTTATTCCTTTGATCTTCATAGTTTGGTAGCTATTTTATGATATGAACACAATAATAATAAAATGAAAGAACAAGATAATTAAAAGTACATCAAGTTAAGTAAAAGAACATCACAAGCAGTTATCAAAGTAAGAGAAATCACCCTATTGTAGCTGCCCTTGATTTCCCAACATGGTATCAGAGCTAAGGTGACAACAACAAGGAGAGGTAGCTTGAGGTTCATCCAATTAAAGAAGGATACATAAGGGTTGAGCACAAGGAGATCATCAAGGAGAACTAAGAAGCATCAATAAGGACTATCCATCACATCACAAAGGAACAACTCTTGGGAGAAGATCTCCTCCAATCAAAGAAGGATTCTACACTTGAAGCATTCTTGGGAAGCTTATTTTTTCTACAATCATCAACCAAAGGAAGCAAGAAAGAGCACTTCATCATCAAAGTAATCTCCCTCACATTGAAGACAAAATCACATCTCAAACATCCTTGAAGAAGATCATCAAGCCATCATCATCAAGGAGGCATCTTCAATTGTCAAAGAAGTAGTGGAAGTCAACATCATCAAAAAGGCATCAAGTTGAAGACATCGTCATCAAAGGAACATCTTCACTTGACAAGTAAGTATTCTATATTTTATGTCTCATTCCACAATGGATTCTTTTTGCAAGGAGAACAACTAACTTATTGGGTAATCGAATTGCCTTGCATGGACGAAGATAATAGATTTGATCCTCATAAAAAATGAATTTAGTGAATTTGTCACAGGATCAATCACAAAACCTCCTCAAGAGCAATCTCAAGCATTATCAAAGTACATGAAAGGAGAGATAAGGGCTCAAAGAATCCTTATTGAGTCAATCAAGGATTCTCTCATCCCTTCTAGAAAAGTTGAAGACAACGAGAGAGATCTATGAAAATATAGTAGAATTGTTCTTTATAAGCACTACAGGAGAAATTATATCATTAAGAACCGAACTATACAAAATGAAGGTATCAAAGTAAGAAGGGGTAGCTTCATACCTATGAGGGTATCTCAAATAAGAGATCAACTAAAAGAGCTAAGAGAAATGATGTCTGATCGAGAGATGACAACCATTGTACTCACTGCATTACTAGATGAATGGGAGGACTTTGTATCAAGCGTCTATGGAAAGAAGGAAACCACTCCATTCAACGCTCTGTGGTCATTATGCAAGATTGAAGAAACTAGATTAAAGGCAAAGAACGACGTTCGATCAAGTGAACAAACACAAGCATATCCAACTATGGCAGGGAAGAAAGGAAAATTTGGAAAGTTTGAGCCTCGAAAGAAGTTTCAAAAGACAATTGACATGTCTAAGATTCAATGTTATGAAGTAATGATTATGTGCATTTCAAAAGGAATTGTCCTAAACTCAAGAAGGAGAACAAGAAGAGAAAGGAAATAAATGAAGCCCATGTCACTGAAGAAGTAGAGGAACGATAAAAGAATAGAAAGGAGGAGGAAGTGAAAGACCTCTACTATGATAACATGATATACTTACTTATTTTCAATTTGTAGAAGATAACAGTCATGATAAAAAGCATCACAAGCATGATAGGATGCATTATATTAGATATTGAGATGAAATCTTCATAGAAGCTAGGAATGATAGCCGAAGTAGAAGTCTATATGGTTGAAGCAGTCATAGTACATGATAGAAAGGAAGTAGCTCATGGCATCTTCATTAGAAGCATAAAAGGATAACCAAAGTAAGCAATTTATATGGTTGGAGAAAGTCATCAAGCAAAATAGGAAGATAACATTTTGTCACACCTCATCGTCATTAGAAAGAAGCATTTCCAGAATAAGGATGATCAAGATCCTTGATTGAAATCTTTGTTAGAAGATTCGCCTCTACTTAGAAAAAGCAAATGTCTCACAGGTAGTCTATACTCCTTGTGTGGATCCACATTCTAGAAGGATAATGGTGCGATGACACACATGTGCAACATCACAAGTTGGTTGAAGTATTTTTCAAGCAAGGAAAGGAAGTTGCTAGAAGGAAGTCTAGATGACCACATCAAGGAAGAGGTATGTATATATTTGGTAATAGATAGATAAAGTCATGTCATCACATTCTTGTAGATGAAATGGTTAGAATGCTCCGTCTAGTGAGCATGATGGAAGAAAAATGAACTCTTCCTTCTATATAATACATGAAGGCATGAATATAATATGCCTTGAACTTTTCTATATGATGACATGATATGACCTCATAAAGAATATGAGGTGGTTGGCAACTATGGTTCCTATGATGAAGGAACTCTGTATAGAAGATCCTAAGGAAGAAATATGCGAAGAAGGTAAAAGAAGAGTTTGTGAAAGATGTATCTATAGTTACGTGAATTATATTGATTTCTGGTAGCATCGGATGTGGTCTAAGCCTCAAATTTTGCAGGGAGGCTTAGACATATGTATTCCAAAATACCCAGAAAGAGTTTTGGGAAATTTGACCTGGATAGGGTTTTATTAAAATAATTAATTATTTTTAAGGGGAGCCAGAGTCTAAACTTAGGGAATTAAAATAATTAATTATATTAATAGAACTGGGTGTGAAACTTCTAGAAAAAAGACCAAGATCGAGTTAATATGATCTAAGCAGTTGATTATGTTTTAATTTGGGTGTTGGTTATCCAACGAGAAGATTATAAGAATGACTTCGATGGGCATTTGGAAAACACACCAAATGAGTCTAGAGATCGAATTTCTCAAGTGAGCAGCGCAGAGCAGCCAGAGGGTTTGATTGAGTTGATTCGATTGTAGTGAGGGGCAGTGATATTTCCAGTTGGAAGATCTCTTCCTGAGCCAGGGAATACTTTGTAGAGGGCAGTACGCAGAAGAGGAAACGTAGCAGTTACGTTGGGCAACACAGTGCCATGCAGAGGCAATGCTGCAGCATCGAGGAGATCCGAGATTTGGCTGAGGATCAGTCAGATCCAGTGCCAGAGTGTCGGGGTGTGAGAACAGAAGGGCCAAAGATCAGCATCCAACTAGCAAAAGATCCAACAGAAGGAGGTGACGCAGTCCCCAGCCAGAGTGATGCAGATCTGCGCAGAGGCGGCGTGGGGTTGTCCAATTCAATGTTGGGTCAGATCTAGATCTCCAATGTCAGTGTGAGGTAGTCCTCGCTAGTTTTCTCGCATTGTGTTTTTCCAAGGACTTACTCCAAAAATAATTGTGTCATGTGTGTTTAGTTTTATTCTTGCTCAGATCTTGTTTTCGCGTTTATTTTTCTGCAGTTTATTTATGTAGTGAAGGTTGCAGTGTATTTTCTTTAGTATTTACTTGTAGAACACAGTAAATAACCTGCATGATTAATCAAGAAGAAGAAGTAATATTAGCTTGCTGCAATAGGGATTTCAAGTTTAGGAATTTTCACATGGTATCAGAGCTTGTACAATGACACATGTGAAGCAAGAGAGCAGTCTGGAAGAGTTCAACGTTGAAGGAAAGGAGGGAGATCGAAGAGTTGCGTAGGCAGCAGATCGAATCCCCAAGGGATTGCGCAGTCCAAGCCAGGGCAACAAGATTTGCAAGGGAATATTTCTTTGAGTGAGTTGACAAGGAGGTACGATTTCAATTTTGAAATTTGTCAGCAGCAGAGGGAGCAGCGCAGCAACGGTTTCAGCGCAGACCATTTTCTGGTGGGACGCAGTTTTCTTGTAGCAGTAGTTGCTGGTGTAGAAAGCATCAGAAGAAGGAAAACGAAACATACTAAGGGAATTTTTGACCTCATGGAATTTCTTGCCCAAGAAATTATGATTTCTCATGCAGAAGCAGCGAGATCGAAATTTATTTGGCTTACTTCAGCAGGGAGTGCATATAGCCAGCTGAACAGAGGGTTAGAGGCAGCAATTCGACATTTGGTTGGGAGAGATGGCAACCACTAGGTTGCATGATCAGGATCGGTTGGAGGGTGCCTCCAACTATGTAATTAGGAAGACAAGGATTTCCTCCTTCTGGATGAGCATGAGCTCAAGGCATTCATCTACAGTGCGGTAGCTGAACCTGTAGATGTAGATCCGTTGAAAGCCTTCAAGAAGAAAATGGCAAAGGAAAAACGGTTGATCCTTGACAGACTGAGGGATTAGATTGTCTCACATATTTCTGGCAAATGGACTGCCAAGGAGATGTGGGATGCATTGGCCACGCTATACCAGGGGTCTTCTGAGCAGCGGAAGATGTTGGAGGAAAATATGCGGTCTACAAGGATGCAAAAGGGAGAAATCATAGATCCGTTCTTATCAAAGCTTTAGGATGTTCGAGATCAGCTAGCAACTAGCTATAGGGCCAACACCTCAGGCCACGAAGATGGTCAGATTGGCTCTGAATTCCGTTTTCGAAGAATGGCAAGTCTTTGTCCAAAGTATCCTGGGCAGAGAGAAGTTACTGGATTGGGAAGGAATGTGGGCAGTGTTGATTTTTTGGGTAGCATTGGATGTGTTCTAGCTCCGAAACTTTCTGGAGGGGCTAGAACACATGAGATGTCCAAGACCCATAAACCGTTTGGAGAAATTCCACTAGGAGCTTAAGTTATTCAAATAATTAATTATTTTAATGGAGACCCTAAGTCTAACTTAGGGAAATTAAATAATTAAAGTGAATTAATTTAGACACATGGGTGAGAATGTTCTAAATGACGAGGATCAAGTCTTTTATAATCTTAGCTATCGCTTAGAGATTAGATCACGGCCGCTGATTCGTCAACTGAAAAATGATTAAAGGAAGGCTTGGGGTTAGTTGGAGACACACACATTGGATCAAGAGATTGAATTCTTCTAACAGAGCAGTGCTTGGACGAAGATCAGATCTGAGTGATTCAGAGAAGTAGTGAGGGGCAGATGCAGTGATTGGTCGGAGGACCAAGAGTGCAAAGCAGAGCAAGGGTAGCAGAGATGCAGAGGAGGTAGCGTAGCCACTGGGAGAGGTGACGCAGACCCAAAAGGGGCTTACGCAGGTCCACGCAGGGCTCATGCAGGGGCAACGTAGAGCCTCCGAGGGACAGTCCAAATTTTAGCTGGAGATCGAGGTTTCTAAGCCGACAGGGCTGAAACTCTATTTCTGGAGAAGCCAATCAGCGTAAAGGAAGGGTGACATAGTCCTTTAGCTAGGCCCACACAGGCTTACGCAGTGGTAGCGTAGAGACTGCGCAGAGCTAGCTGGGGTTTCACCAGTGTCTGATCTGGATCAGTCGGGACTTGCAATGTGAGGTAAAATTCACAATTTATCTGTGTCCACCAAGGGTTTCTCTGTTGGGTGAGCTGGTTTTTGGCACCCTAGATGTACTCGGAATATTGTTGCTTAATAATAAAAACCCTCAGATCCGTTGCACCGATTTTCTCGCATTGGGTTTTTCCGGGGACATTTTTCCGAAAAATATGTGTCCTTTGTCTAATGCTTACTTATTCTTCAGTACTTGATCTGTATAGTTGTGTAGGCTGCAGTGTATATACTTTGATGTTTTACTGAATAATTCAGAAAATAACTTGTTAAGTAAATCAGGCAAAGTAGGAGAAATAAATCAGATTTACTGCAATAGGGTTTTTGTTTAGTAGATTTAGAAATTTTCACAGGTAGCTCTTCAGTAGGAAGAGATGAGGAGAGACTTAGTCAAGTGCAAGCTTGATGGAAGTAGCAACAGCAGGATGAAGCCCAAGGAGGAGGATGAGAATGCAACTGTTGCATCTAAGGGGCAGCAGGAGCAGCGGAGGCAGAAGAAGAACATCTCAAAGATCATGTGTTTCTGGTGTCGTGAATTTGATTACTATGCTACACAGTGCCTTCTCAAGATGAAGGACAAGGATGAGAAACACGATCCACAGGCTGCAACTGCGACGATCGAGGAGGAGTTTGCGATGATTGGCCACATATCTCCAAGAGAGAATTGGAGTGATCTAGAATTGTAGTTTGGACGAGCTACAGTTGGGCAGGATCCTTGAGGAGTCCACCTCATGGATCAGCACCTTGCTATGGGAGCCCAAATCAGCAGTAGCAGGATGGACCAATGTCAATTGGTGCAGAGGAGCGTTGAAGTGACAACGTAGTGGCTAGAGAGCACCAGCGTCTGAGCAGTGCTGAGCAGAGTTGGCAATAGTGCAACAAGGCACAACACAGAGTCAACAGCAACGCAACAACTTCAGAGGGTCAACGCAGAGTCTAGAAGCAGTTAGATCTTCAGTATCAGATGCATCATGTTGAACACTTAGTTCAATGTTTGGATGTTTTTTTGTTGCATCAAGCAGCAGAGTTGCAGTGCAGTAGCAGTACACAAGGTCAGCAGCAACATAGATGCAACAACGCAGTAGTTGGTAGACAATAGTGTTAGACATCAACAGTGCAGAGGGAGTTGTTACAAAGTCAGTGTAATGCTCCAGCAGGAAGTATTACTAGAGCGCATTCCTTGCTAAGAGGGAGTGTTGATTTCTGTTAGCATCATATGTGCTCTAAGTCTCAATTTTTGCAGGGAGGCTTAGACACATGTATTTGAAAATACCCAGAAAGCGATTTCGGAAATTCCACTCGCATGGGGTTTTATTAAAATAATTAATTATTTTTAATGAGAGCCTAAGTCTAAACTTAGGGAATTAAAATAATTACAGTATATTAATAGAACTGGGTTTGAAACTTCTAGAAAAAGACGAAGATCGAGTCAATATGATCTAAGTCGTTGATTATGTTTTAATTTGGGTCGTTGGTTATCCAACGAGAAGATTATAAGAAAGAATTTGATGGGAATTTGGAAAACACACCGAGTGAGTCTAGAGATTGAATTTCTCAAATGAGCAGCGCAGAGTAGCCAGAGAGTTTGATCAATTTGATTCGATTGCAGTGAGGGGAAGTGATAGTTCCGGTTGGAAGATCTCTTCCAGAGCCAGGGAATACTTTGTAGAGAAGGCAAAGGGCAGTATGCAGAAGAGGCAGCATAGTAGCTACGCTGGGTAGCGCAATGCCATGCATAGGCAGCGCAACAACCTTGAGGATAGCCAAACTTTGGGCATCCAGTTGTATTCAGAGACATCTGCTTAGTAATATCAAACCCTCATCTGCTGGATTAGTTTTCCCGCATTGGATTTTTCTGGGGACAGTGTCATGTGTGTTTAGTTTTCTTCTTGCTCAGATCTTGTTTTTGCGTTTATTTTTCCGTAGTTTATTATGCAGGGAAGGTTGCAGTGTATTTTCTTCAGTATTTACTTCTTGAACACAGTAAATAACTTGCATCATTAATCAAGTAGAAGAAGTAATATTAGCTTGTTGCAATAGGGATTCTGGGTTTAGGAATTTTCACAAAATAAGATAAGTAATCAACATCTGATAACAAGAAGGATTAGCTATGCCATCTCCATGTAAAAGGTATGAAGACCCTGATATGTGTTTTGGAGAAGGAGAGCCTTGATAATTTATGTCTTGGAGATGGATTTGTATAGAATAGAAAAGGATGTTGATGTTGCAAGAAGTAGACGTCATGACAAAGGGCCATCATAAAGAGGTAATGTTGATTTGATGTTCATTTTTTATTTTTGAAAGAAAGCATCTAGTTCTGTTGTAATAGGGCTACTGAAAGAGGGTTGTAGAAGTTCATCTACAACTAAGATTGGATGGAAGATCTTGAAAGAAACATGACCTGGAAAAGGTAGCAGTATGATGGTTAACCAAATGATGACTAAGAGGATCACTTCTCGATGAAGGGAAGTGATGGAGAAGATGGTCGATGCCCTACAAAGAAGTTATGAAAGATGATGGCTCCATGATGAAGATGTTGAAGTGCATCCATGACATGATGATGTAGAAATGAGGAGCTCTACAAGAAGCTGATAGTACCAGGATCTCCACCAAAGAGACGATAGTTGTTGTAAACAAGTCCCTAGTTAAGAGGGAGCTTGGGTATATTCCTTTTATAGGAATGAGTAGATCCTCCCTAGTTGAAAGGGAAAGATAGACACATCATTCTTGTCTTCATGTTATGAAGAAAGAATGGAGGACTGGGTAAACATTTGGTTTCGGGTACTCTTTGAGGATAAGGTAGGGCATCCAATATGTAAGAGTAGTCAAAGAGGAAATTCTTTGAGGATGTGTTAATCCAAGATAAGAACGGTCCTAAAAGGACATGCCTTGTGGACATTCAGATGGGGTAATGATGAAGGTGTCTATAAATCATTGTCTATAATATCCCGAAGGGAAATAAACAGTAATATAAAGCACACAAACAAGGAACACAACAACTAGAAATAAACCACGAGACAAAATACACAATATGGAGAACGCTGAGCCATTTTATTAATACTGAGAAATAATGAAAGTACAAAGGTCATCAGAATGATGGCACCTCGACTTGCTCAAGGCAAGTGTAGGAATACTCTCAGTACAATGTGTGGAATGGCTGCTCCCTCTACCAACTGCGTAATCTCCAAGCTGCTGGAAAATGCTGCCGTGCTGCTGCAACTGCTGGAATGAAAAGAGTCTTTGGGGCTGCTCCCCAACTCAGAAAATGTTGAAACTCTTGGAATGGCCTCCTCTCCCAATACCCAGAAAAGCCCATAGAGCTTTTCAAGAATGGCCAACCCCGGAAAATACCTCCCTTGAGGCACTACGCTATCCCTCAAGGGAAAACGCTGACCCTGAAGGTAACACTGCAAGATATGGGCTCTCCCTCTGCAAAATGTCTCCTATAGGTAAGGGCTGATCCCTTCCCTAATCCTCCGGTCTGAATTCCCCAAATAACCTCAATCCGGAACCTCCCCCAACTGGAACTGCGTCCTCCCTCTGCAAGACTACGTTGTCCCTCAAGGAATGCTCCCCAACAACTGAAGCTCTGATCTTCCCCTGCAAAATGTGGTAGGACTCCTCACCCGAGCAAGCACTCGAAGTCTCCCAGGGCTGAGGTTGGGATATCTGCGCGGAGACACCCGGTGTACTGAACAGTACGTGCAGACTAGCTAGACAGCAAGCGTGCTCAATGTCAAGAGACAATCTCCAAAATGCATAATCATCAATGAGAGAAATGAGCTAGCCTCCTCTCTATTTATCTTGGGTGAGCCTCCCTCTCTCCTTGGCCCCACCATGCTTACGTTGCCTCTCTTTGGCCCACACTGCCAACTCAATTGCGCTGGCTGGGCCCACGCTGTCTAAGTGTGTCACCCCTCTACGTTGTCACTTGGCCCCCTTGGCCCCACCTAGACCACAACGTTATATCTCCTAAGTGACTTTAGGGAGTGCATTTTATCCTAAGTGAGTCATATTCTCCTTTAACCCACTTTATTTACATTTTAACTATATAAGGAAAAATTAATCAAAATTAATATTTCCAAGTAGCTATCGCTAATTGGGAATATTACAGTCTCCCCCGGCAAAACGTTGCTTGTCCTCAAGCAACTGTAATGATGGATGCTGTAAGATTTTTTCACTCTCCCAAGTGGCATCCTCATCCAGCAAATTCCTTCACCTCACTAGGAACTCCCGGACTGTCCTGCTCCTCAGTTGTCTCTCCCTGGTGTCAATAATGGCCTCCGGCTGTAACACCAAGTGCCCCTCATCATCTGTAGGTGGAAGCTCCTCTATCACCATCACCTGCTGTCCCAGTGCCTTCTTCAGGCATGATACGTGAAAAATATTATGAATCTTGCTGCCTTGGGGTAGCTCCAACTCATAAGCAACCTATCCTACTCCGCGTATCACCCTGTATGGACCGTAGAAGCGTGGCTTGAGCTTCTCAGCCCCCTTCTGCTTCAGCGTGGACTGTTGGTACGGCTGTAAGCGAAGGTAGACCAAATCCCCTACCTCAAAATGCCTCTCTACCCGACCCCTGTATGCATACAGCTTTTGCTGGTTCTGTGCTGTGGCCATGTTGTCCTTGAGAGCTCGGAGGATGTCCCGACTCTCTTGGATCCAATCCCTAGCTCTAGGAGCCTTGTTGGCACCAAACATCATGTCAACAAAAGATAAAGCATGATATCCATACAATGCATAAAAGGGAGACATATCGATAGACATGTGATGAGTGTTGTTGTAACAGTACTCCCCTAAGTGCAGACGCTTCAACCAAGCCCGCTGCTGCCCACTGACATAGTTGCGCAAGTAGCCCTCCAGCCAGTTGTTCACTATCTCAATCTGTCCGTCTGTCTAAGGATTGTAGCTAGTGCTCGGTGTCAACTCCGTGCCCACCAAACGGAAAAGCTCCTACCAAAATCCCCCCATGAAGCGACTGTCCCTGTCATTGACGATGGTCTTTGGAAGACCATTCAACTTGAAAATGTCTCAAAAAAACAGCTCCACCACCTGTGCTGCTGTGTAATGTGCGGATATAGCAAAGAAGTGAGCATACTTTGTCAGTCGATCAACGACTACAAATATGCAGTCCTTGCCTTGCACCGTGGGCAACCCTGTGATGAAGTCCATCGAAATGCTCTCCCATTTCCCCTCTGGTATGGGAAGGGGCTGCAATAAACCTGCTGGATGGTTCATCTCTCCTTTGTTGCGTTGGCAAACCTCGCACTCCCTGACATGCTGGAGTACGTGCTCCTTCAGGCCCTTCCAAGAGAACCTCTCCCTGATGGCCTTGTAGGTTTTGGTAAACCCCTGATGGCCTAATAGTGGTGAATCGTGAGAACCCTGCAATATCTTCTTCTTGATCTGAGAGCCCTCAGTCAAGAAGATCCTTTCCCTGTAATAGATGATCTCATCCATCACCCTGTACCTGTCATCAGTCACCTGCCCATCCAAAACCTCACAGGCAAAATGGTCCTTGGAGTACTCCACCAACAATCGAGCCCTCCAATCCGTGTCTAAGCTCATCAGGGACAACGCTACTGGTATGCGTGAAAGCGCATCAGCTACCACGTTGTTCTTCCCTTTGACATACTCGATGTCAAAATTGTAAGCCTGGATCTTACTGACCCACTTCTGCTGCCTCTCCTGCAATTGCTTCTGCTCTAAGAAAAATCTGAGGCTGTTGTGATCTGTCCTCACCCTGAACCTGCTTTCCACCAAGTACTTCCGGAATTTGGCCAATGCATGCATGATGGCCAACATCTCCTTATTGTATATGGCATACAACCGCTCATGGGGTAGGAGCTTTCGGCTCTCAAAAGCTATGGGGTGGCCTCCCTGCATCAAAACCACGCCTATCCCCTCTCTCGATGCATCACACTCCAAAACAAAGGGCTGCGTGAAGTCTGGCAATGCTAACACTGGACAGCTACTCATAACCTCCTTGAGCCTGTCAAAAGACCTCTGTGTTGTATCTGTCCCACCGAATGCCCCCTTTTTGGTCAGATCTGTAAGGGGTGTAGCAAGTTGGGAAAATCCCTTGACGAACTTCCTGTAGTAGGTGCAGATGCCTACAAACCCCCGAAGTTCCGTCACGTTCTTCAGCTTCGGCCATTCCCTGATGGCCCTGATCTTCTCCTCATGGACCCTCACTCCGTCCACCCCGATGATGTGCCCCAAATAGAGCATCTCAGTCAACCCGAACTCGCACTTGGAGAGCTTAGCATAGAACTGTCGCTCCTCCAGAATACGCAATACCACCTCTATGCGCTGGAGATGCTCCTCCCATGTCCTGATGTATATCAGTTTGTCGTCAAAGGATACCAATACACACTTCCTCAGGTGACTGTGGAAGATGTGGTTCATACTTGACTGGAAGGTGGCGGGTGCATTGGTTAGCCCGAAGGGCATCACCAGAAACTCGAAATGGCCATAGTGACATCTGAAAGCGGTCTTGGGAATGTCCTGCTCCCTCACGCGAATCTGGTGGTACCTAGATCTCAAGTCAATCTTTGAGAAGAACTGTGCCCCTCTCAACTCATCCATCAGCTCGTCAATCCGTGGGATAGGGTACCTGTTCTTCATCATTTTCTTGTTCAAGGCCCTGTAATCAATGCACATCCTCAATGTGTCGTCCTTCTTCTTTACCAGTACTACTGAAGAAGCGGAAGGACTGGTGCTGGGCAGAATGTGTCCAAGAGCCAGCAACTCATGGATAGCCCGCTCAATCTCGTCCCGATAAGCCTTGGGGTGCCTATAGGGTGTAGTGATGACGGCTTGTATGCCCTGCTCCAACTCGATCGTGTGCTCAAATCGTCGATCCGGTGGCTGTCCTGGCAGTATCTCTCCAAATACCGTAGCATACCTATCAAGGAGGGTTTGTACCTCTGGGTGTATGGCCTGCCCTGTAGATCCTGCCTCTGAAGCACATAGCTCTACTGCCCACTCTATATCTCCCTTCCGGAAATCTGCCTTCATTCGATGAGCTGAGACTATCTGAGGTGGGTATGTATGCATGCCCCGTATCTTCTCGTGCTTCCCTGTCTTCTTATCATCCCACTCCATCTCCAAGGCCTCCCAATCCGTGGTGACCTTGCCTAAAGTGTGCAGCCACTGCACTCCCAATATCACATTGGTGTCCGGAATGTTCACCACGAAGAAGTGGTCGGTCAGTGTGTAAGTGCCCATCGTCATTGCCAACGTTGGGACGTATTTGGCACACTGCATGGTCTGGTCCCTTGGAAACAACAATGAAAACCCGTCAAAACTCTCTGTCGGGATGCCTCGAAGTTGTGGGTTGCCCCACTGTCTACTAGTACTGACACTCGTTGCCCTCGCACTGTACCTCGGACACGCAGTGTCAAATACTTCGGGACTCCTCGCAAGGCTGCAAGGGCTCCTCCGATAGGTGCGAAAGATGCATCTCCTGCTCCGGGTGGTGGGACCGGCAGATGATCCTCCCTCTACGCTGCATGACTCCCCCCTGCACCCATGTCGTCGTACTCATCTTCTTCTCCACTTCTCTCGGAGAAGACCTCAATATAATGTGCCTTGCCTGCAGCACAATGGTGTCCTGGTGCCCATGGCTCCTGGCAGGTGAAACACAATATCTTCCTCCTCAGATCCCTCCTGGTCTCATCATCTATCGGTCCTCTTCTCTGGTTCTCCTTTGGAGGCGGAGCCCTCACGTCCCTCCCCTTGGGCTGGAAAGCCGTCCTCTGAGGGTAAGGTGCTCTGTTCCGGGGTAAAGCATCCTGTAAATCTCGGGTCCTGCCAACTGCATCATGGAGTGTGGTTGGCCTAGTGGATCGGACTAATCCCTGAAGGGGCTTTGCTAACCCGTCGTAAACATGTAGATCATCCATGCCGCGGATAAATCTGGCACCATCACTGAGAGTCTCAGGAAATCTGAGATGTAGGTGTCTGGGCTTCCGGTCTACTTGAGCTTCGTCAGCTCAACAAAATGCTCCTCCGGATCCCTCCTATCAAACCTCTCTATCAACCTCTGAGTGAACTCGACATAAGCTGTCACTGTCGAGTGCCCGAGTGTAACCATCCCGTGAAACCACCAATCTTGGGCCTCGCCATCTAGATGCAACACTGCCACCTTGATGGCCTCCGTCTCTGCCATCTGGTTGAGCTGGAAATATATATCCAGCTTTTCTACCCAAGCCTTTGCTGAACTATATGACGAACCGTCAAAAGTTGGCAAGTGAAACCTACCCATAGTACGATGCATCTCTCCACCCTGAGAATGTCTGTTTCACCGGTGATGATGGCAGGGTCTATTGTCCCGCTTGAGCAAGACAAAATTGTGAAATGTGAGTGCATCTCTGAACTCCTGTCCATAGGCTTGGTACTCAGCAAAATAATCACCCATGTGGGCTGGCTCCTGCTCCTGCTGTACTCCCACCCCTGTATCTGCTGCCAGAAAAGTGGGCATCGTGGAGCGTGGAGGTGTGTGGGATGCCACATGCTATGTTGCGTAGTGCCCCTGAAAATGATGGGACGTACCCGATCCCTCTCCAGTATGGAAACCCCTCGGGGCTTCACGCTGTCTGGACTCTGCTGCTGTGAATCTCTACCCCATCTTCGCTATCTGCCTAGACAGATCCTGTACTGACTTGATGAGTATGTCCACAAACTCCTTCGCGGTATCTTTCTCTTCTGCCATCGGTTCCTCCTGCTCTGCATCCACTACTAGAGTGCAGTCACCCTCTCCGTAGGTGATTTTCCACCTACGCTTATGATCACGGTACTTCGTACCCCTGTAGCAAATATATGGCTTTTCGTCCGGTGTCATAGACAACTTTGCTCCATAGGCTGAGCCAAGTCTATGAGCTCTGATACCACTGTAATATCCCGAAGGGAAGTAAACAGTAATATAAAGCACACAAACAAGGTACACAACAACTAGAAATAAACCACTAGACAAAATACACAATATGGAGAACGCTGAGCCATTTTATTAATACTGAGAAATAATGAAAGTACAAAGGTGATCAGAATGATGGCACCTCGACTTGCTGAAGGCAAGTGTAGGAATACTCTCAGAACAATGTGTGGAATGGATGCTCCCTCTACCAACTGCGTAATCTCCAAGCTGCTGGAAAATGTTGTCGTGCTGCTGCAACTGCTGGAATGAAAAGAGTCTTTGGGGCTGCTCCCCAACTTGAAAAATGCTGAAAATCTGGGAATGGCCTCCTCTCCCAATACCCAGAAAAGCCCAGAGAGCTTTTCAAGAATGGCTCACCCCGGAAAATACCTCCCTTGAGGCACTACGCTATCCCTCAAGGGAAAACGCTGACCCTGAAGGTAACACTGCAAGATATGGGCTCTCCCTCTGAAAAATGTCTCCAATAGGTAAGGGCTGATCCCTTCCCTAATCCTCCGGTCTGAATCCCCCAAATAACCTCAATCCGGAACCTCCCCCAACTGGAACTGCGTCCTCCCTCTGCAAGACTGCGTTGTCCCTCAAGGAATGCTCCCTAACGACTGAAGCTTTGATCTTCCCTATGATCTTCCCCTGCAAAATGTGGTAGGACTCCTCACCCGAGCAAGCACTCGAAGTCTCCTGGGGCTGAGGTTGGGATCTCTGCACGGAGACACCCAGTGTACTGAATAGTACGTGCAGACTAGCTAAACAGCAAGCGTGCTCAATGTCAAGAGACAATCTCCAAAATGCATAATCATCAATGAGAGAAATGAGGTAGCCTCCTCTCTATTTATCTTGGGTGAGCCTCCCTCTCTCCTTGGCCCCACCATGCTTACGTTGCCTCTCTTTGGTCCACGCTGCCAACTCAACTACGCTGGCTGGGCCCACGCTGTCTAAGTGTGTCACTCCTCTACGTTGTCACTTGGTCCCCTTGGCCCCACCTTGACCACAACGTTATATCTCCTAAGTGACTTTAGGGAGTGCGTTTTATCCTAAGTGAGTCATATTCTCCTTTCACCCACTTTATTTATATTTTAACTATATACGGCGAAATTAATCAAAATTAATATTTCCAATTAGAATAGAAATATAAAGCACACAAACAAGGTACACAGCAACTAGAAATAAACCACGAGACAAAATACACAATATGGAGAACGCTGAGCCATTTTATTAATACTGAGAAATAATGAAAGTTCAAAGGTGATCAGAATGATGGCACCTCGACTTGCTCAAGGCAAGTGTAGGAATACTCTCAGAACAATGTGTGGAATGGCTGCTCCCTCTACCAACTGCGTAATCTCCAAGCTACTGGAAAATGTTGCCGTGCTGCCGCAACTGCTGGAATGAAAAGAGTCTTTGGGGCTGCTCCCCAACTCGGAAAATGCTGAAATTCTGGGAATGGCCTCCTCTCCCAATACCTAGAAAAACCCAGAGAGCTTTTCAAGAATGGCTGACCCCGGAAAATACCTCCCTTGAGGCACTACGCTATCCCTCAAGGGAAAACGCTGACCCTAAAGGTAACATTGCAAGATATGGGCTCTCCCTCTGCAAAATGTCTCCAATAGGTAAGGGCTGATCCCTTCCCTAATCCTCCTGTCTAAATCCCCCAAATAACCTCAATCTGGAACCTCCCCCAACTAGAACTGCGTCCTCCCTCTACAAGACTATGTTGTCCCTCAAGGAATGCTCCCCAACGACTGAAGCTCTGATCTTCCCTCTGATCTTCCCCTGCAAAATACTCATAGAGCTAGAGCTTCTAAAGGAAAAAAGACCAGACACCAAGGGTAAGGAAATGATGGCACTTGATGATTCTGACCATAATGATACTAAAACCATAAAGTCAAGACAAAAAACAAGAGGTCTTAAGAGAGCTATAGAGAAGAAAAAACATGAGGCAGAGCAACTTAGTTTTGAAGAAGATGATAGAGATATATGGCTAGACAGGGTAAATGGTAGGACTCCTCACCCGAGCAAGTACTCGAAGTCTCCTGGGGCTGAGGTTGGGATCTCCACACGGAGACACCCGGTGTACTGAACAGTACGTGCAGACTAGCTAAACAGCAAGCGTGCTCAATGTCAAGAGACAATCTCCAAAATGCATAATCATCAATGAGAGAAATGAGGTAGCCTCCTCTCTATTTATCTTGGGTGAGCCTCCCTCTCTCCTTGGCCCCACCATGCTTACTTTGCCTCTCTTTGGCCCACGCTGCCAACTCAACTGCGCTGGCTGGGCCCACGTTGTCTAAGTGTGTCACCCCTCTACGTTGTCACTTGACCCCCTTGGCCCCACCTTGACCACAACGTTATGTCTCCTAAGTGACTTTAGGGAGTGCGTTTTATCCTAAGTGAGTCATATTCTCTTTTCACCCACTTTATTTATATTTTAACTATATAAGGCAAAATTAATCAAAATTAATGTTTCCAATTAGCTATCACTAATTGGGAATATTACATTATCTCCCCAACATTGTGCTCTAATCTTGTGGAGAGATAGAGTTGTTAGTCAAGGCCCTGCTATGTGACAATGCTAGTTTATATGATGAGATGCACTGATATAAGTTGAGAAGATTTCTTATGAGATGGCTTACCATTCCGACTCCTCTTGTGAGAATTCTTCAATATGATAATCTTTGATTTCTGGTAGCATTGTATGTGCTCTAAGTCTCAAATTTTGCAAGGAGGCTTAGGCTCATGTATTCCAAAATACCCAGAGAGCATTTTGGGAAATTCCACCCAGATGGGGTTTTATTAAAATAATTAATTATTTTTAATGAGAGCCTAGTCTAAACTTAGGGAATTAAAATAATTAAAGTATATTAGACTTAGGGAATTAAAACAATTAAAGTATATTAATAGAACTGAGTGTGAAACTCCTAGAAAAGGACGGAAATCGAGTCAGTATGATCGAATCTATTGATTATGTTTTAATCTGGGCCGTTGGTTATCTAACAAGAAGATTCTAAGAAGGACTTCGATGGGCTTTTGGAAAACACACCGAGTGAGTCTAGAGATAGATTTCTCAAGTGAGCAATGTAGAGCAACCGGAGAGATCATCAAGTTGATTCGATTGCAGTGAGGGGCAGTGATAGTTCCGGTTGGAAAATATTTCCTAAGCCGGGAATACATCGCAGAGAAGGTAGAGTAGAGGATGCAGAAGAGGAGCATAGGGGCTACGTTGGGTAGCGTAGAGCCACGCATAGGCAGCACTGAGCCTCTTAAGACATCCGCAATTTTGCTGAGGGTCAGTCAGATCCAGTGCCAGAGTGCCGGGGTGTGAGACTAGAGGGGTAGAAGATCAACATCCAGCCAACAGAACGACCAACAGAAGGAGGTGACCTAGTCCCCAGCCAGAGTGACGCAGATCTGTGCAGAGGCAGCGTGGGGCTGTCCAGTTCAGTGTTGGGTCAGTACCGGATCTCCATTGTTAGTGTGAGGTAATCCTCACTAATTCATTGTTAGTCAGATTCTCTATGGATAGCCAGATTTGGGCATCCATTGGTATTTAGGAAAACTTCTGCTTAATAATACAAACCCTCAGCTGCTGCATTGGTTTTCCCGCATTGGGTTTTTCCGGGGACTTAATCCAAAACTAACGGTGTCAGGTGTGTTTAATTTTCTTGCTCAGATCTTGTTTTTGCATTTATTTTCCACAGTGTATTTAGTGAAGGTTGCAGTGTATTTGCTTCAGTATTTACTTGTAGAACACAATAAATTGTTGAGTTTTTTGAGTGTTGGGGTACCATTAGATGTGCTTTAGCTCCCAAAATTTGTGGAGGGACTAGAGTACATAAGATCTCCAAGTCACAAAAAGGGATTTAAGAAATTCAATCCAGTTTGGGAGATCATTAATTAATTAATATTTTTAATTAAGGACCCTAAGTGTAACTTAAGAAAATTATAATATTAAAGGTAATTAATTTAAACATGTGATGGAAATGACTTAAGTCACACGGATCAAACTTTCTTTTAATTTGAGCCATTGATTCAAAATTAGACCATGGTCGTTGGTTTCCCAACGAGAAAGTATAAAGGAAAGGCTTGGGGTCAGTTGGAGAACACAACTTCGGAGGCAGAGCACTGAGACTAAGTTGAAATTCTAGGGCAGGTTTGCTAATAATTTTCTGAAGTGTTTCAGCTGCAGCAAGGGGTAGTATTGGCAAAGGGGATGATCTGATCCCAGTGCCAAGTATCAGCAAGAGACAGAGAGGCAGCATCAAGAGTAGCGCAGAGAAGCAGGGGCAGCAGCAGCAGCTGCGTAGTGTAGAGGGCTTCAGCCGCTACGCAGGCCCAGAAAGGGCAGCGCTAAGCCAGCAGGAGGCCCCCAAGGTTACGCAGAGGCCATCCAGGGCAATGTAGGGACTGCGTCACCTAGTCTGGGGTTACGCAACCCTCTTTAGGCTAGCGTAGAGGCACACAGAGGCTAGCAGGGCTGACGCAAGTAGCTTTAGGGGCAACGCTGGGGCTTCTAGAGGCAGAAAGTGGCTGATTCCTGTAAATCCCGTTTGAGCGTGTGGATCAGTCAAGTTTTCAGTCTCCAGAACAATAGGTACTACTGCAGATCTATTTTTTCTCTGTCGGGTTAACCAGTGAGGTGCCCAGATTTGCTGTGTTCAGAAACTACTTAATAATATAAATCCTCCAATACCCAGAAGATCGGTTTTCTCACATTGGGTTTTTCTGGGGACAGTTGTCTATAAAATATTGTGTGTTACTTTGTCTGTGTGCATGTATTCTGTTTTAGATCTGAATCAATGAAAGTCTGTTATGTGTTTTCGTCAATGTTAATTTGAAATTTCAGCATTAATAATGTGTTTAAGAGAAGTATAATCAGAATTAACAGTAGGGTTTCTGCATAAAGTAATATTTAGAAACTTTCACATAAATAACTTGTATAATTTGTCAAGTAGGAGAAGTAATATCAGTTTTTTGCAATAGGATTCCGAGACTAGAAAATTTCATATGGTATCAGAGCAATGCAGGTGAAGCAAGAGAGTAGATCGAAAGAACTCAGCATTGAAGAGAAAGAGGGAGATTGAATAGCTGCGTAGGCAGAAGATCGAATCCCTAAGGGATTGCGTAGTCCAGGCCAAGAGGGCAAGATTCTCTAGGAAAATCTCTCTCTGAGTGAGTCAACGGAGAGGTAAGATTTCCAATTCGTTATTTGTCAGCGGCAGAGGGAGCAACACAACAGGAGATTCAGCTCAAAGCAGTCTACTCGTGGGACACAATTTTTCTGTGTTGAAAAGTGTAACTAGGTTCGGTCTTCATAATGACTTGTAATTATGAATTTATTTAATGAAGAAGACAAAGATAATAAAATGTATTTTGTAATGCTTGCCTCATGGGTTTCATGAGCAAGGAGTTTTTATTATAGTTCAAAGACTTATTCTTGATGTATTTAGGATTTTTTCATCTTTTCATATATATGTAATTTAGAGTCATGTATATGAAGTAATGTTACACTTGTAAACGACAATTATTGATGTAATTTGTATGCTAGAAGACCTTGTCAATATGCTCCTTGAAGTCGGCTCAAATGTGTTGGGGACACTCCTGTGAAAATTTCTAAATCGAAATCCAACTGCAAGGACTGATATTATTTCTTCTACTTATCATCCCAGTAACAAGTTATTTACAAATATTACGTCAGTAAATATCGAAATAAATTCTACTGCAACCTTTACATAAGTGACCCAATGAGTTGTTTGTACAAGGTGTGGTCCACCTCCTAGTCTCCTGATGCATCTATCTTCTTCCAGTTGGTTATCATGGGCATTGCCATGGGCCGACAATCTTGCATCCTCGACCTCCTCATAATTTTTGTGGCATATCTTCCTTGTCCTAGGAAGATATCTCCATTTTTCTTCCATACCTCCAACCTTAGAAAATAATGCATTAACCCCAAATCATTCATGTTGAATTCTGCTTCCAAATTCTTCTTACAGTCCTTTATGAGCCTAGATGATTCTGTAAGGAACAAATAATCTACATATAGTACTAGAACTAGTGGCTCATTATCTACCATCAAATAGTAGATATTGGGATCTGCATCACTCTTGACAAATCCCAACTATTGCAAGTAGTCGTCAATCCGACCATACCATACTCTGGGTGCCTGCTTGAGCGCATATAGGTCTTTCTTCAGTCTACATACATGAGATTTCTTCTCATGGGTTTCAAAGCCTTCCGGTTGTTCTATGTACACCTCCCCTTCTATCACCCCATTCAAGAACGTTGTCTTGGCATCCATTTGGTAAATTTCCCATTCCCTCTGCGCTGCTAAGGACATAACAAATCTGATGGAGGTGTATCTGGCAATAGGGGCGAAGGTCTCCTCATAGTTAATTCCCTCCTTTTGCGAATATCCCTTGGCCATGGACCTAGCCTTGTGTTGATTTTTGGTAGCATCGTAAGTGCTCTAAGTCTCAAAATTTGTGGAGAGGCTTAGGCACATGTATTCTAAAGAAAGCAAGAATCGTTTTTGGAAATTCCACTCAAAATGTGTTTTATTGAAAAAATTAATTATTTTAATAAGGACCCTAAGCCTAAAATTAGGGAAATTAAATAATTAAAGGGTATTAATAAAACAAAGTGTGAATCTTCTAGAGAACATGGATCAAGTCAAGTTATAATCTTAGCCGTTGATTGGAAATCTAATCTCGGCCATTGATGTCTCAACGAGAAGACTATAAAGGAAGGTTTGAGGGTCATTTGGAAAGACACACCGAGTGAATCTAAGTGATCGATTTTCTGAAGTGAGCAGTGCTCAGAGGAGAATTCGATCTAAGTGATTCCAGCGCAGAGAGGGGCAGAGATAGCTTCCGGAGAGAGTGATTTTCTCAGCCGGAGAATCATCAACAGAGAGAGGCAGAGAGAGATCCAACAGACCCAGGGCAGAGCCAGAGAAGCCGACACAGATCCAGCGCAAAGCCACGCAGGGCTACGTAGAGGCCAAGAGGTTTTCCAAGATTTTGTTGTCGGATTAGTTTAAGAAGCTGGGAGTCAAGGTGTGAGACCGGTAGGTTGAGATCTGAGATCCCGGGAGGAAGATCGATCTATTTCCTGGGTGACACAATGCCTAAGAAGTCACTAAGAAGAGGCAACGACCTCCAGGGGCACCTCATCCATCATCCAGATCAGCCGGGAAATTCCAGTGATTGAGGTAAAACTCACAATTTTTCTATTATTATTTCTCTCTCTGTAATTGAATAACCCTTGGAGGTATTCAGAGATGTATTCAGAAATTGCTACTGCTTAATATAATCAAATCCTCAGACCTGCTGCACTGGTTTTCCCACATTGGGTTTTTCAGGGACTTTCATCCAAAATAACGGTGTCCTATGTGTATTTTTCTTTGCTCAGTTTCCTTGTTTTAGATTCATATTTAATTAAGTGTAGGTTGCTTCAGTAATTTACTTCAATGTTTTAAGAAGTAATATGAAATAATTTTGTAATGTAATTTACAAAGTGGGTGAAGTAGATTTAGCTGGTTGTAGTAGGATTTCCTGAGATTGTTAGATCTAGGAATTTTCACATGGTATCAGAGCCAAGTTGATGTGAAACAAAAAGAGCAGATCTAGCACTGAAGCGAAGGCCGAATTGCTACAGCACCAACAGATCGAATCCCCAGAGGGATTGTGCAATTCTAGCCAGAAGGGCTGAATTTTCGAGGTGATCTCTCTCTAAGTGAGTCGACAAAGAGGTAAGTCTTCCAGATCAAAATCTTGCGAAGGTATAGGGAGCAGCACAGAGCCTTCATGCAGAGCCATAGGGACGCAGTATTTCTGCAAGCAATTGTTGGGCAGAGAAGCATAAGAGGAAGAAGAAGAGCACATAGTGAGGGAATTCTTCCTCATTGAGTTCCTTGCCGAGGAATTCATTTTTTCTCATTTAATGTGCAGCAGAGGAGCAACAGACTTACCAGCTCCATTAGGGAGTGCGTAAGCCAGCCTATAAGCTACGCAGTAGGGAGAAAGAGGGAGTAATTCAACAATTTTCGACTGAGATGGCATCTCGTGGACTTAGAGATCAAGACCAGTTGGAGGGATCCTCTAACTACGTGATCTAGAAGGAAAGAATCAAATTCCTTCTCGACGAGTATGATCTCAAGGCGTTCGTAGATAACGTGGTTGTTGTACCTACAGATCCAGATCAAAATAAAAAGTACAAGTCTGATATAGCAAAGGCCAAGAGACTTATCCTTGATGGTGTCGAGGATCATATAGTCTCTCATATAGCTGGCAAGAACACAACTAGGGAGATATGGGAGGCCCAGTCCGTGTTATACGAAAGAACTTTCGAGCAACGGAAGATGTACTTGGAACAAAAGCTTCGGATGATCCAGATGCAAAGGGGGAGTGCATCGCTCCGTTCCTAACGAGACTTTATAAAATCCGTGATCAGTTGGCAGCCGTGCAATCTACCCCAACTCCTACAAATATGGTAAGGTTGGCCCTTAACGCAGTCACTGAGGAGTGGCAAGTTTTTGTCCAAACTATCTTAGGTAGGGCAATGCTACCTAGTTGGGAGTCAATGTGGGCAACTCTTCAAGAGGAGGAGCTGAGAAGAGATCTAGTCAAGTGAAAACTTGACGGTAGTAGCGGGAGCGGATCGAAGAATCCGGAGGAGGAGGAGAATGCATCCCTCGCATCGAAGGGACAACAAGGGAAACATAAGCAAAAGAGAGATGTTTTGTTGGTGAAGTGCTTCAGATGTGGCGAGATGGGCCACTTTGCATCGCAGTGTCCTCTGAAGAAAAAGGACAAGGATGAGAAGCACAATCCGAAGGTTACAACCACGAAGATTGAGGAGGATGAGTATGCCATGAGTGGCCATGCATCTCCAAGAGGGAGATGGGGTGACATGGAATTGTAGTTCACCTTCAACTTCAGTTGGGCAGGATCCTTGAGGAGCCCACCTCTTGGATCACAACCTTGCTACGGGTGCCCATGATCAGTAGTAGCGGGATGGAGGAGTCTTCAGTTGGAGCAAAGGAGTGATGAAGCGACAGATGCATTGGGTAGCGGTGCCAACTTCTGAGCAATGCAAAGCAAAGTAGCAGCAACGCATTGCAGAGCAGTAACAACGCAGTGCAAAGCAACAAAAACGCAGTGCAGAGCAGCAACAATGCAACGCATCAGAGGGACAACGCAGTAGCTATTAGGTGTCAGATCTTTAGCACCAAGGTACATCCATTGAATGCTTGTTCATTTTTTGGGTGGTTTTTAGTTGCTTGTCTCAACAGCTGGCAGTGGCAGTGCTGGCAGGATAACAGATGTAGCTCATGATAGGGAGTTGTAGTATGAATGCAACAATAGTTGTGGCAGTGTCTTGAGTAGTGGTACAATTGCAGCAACATCGCAGTGGTTGATGGATAGCGTGTCAAACATTAGCAACACAGAGAGGATGGTTCAAGGTCAGAGCAATATGTAGCAGGCATGTTGTTAGAGCACTTTCCTCGCTAAGAGGGAGTTTGATTTTTGGTAGCATTGGAAGTGCTCTAACTCTCAAAATTTGTGGAGAGGCTTAGGCACATGTATTCTAAAGAACCCAGAAATCGTTTGTGGAAATTCCACTTAGAATGTGTTTTATTGAAAAAATTAATTATTTTAATGGAGACCCTAAGTCTAAACTTAGGGAAATTAAATGTTAGGATATTCCGACACAGAGGAAATAGTTAAGAATAACTTAGTCTAGTGTAGAGTTAGGTAAAGTGTGTTTCTTTACCATGTACATTTGTAACTTATAATTTGACGGTCACGATTTGTAGTGATCCAATGGTTATCTCTCACCTCGGTATTAACGACACTTGATCCGTGGCTTAACACCCAATTGGTTCATGATCTGTATTTAAAGAGCATGGAGGGTCATTTGTCCGGTAAACGTTTATGAGAGAAACATATGTAACTTTTCTTTTTATATTAATAAATTGCCTGAAGTGGTCGCGTTGGCTCAGGCTGTGGACTATTTCCCTCTTTGAGGGTTTTAACCACGTGATTATATTGGTGTATTGATTTGTGATCTGTTTGTGAGCAGTGACCTTTGGTTCTTGATCTAAGGAACTTACCCTGTAAATTCCTACATGGTATCAGAGCTATTTTGAGGGCCGCATCCGTTGTTGATCAAAATCCGAAGCCAATTTGACTGCATGTGAATTCCATTCTGTAGATCTACTATTTCTGAACATTTTTGGGCTTGGAGAACTGCTCTGTTGTTTCCGGAGCGTCTGTTACAGTGAGGAACGACTTTCGTTTCATGCGAAAAGGTTTCCGGCTGCCCAAGTTATGACAGTTTAGATCTAGAGGTATAAAGCATCTATTTTGCAGTTATATTAATGGCCAAATTGTCCTCAGACACGTAATTTTATTAATCATAAAAAAACAATGACATTGGAATTTTGCAAGAGTTTACACCCGAACAACACAATCACTCTTGCAATGAGCTATTTATAAGCTCAATGTCCTAACTTCCACTAATTTTGAATCACTTATTAAATAACAAGTGTCCAATTACATTAAATGAGCTTCTAACTATTCTACTAACTTTACTCCTAACTTAGAGCCTAGGAAACAACTCTTTTCTAGAGTCCTATTTTTTAATAACAAATTTCTATTTCTAAATATCTCAAATATTTATTAAATATTCTAGAATAATAATTATTAATTTAATATCTTAAATTAATAATTATTTTATTCAAACATTATAACCTATGATAAAATTTATTTTGGATCATCTAACATTCCCCCCTATGATCCAAAGATACATTACAAAAAATACCAAATTCATCCCTGAACTTAGTAAATTTTATTCTGCCAAGAGGTTTTGTGAAAATGTCAGAGGTCTGATCTTCTGAAGGGAAAAACACTGGCTTGATGATGTCCTTTGCAATGAGAGATCTGATATGATGATACTTGGTGTCCACATGCTTTGTCTTTGAATGGAAAACTAGATTCTTGGCAAGCTTTATTGCTGATTGATTGTCGATGAATAATGAAGTAGCTTCTGCTGGAGGAATTCCCAAGTCGTGTAAAACTCGACGTAACCAAACAATCTCACATGCTGTTTTCCATGCTGAAATGTACTCTGCTTCTGCTGAAGAAGTGGCCACTGTAGTTTCCTTCTTGCAACTCCAGGAAACTGCAGCTGACCCCATGTTCATTAAATAACATCAATACTGCCAGCAAAGTCGGCATCTGAAAATCCACCAAGTACAAAATTTTTAGTCTTTTTGTAAAGAAGACCAAAATCTTTTGTTCCTTGGATATATCGAAGAACTCTTTTGGCTGCATTCCAGTGGCTGTCTAGTGGTTCCTGCATAAAACGTGAAAGAATACTGCATAAGATAGATCAAGACGAGTGGTTGTCAAATAAATCAAGCTGCCAATCAACTGTCTGTAAGTCGTGCTGTCCACTTTTCCCCCCCCCTTCAAATTTTGAAAGTTTTAAGTTTTGTTCCATAGGGGTAAGGACAGGCTTACAATCCTGCATTCCAAATCGCTGAAGAATTTATGCTGCATATTTACTCTACGAAATGAAGCTCTGATGTGGACGTTGGAATACTTCAATTCCAAGATAGTAGTGAAGTAGTCCCAAATCTGTCATCTTAAAACCTGTATGTAATTCCTTTTTCACCTGTTCAATGTGATCATCATTGTTGCCCGTGATGATCAAATCATCGACATACATAATGAGAATGACCAGATATTTTCCTTGTTGGTGCACATACAAAGTATCATCAGATTCACTGCGATGAAAACCAACTTTGCGAAGGTATTCATCCATTTTTGCATACGAAGCGCAGGGAGCTTGTTTTAATCCATATAAAGCCTTGATTAATTTGCAGACTTTATGTTCTTGCCCTTCAACTTCAAACCCTGGTGGTTGTGTCATATATACATCTTCCTATAAGTCCCCGTTGAGAAAAGCGCTTTTGACATCCATTTGATGAACTTTCCACCCTTTCTGAGTAACCAATGCAAGTGTTAATCTAATGGTGTCCCATTTAGCTGTAGGTGCAAAAGTTTCTTCATAATCAATGCCTTCCTGTTGTGCAAAACCTTTAGCGACAAGTCTTGCTTTATACTTGTCAAGTTCACCATTTTGGTTGTACTTAACTCTGTAAACCCATTTGCATCCTATGGGTTTAACATTTGGAGGACAATCAACCAGTTTCCAAGTGTGGTTATCAATTACTGCTCTATATTCATCAATCATGGCTTGTTGCCATTCTTTATGTTTGTCTGCTTCTTTGTATGTGGAAGGTTCAGTAAAATCATGTGCTAGCAAGGCGAAAGTTGCTTCACTTCTGCGTTTCTATCTTGTTCCTGTTTTATTTTGTTCATCAGGCTTTACATCTTTCAATAGTTGAACTGCCCATTTTGGAAGTTGTTGCTCACTTGTTTGAGATTCTGAGAAGTT
This sequence comes from Pinus albicaulis, assembly GCA_034641835.2. Lineage (NCBI taxonomy): Eukaryota > Viridiplantae > Streptophyta > Pinopsida > Pinales > Pinaceae > Pinus > Pinus albicaulis. The sequence goes on along the minus strand of CM076582.1, from coordinate 435,111,283 downwards.
CCCATTATTGTAAAGGGGATTAATGTAAACTGATGTTCGTCGTTCAGCTGGTGAATCTGGAGAATCACTGTCAGAAGAACTACTGCTGCTTGGAGACGCTGATGAACTGCTAGAAGACCCAGATGATTTTGTTGAAGTAGATGGACTTGATGACTCATCTTCAGAGGAAGGAAAATCAAGTTCATACCAATTTGGTGAAGTTGGTTGACTTTGCATATTTCCTTTCCTTTTACTGCCCTTAGTTTCTAACTTGTGAAGAAGATTTTCGATTTCTTCAACACTTTTACTTTCTGTTTCATCAAAAATGACATCCCTGCTCACAATAAATTTTCCATTGGTCAAAAGACGATACCCTTTCTTTTCATCTGAATAGCCAATCATGATGCATTTCAAACTTCTTGAATCAAGCTTAGTTCGCTTTTCTTTAGGAACTAAGGCATAACAGATGGATCCAAAAACTCGAAGATGTTTAACTTTAGGTTTGAAACCAAACCAAGCTTCATAAGGGGTGATTCCTTCTAAAGAAGCAGTTGGAGATCTGTTTCTTAGATAGACAGTTGTATGGATTGCTTCCGCCCAATATGTTGGACTTAACCCTTTGAAAGTTAACATGGATCTCGCCATGCCTAACAATGTGCGATTCATCCTTTCTACGACTCCATTTTTTTGTGGAGTGTAAACATTTGTAAGATGCCTTCTGATGCCATTTTCACTGCAATAAGTTTTGAATTCATTTGAGTTGAATTCTCCCCCATTATCTGTCCTGAGAGTACCTATCTTTTCTTTGACCTCATTTTCAACAAGTTGTCGAAAAATTTTAAACTTCTCAAATGCTTCTAACTTGTTTTTCAAGAAGTAAACCCAAGTCATTCTACTGAAATCATCAATAAATAGCAAGAAATATTTGCAACCACCTAATGAAGTTTGTAGTGGACCACACACATCACTGTGAACTAGTTGCAGCAGCCTGTTTGCGCGCCATGTACTTGTTGGAAAACTTTCTCGACTCTGTTTGCCATAAATGCAGGCTTCACATTTTGCATTTTCCTTGTTGAAAGTTGGAAGTCCTTTAACCATCCCTTGTTTCTGCAATTGAGAAAGACTATCAAAATTCAAATGTCCATATCTTACATGCCATAATCTTATAGGTGAAATTCCTGTAGTAACTGCCCCTACAAAATCAGAATGCCTTGGAATAACTGTTCCTTTCATCCTTAACAGTTTTCCATCTTCATATCCTGTCATCACTGTTTGGAAGTTCTGTTTGACTGAATTAATCTTAACTAAGCCATATTCCATAATTATTTGATGTCCTACTTGTCGAATCATGACCAAAGACAACAAATTTTTCTTAAAGGTGGGTACATACCACACATTGGAAATCAATTTTTCTCCAATGTCAGGGAGAAAAACTTTGACTGCACCTTTTCCATAAGGCGTATGTTTTGTATCATCTGCTAGAAAGATGGAATTAAGATGGCACTCTTGAAAATTCCAAAAGAAATCTTGTCTACAGGTCATGTGCTGAGTTGCTCCTGAATCCAAAATCCAAGCATCTTCATAATCACTCTTAATATAGGAGGAAAGTTGGATTGCTGGTGAAGAAGTGAAGACATATTCAGAGTCATTATCATCTTGATCTTGATCATTTGCAAATTGTGCTGAAGGCTGCTGAAACTTAGAAATTTTATTGATAGATGTGCGACAATCTGAAGCATAGTGACCAACTCTGTTACATCGCCTGCAAACAATTTGACTCAAATCGGTGCCTCTTCCTTGAGACTATCCTTTGCCTTGAGACTGTCCTCGACCTCTGCTTTGTCCTCTGTTTTGAGATTGTCCTCTCCCTGGATTCTGTCCTGTGCCTCTGTTTTGATTGTTGCCTCTGCCTTGAGAATTGTTTCTGCCTGAATTGGAGCTTCTATTGGAGTTGTTTCCTCTGTGTTGACTGCGACCACGACCTTGCACTGCTTGATTTTGATTAAAATTACCTTTTCCTTTGTTTCTGGAATTATCAGCTGAGGAGTTGCTAGTACTGGCCTCTGTGAAAAAAACATCTTCACCAACTTTATTTTTCTTCCCAAAAGTTTTATCATGTTGAGTCAACATTTCGCAGAGCTCATCAAAATTTAGCTTTTCTAACTTTCCAGTTAGTTGTAGAGTTTCCAAAAAATGTGTGTAGGAAGAAGGAAGCCCAGCAACTAAAATTGTGACCATAAAACTATCATCTACTGCTTGAAAACCAGCATTAACAATTTCCTGCTTAATATTCTTAAGTCTGGAGATGTATTCAAGAATATCTCCTTCTTCAGTCAATTTTTGATGCAACAATTTTAATTGTAGGTCAACTCTTTTTGATTGAGGCTGAGTATCAAACAACTCTTTAAAAGTTCTCAAAGCAGACCAGGCATCTTTAGCATTTTCGATATGGACATACATTTCATCATTGACAGAAGATTTAATGAGAGCTAATGCTTTGGAATTTTTAACTTCCCATTTTGCTAGTGCAGCTGCATCTATAGGTTTATTTGGCTTTACATCTCCATCACAAATATCATGCCATAGTTCATTATAAACAAGAGTGCTTTCGATGAGGCGTTGCCATGTTTTGTAAGATTTTGAGTCTTCAAGTTTGTCGGAATCAGAAAAGAAATTAATCAACTTAGACATTGTAGTGTTTAAAACTTCCCACCACGAATCAAGCTCCAAAAAATATCAACATGTGCAACACAACAGCAACACACGACGCAAAAAACGAACTATCGAGGCTTGGCCTTGACCCTCGAATAGTCGTTGAAACAGGAGAAAAATGACTGAGCTTTGCACTTGGCTCTAGTCAATTTCTCAAATATTTACAAGGCAACTTTCAAAATTTGACTTATACAATAGTGCTCTTGCACAATCTGGTAAAAAAAAGTTACCCCCCCCCCCCGCTCCCTCAAAGTAAAATTACTTTGAGTTACAATATCACTCCAGAAACAAATTACAAAAAAAACGCCTTATTACTCCAAAAAATTACATAACCTTATTACTCCAACAAGTTACAAAAATCCTTATTACTCCCAAAAAAAAAATAAAAATATATTACAATACTCTTCAAAAAGTGCTACGGCACCTTATGATTTAATATCGAACACACAAAAAAAAACAGAGCGATTTTCACAATTGTTGACCAACAAAAGAGAGGCCACCTTTACTTGGCTTAAAACCCATATGCGGAAGCAAATTCCTTTTTCACTTTAAACAATGTTAAAGACCCTTCTGAAATATAATACTTGCCGTTTCAAACAGTCCTTTAAAATTTCGGGAATAATGGTTAAATCTTCGGCAATGTATATCTGGATTAAGTTCGATAAAACAAAACCATTCTCAGCTCCAAGGTGACGCGAAATCAGTGGTTTGGTCATCCAAAACCACGAATCTGCGAACTTTGTTTAAGTTGCCTTTAAACACAGTTTCTCACCGGATGTTGCTACGTTTTCAACACACGATTTCATACAACTGTGGTTTCAGATCATATGACTCCAACGCATTTCTGCAACATCTATTCGATCTTTGCCGCAGCTCAACTAGTTGCATGCAACCACACGCTCGATCTCAACAATTCTAGAACAACACCATGAAATCAAACGCCGCACAATGGTATTACGCAATCATTTGCTGGTCAATTCAATGGAGTTGAGTTTTCCAAGAACTGGTAGAGCGGAATCCTCCTCATATCTACTGCAACATTACCATACCTCTGATACCACAATAATGGCCAAAGTGTCCTCAGACACGTAATTTTATTAATAAAAAAAAAACAATTACATTGGAATTTTGCAAGAGTTTACACCCGAACAACACAATCACTCTTGCAATGAGCTATTTATAAGCTCAATGTCCTAACTTCCACTAATTTTGGATCACTTATTAAATAACAAGTGTCCAATTACATTAAATGAGCTTCTAAATATTCTACTAACTTTACTCCTAACTTAGAGCCTAGGAAACGACTCTTTTCTAGAGTCCTATTTTTTAATAACAAATTTCTATTTCTAAATATCTCAAAGATTTATTAAATATTCTAGAATAATAATTATTAATTTAATATCTTAAATTAATAATTATTTTATTCAAACATTATAACCTATGATAAAATTTATTTTGAATCATCTAACATATATTTGTTAATAGTTCTGCTTATTTCGGTTTTTTTTCTGTTTATTTTCGGTATTAAGGTTTTATTTATTTGCCGGATCTATACCCTCTTCTCTGTGTATGCTCTTTGTTGTGCGCTGCATGCGATCTCGGCAAATCAGAAACATGAAAAAGGGTTTGTTTGCTACGCATGCTCTTTCCCCGCATTTTTGTGCGATCTCAGGAAATCAGAAATAGTGAAAAAAGTGATAGTTGCCGGTAAAGCTAACCGAAAATCTAACATTCTGCTGCAAAGCTTTGCATTTCATTTTTTTTTCTCGGTTTTTTGTGTTTTTTTGTGCAGGAAAAAGGCACGCATACCGAAGAGTAAACTAACCTTCCTCCTTTTCATACAATAACGTGATCCTTTTACTATCTCACTTGGTGAGGGGTTAGTTTATGAGAATAGAGGTATTGCGTTCAAGTCTTATTCTCAAGCTTCTTTTGTAAAAAGTTTTTGTTAAAAGGGGCAGATTTTTTTTTAAGAAGGCCGCACTTCATCTCATTCCCGTAACTATTCGGCATCTACAACTCAGATTTTTCAAAAGGCATGACTTCTTCATCCGGAAGCCATTTTTCGAGCCGTTTTTTTTAAACGACCTAATTTTTCGAAATTTTTCCATTCGAGCAGTTAGTTTCAGCTTTTCTCAACTTCAGTTTTAAAAAAAAAAAAAAAGAAGAAGAAGGAAAGTGCATGCCCGATTATTCTTAACAGCACCAATTATTTCCAATGGCTACCTCACATGGTAGATATACTTAGAAGTAAAGGGCTTTATAAAATAGCCACAGGACAAGAAACTAAATCTTCCAATGATGATAAAGCTGCTAAATGGGAAAATAAACAAGATCAAGCACGAGGGTTGATAGGGATGTCCATTGCTCAAGATCATCGATTTAATATCCTTGACATTGACACCCTTGATGAAGCCTGGAAAAACTAAAAACTGTTTTTGGCATTCAAAATCAAATTAGAGCCCACCAGCTTGAAAATGAGTTGCTTACTTTGGACCCCAATAATTTCTCCTCCATTGAAGATTTTTTGTCCAAATTTAAGACCCTCAGAATTCTTTTAGAAGGTTGTAAGATCAAAAAGGACGATGGTAGCCTCATCTATTGCATTCTTGCTAAGCTTGGCCCTACATACTCTGTATTTGTTTTTGCCTTCCATTCCACTAGAGAAGCCATCATTTCTTCAAGAACCACCTACAAGAATCTCTTTTTTTATTCTTTTTGCGATTCTTTGATAAGAGAACAAGAAAAACTTTTACACCTTGGTCTTATCACTACTGGAAACACTTCTAAGAAAGCCTTAGCAGCCCAACAACAACCATATCAAAAGAATCCCAAGAAGCAGTATCCTAAAAAATATGGTCCTAAACCAAACAAGGGCCCTAAGCAATTTCAGCCGCGAACTGAAAAATCAAATCACCAAAATAATTAGGCAAATCAAAACAAAGGGAAGAAGACAGATAGACATTGCAACTTTTGCAATTGAGATGGCCATATAGAGTCCAAATGTTTTAAGAAGATGGAAGCCTTAGAAGCAACAATGAAGAAGCACAACATCAATTTAGAGCACTCTTCACCTTCATCTTCAGGCATGGCATTTTCTGCTTGTGGTTTTCAAGCCTCAAGATCTGGTTATCCATTAAATGTATCTTCTTCTTCTCCTTCTCATGAGTGGCTCATTGATTCTGGAGCTTCTTACAACATGGCTAAAAATAAATCCATGTTTTCTTCTTTAAATGATTGTAACACCAAACATATTTATGTTGGTGATGATAGATCTCTTAGTGTTGTAGGATCTGGAACTATTCATCTAGATAATGCTCATTTTAATGATGTACTATGTGTTCCTACCTTGTCATGCAACCTTCTATCTATTTATCAAATAACTCATTCAGGTGAAGGGAAAATAGTAGAATTATCACCTCATGATGTTGTAAGCAAGGACCTCAAAGATCCTAAACATATTTTAGCTACTGGCATTGCTGATGATTCCACAAGGTTGTATAAGTTTGACAACTTTGGTTCATCATGTCTTCCCTCTGTTTTTGTTGCTCATAATGATGATATGAGCAAACTTTGGCATGAGCGATTTGGTCATTTAAACTATCGCTCTCTTCAAACTCTATGTAAGGAAAATATGGTGACGGGCCTTTCTATGGTATCTTGCCGAGATGGTGTTTGCTCCGGATGTGTACTCGGAAAACATCATCGGGATAGTTTTGACAAACATGCCTCTTGGCACGCTTCAACCCCTTTGCAACTTGTGCACAGTGATTTATGTGGTCCACTTCCTATTGTTTCTTTCTCTGGTTGCAAGTACTTCTTAAATTTCATTGATGATTTTTCCAGACGCACTTGGGTATATTTCTTAAAACTCAAGAGTGAAGTTTTTAACATGTTCTTGGCCTTTAAGGCCTTTGTTGAGAAACAATCTAGACATCAAATTCTTAAGTTAAGATCAGATAATGGCAGAGAATATGTTAACAACAAATTTATCAACTTCTGCACTGAGTATGGCATTCAATTGCAACATAGTGTTCCATATACTCTACAACAAAATGGTGTAGCTGAAATGAAGAATCGCATCTTAAAAGAAATGGCTAATTGTATGCTTCAATCTAAAGGACTTGGTCTCAATTTTTGGGCAAAAGCCATTAACTGTGCAAATTACATAGTAAATCGCACTCCTACTAAGGTTTTAAAGAATATAACTCCAGAAGAAGCTTAGAGCTCAATCAAACCAGATGTAAGTCACTTTTGTGTTTTTGGAAGTGATGCTTGGGCCCATATTCCAGATGCGAAACATAAAGCCTTAGAACCTAAGAGTGAAAAATGTATTTTTGTTGGATATTTTGAAGATGTCAAAGGATATAGACTTCTTCAACCAAAATCCAAAAATATAATCATTAGAAGAGATGTAAAGTTTGATGAAAATATATTGGCCTACGAGCCTAGTTCAGTGGGTGTGCTACCTTTGGCTTGTGAGCCTAATTCGGCATATGTGCCACCTCTCTCTCTCTCTCTCTTCTATTTTTAATAGCATTCCTTCTAGTTTAGATGATGACAGCGAGGATGACAATCCTCCTCCACCTCTTGAAATTGTTCCTTATACTCCACCGCTTCTAAGATGGGTCCACTCTACTCAGGATGCAGCAGGTTCTCTTGCAGGTGACCCTGCCGATCGACGACGTACACATTCTCAGTTCGAAAGAGCTTCTTCCTTATTGGCTCAAGTTCTAGAAAATCCTGATCCAGAAACCTTTGAAGAAGCCTCCGGTCATCCAGCTTGGGATGAAGCTATGAATGAAGAATATCATTCCTTATTGGCGAATGATACTTGGGATCTTGTTCCTCTTCCAAAAGGAAGAAAACTTGTCAGATGCAGATGGGTTTACAAAACAAAGTTTGGACCAGATGGAAAAGTGGATAGACATAAAGCTTGTCTTGTCGCTAAAGGATTTTCACAAGTTGAAGGCATCGACTATACTGAAACCTTCTCCCCTGTTGCCAAAATGAATTCTATCCGCCTTGTTCTTTCCCTTGCTGCGTCCTTTAAATGGGAAGTCCATCAGATGGATGTTAAATTTGCCTTCTTACATGGAGATTTACATGAAGAAATCTACATGGAACAACCCCCTGGCTTTATCCAAAATGAATCTAGCCTTGTTTGTCACCTTAGGAAGTCTCTCTATGGTCTCAAACAAGCTCCTCGGGCTTGGTATGCCAAAATGGATAGATTTCTATTAGATAATGGCTTTTCTAGGTGTCATTCTAACAACACTATCTACACCAAGAAAGTGGGTAAGTCCTTCACCATCCTTGTTCTTTATGTTGATGATCTTATCCTTATTGGTAGTGATCCAAACCATATAAACCATGTGAAGTCTAGCCTCAAAAAGAATTTTGAAATGACAGACTTAGGACACTTGCATTATTTCCTTGGTATTCAAGTCTTGCAATCCAAGGAAGGCATTACCCTCTCTCAGTCCAAGTATGCCTGTGATCTTCTACACCACTTTCACATGGAAGATTGTAATCCTGCCCCTTCTCCCTTTCAATCTGGAGTAAAGCTTTCATTCAAGTGTACTACCCCTGAAGTTGATGCTACCTTATACCGTCAATTTTTTGGTAAAATTTTGTATCTAACCCATACCCGTCCTGACCTTTCCTTTGCCGTTGGTCTTGTCGCTTGGTTTATGCACCAACCTCATGAAAGTCACCGGAAAGAAGCTAAAAAGAATACTTCAATATATTCGAGGTACAGTTTAGTTCAGGATTCATTACAGTGCAAGAGCATCTCCCTTGTTGATTGGTTTCACTGATTTTGATTAGGCTGGTGACCCTGATGATCAGAAGTCCACTGCACGATATGTATTCACTCTTGGTTTAGGACCTATTACTTGGTCTTGTAAAAAAAAAAGTGCCATCTCCCTTTCTTCAGCAGAAGCAAAGTATCGTGGTGCACTTGAAGCCAGCAAGGAAGCCATGTGGCTTCGTCAGATCCTGTCTGAATTTGGTCTTCATCAGCAACATCTAACTACACTTTGGTGTGATAATCAGAGTGCCATTCAGCTATGTAAAGATCTAGTTTAGCATGAGCGTATGAAACACATTGAACTCCACATACACTTCATTAGAAAGCTCATTCATGATCGTGTTCTTGAAGTGAAGTATTGTCCGACCAATGATCAAGTAGCCAATATCTTTATGAAGGCTCTCACAGAAGCGAAGTTTACCAAACTTTGATCCATGCTTGGAGTTCAAGAAAGTTGTCATTAAGGGGGGATAGGCTCTAATGCCTCCTTCCTTCTCCTATTGGGTCACTTTTGTAAATCCTTCAATCCTATCCCAATTTGTTCTGAAGGGGGGATGTTAGGATATTTTGACACATAGGAAATAGGCTCCTTTTGTGTCACCTTTGTAAATCCTTCAATCCTATCCCAAGTTGTTCTTAAGGGGGGATGTTAGGATATTCCAACACATAGGAAATAGTTAAGAATAACTTAGTCTAGTGTAGAATTAGGTAAAGTGTGTTTCTTTACCATGTACATTTGTAACTTATAATCCGACGGTCACGATTTGTAGTGATCCGACGGTTATCTCTCACCTCGATATTAACGACACTTGATCCGTGGCTTAACACCCGATTGGTCCATGATCTCTATTTAAAGAGCATGGAGGGTCATTTGTCTGGTAACCGTTTATGAGAGAAACATATGTAACTTTTCTTTTTATATTAATAAATTGCCTGAAGTGGCCCCATTGGTTCAGGCCGTGGACTATTTCCCTCTTTGAGGGTTTTAACCACATGCTTATACTGGTGTACTGATTTGTGATCTGTTTGTGAGCGGTGACCTTTGGTTCTTGATCTAAGGAACTTACCCTGTAAATTTCTACATTAAATAATTAAAGGGTATGAATAAAACAGAGTGTGAATATTCTAGAGAACATGGATCAATTCAAGTTATAATATTACTCATTGATTGGAAATCTAATCTCGGCTGTTGATGTCTCAACAAGAAGACTATAAAGGAAGGCTTGAGGGTCATTTGGAAAGACACACGAGTGAATCTAAGTGATCGATTTTCTGAAGTGAGCAATGCTCAGAGGAGAATTCGATCTAAGTGATTCCAATGCAGAGAGGGGCAGAGATAGATTTTGGAGCGAGAGTGATTTTCTCAGCCGAAGAATCATTAGCAAAGAGAGGCAGTGAGAGATAAAACAGAGCCAACGCAGAGCCACGCATGGCTACGAAGAGGTTGTGCAGAGGCCAAGAGGGTTTTTGAGATTTTGTTGTCGGATTAGTTTCAGAAGCCAGGAGCCGGGGTGTGAGACCGGGAGGCTGAGATCGGAGATTACGGGAGGCAGATCGATCTATTGCCTGGTTGACATAGTGCCAAGAGGAGGTGACATAGAGGAAACGACCTCCAGAGGCACCTCATCCAACATCTGGATCAACTAGGAAATTCCAGTGATTGAGTGAGGTAAAACTCACAATTTTTCTACCAGTATTTCTCTCTTTGTAACTGAATAACCCTTGCAGGTATTCAAAGATGTATTCAGAAATTGCTACTGCTTAATAAAATCAAACCCTCAGATCTGCTGCATCGGTTTTCCTCCATTGGGTTTTTCCGAGGACTTTTGTCCAAAAATAACAATGTCCTATGTGTATATTTTTCTTTGCTTATTTTTCTTGTTTTAGAATCATATTTAATTAAGTGTAGGTTGCTTCAGTGATTTACTTCAATGTTTCAAGAAGTTGTGAAAATTCCTAGATTTGACAATCTTGGGAATCCTACTGCAACTATCTGAGTTTACTTCTCCAATTATGTAAATTACATTTACAGAATTAATTTAGAATACATCATGAATTATTGAAGTAAACTACTAAAGCATCCCACACTTAATTAAATATGATTCCGAGACAAGGAAATTGAGTAAGAAATCAATCACACATTGGACACCTTTATTTTGGATTAAGTCCTCGAAAAAACCCAATGCGGGAAAATCGGTGCACCAGATCTGAGGGTTTGTATTATTAAGCAGTAGCAATTTATGAATACATCATTGAATACCTCAAGGGTTATTCAGTTACAGAGAGAGAAATATTGGTAGAAAGAATTGTGAGTTTTACCTCACTCAATCACTGGGAAATCTGGCTGATCCAGACACTGGAAAAGTTGCCGCTGGAGGTCTCTGGGAAGTCATTGCATATGCCCCATTTCACCTCCTCTAAGCACTGTGTCACCCTAGCGAAGGATCGATTTGACTCCCAAAGTCTCAGATCTTGGCCTCCCGGTCTCACACCCTAGCTCCCGGCTTCTCGGTTTGATTTGATAGCTGAATCTCGGAAACCCTCTCAACCACTCTGTAGCCCTGCGTGGCTCTGCGTCAGCTTGTTTGGCTCTTCGCTGGCTATGCTGGACATCTCTCTGCCTCTCTTTGCTGATGATTCTCTGGCTAAGAAAATCATTTTCTCCGGAAGCTACTCTACTCTTCTCTACGTTGGAATCACTTAGATCTGATCTTCGTTCGAGCACTTGCTTCGTCAGAAGAATTTGGTCACTTGATTCACTCAGTGTATCTTTCCAAATGACCCTCAAGCCTTCCTTTATAGTCTTCTCGTTGAGAAATAAATGGCTGAGATTAGATCTCTAATCAATGACTAAGATTATAACATGAATTGATCTTTGTTTTCTAGATCATTCTCACTTTGTTTTATTAATACCTTTTAATTATTTAATTTCCCTAAGTTAGACTTAGGGTGCCCATTAAAATAATTATCTTTTACAATAACACATGAACCTAATGGAATTTTTACAAACGGTTTATGGGTTCTTTGGAATACCAGTGTCTAAGCCTTTCCACAAAATTTGGGGCTTAGAGCACTTTCAATGCTACCAAAAATCAACATAAGTAATCTGAAATAATTTTGTAATGTATTTTACAAAGTGGGTAAAGTAGATTCAGTTGGTTGCAGTAGGATTCCTGAGATCGTTAGATCTAGGAATTTTCACACCTTGTACTTCTCTATGTTGCTGTTTGTAGCATACTTGATCTTGTAGATCCACGTCGATCTTACCACTGATCTGTTCTCTGGTCTAGATAAAACTTCCCAAACATCATTTGTCATGATAGAATTGTACTCTTCTACCATGGCATCCACCCAAACTTGATGATGTATGACCTCCTGAAAGCTAGAGGGTTCTTCAACCTGTGCTACTAAGGCTTTGTATCTGTCAGGTTGTCCACGATGCCTTTGCTCAGTTCTAGGAGCTGCAACAAACTCCTCTGCGTCCCTTAGCGTCTGGTGTACTTCTCTACTAGTTCTTCCACTGGTAATGGGTGGCTCAATCAATTCCTCTTCTTGTTGTTCCATCTATTGTGAACTATCTTGATTTCCCTCACCTAAGGAAATACTAGTGCTGGTTACAATGCTTGATCCGGATGTCTGTCCACTTGCCGGTTCTTCCCCCTACTGCTACTGGACAAGAGGAACGTCCTCACACTGCCCTCTAGTAGGCATCTCTCGGGATTTCCTGAAAGCTCTGTCTTCCATGAACTTTACATCTCGTCTGACTACAATCTTCCCGTTGCCTGGAATGTAGACTCTGTATGCCTTCGAAGTCTCATTGTATCCTACGAGATACCCTTTTTCTGCAATCTAATCTAATTTACTCTGCTTCTCATCTGGAATGTGACAATACGCCACACTTTCGAATATCTTGAAATGACTCACTTCCGGCTTCTTCCCTGTGAAGACACTCTCAGGGGTTCTCTTGCCCAATGCTCTATGAGGAGTCCTGTTCTGGATATATACTGTTGTGTTGCATTCTTCTGCCCATAAGAACTTAGGCAGTTCCTGGTCATACAACATGGCTTTTGCTACCCCAACAATAGTTCTATTCTTCCTCTCTGCAACTCCATTATGCTCTGGATTATATGGAGTCATCCATTCTCTTTTGATGCCCTCTCTTGCGCATAATTCTGTGAAGTCCTTGTCAGTATATTCTCCACCATTATGTGAGCACAATACTTTTATCTTCTTCCCTGTCAGGTTTTCAACCAGAGCTTTGAATTCTCTGAACCGATCAAAGACCTCATCTTTGGTCTTTAAGAAGTAGATCCAAGTTTTCCTGGAGTGGTCATCAATAAAGGTGACAAAATATTCGCCACCACTAATACCTGTAGTAGACATTGGTCCACAGATATCTGAGTGTATGAGCCACAATACACTTTGTGCCCTATTGTTTCTTTTAGAATATGTTGCTTTAGGGTACTTCCCTAGTACACATCCTCTGCATACATCATCGTGCTTGGTACTTAAGACTGGAACTCTCGCAATAGTTTCTCTGAGTATTCTCAGAGCTCCATGGTGTAGATTTCCCATTCGTCTATGCCATAGCTCATTCAGGTCCTTTTCACCATTGAGATCGCTGCCTACCAGTGCCATTGGAGACTCGAGCTGCAACCTATATAGTCTATTGCTTCGAGTTCCAATCTGAGCCTTTTTTTTTCCAGCTTGGATATTTGACGTATACTTTCCTTCCAATGAAGTACACATCATATCCCTTGTCCTGCAACTGGGACGCTGAAAGTAAATTCATTTCCAATCCTGGCACATGCAACACATTCGTGGCTTGGAGTTTATCTCCTGCTTATGTTTGAAATGCTATGGTCCCTCTTCCTACTGGGGTACACTTCATTTTGTTTCCCATAGTAATCTGGAAGTTCATCCGCTCTTCTTGATAACTCGAGAAATATTCTCGTACTCCTGTCATTTGAGTTGAAGCCTCACTATCAATGTACCAATCATTCGCTGATGTAGAAGTCGACAAACAAGCAAATTCTTCTTCCAATTTGGAAGATAACTCAGAAATTTCATGATCTTCCATCGTGTTATTTCTTATCTGGAGGCCTTTGCAGAAAACCTGCGTGATCCCTCTAGGGTTCGATTTGCTGCTAATGCAGGACCGCGACTTCCCTTCAACATAGGCTCTTATGTACCCAATTAAGCTCTGATACCATGTGAAAATTTCTAAATCGAAATCCAACTGCAGTGACTGATATTATTTCTTCTAGTTATCATTCCAGTAACATGTTATTTACAAAAATTACTAAAGTAAATATCAAAATAAATTCTACTGCAACTTTCACAATTAAAATACTAAGACCAGATATAAAGAAATACAAGCACAAGAATGACACAATTATTTTTGGACAAATGTCCTCGGAAAAACCTAATGTGGGAAAACCAGAGCAGCAGATGAGGGTTTATTTATTATTCTTCTTCAGCAAAAATCTCTTGTACAAGGAACAATCAACAGGAATGAAGAGAAATCTCTGTGATAACACTAGAGAAATTTTTCTCAGAAATATAGATGAGAACTTGATCCTTGAGAGGCCCTGCTGCGTCCTCTGCATCAGTGCTGCATGAGGACTGCGCAATTCTGCGTCACTACACTATGTTGTCCCTAAGTTGCTTCTGCGTTGTCCCTTCTCTGCACTACGTCACCAGCTCTTGCACTCCCGACTGATGCTGATACCCTCTCTCTTTTCTCCACCTGCAACTCTCCCTCTGAATCCATTTTCTCTTGCCGAACTTCAGCAATTAAGAAAATCGATTTGCTGAGTCAATAATGATAAATCACCGACAATAGAATTCGTAGCTCTTTTCAAATCAAAAAGCAAATGTCCATCTACAAATATCTACAGCAACAACCAAGAAGAATGCCAACTTTGTGTCTTTCATATTGTAGATTTAGCGCTCCAGATCCCACGATTGAATTTTTAAATTTATGTCCTTAGAAGGGACCAATCATTGGAAATTATGAAATTGTGAGTGCTAGAACTTCCAATGGTAGAACTTCTTCTTCATATGTTAGTCCCAAACTGTCATGGGAGAAGTACTCTTCATGCCAAATCATGTGTGTTTATCTCATGCGAATAAACCCAAGCATTCTAGGGAACATTAATGGGGTTTCTCTCCCCTAAGATGGCGTTGCTTTTAATCATTGACACACTTTCCTTTGCTCATGACTACTTGCATTTTCTTGAGTGTTGGAAATACTGAGAGGGGGGTCAATCAATATTTCTTTTCAATTGTTATTTTTACAAGTTAGATCACTTATAATTAGAATACAAAATGAACAATAAGAATAAATACTTTTATGATCTTCTTGCAGTGAACCCTATCTGTATCTCATTCTTTGGCTTTTGATATTGCTGCTTGTTTTTGTTTTCTTTTTTATTAATCATGGTGCTTGTCCCTTCTCCCACGGGTCTTTTTAGGAAAGCTTCATTATCATCTTTAATGCCTGCCTTTTCAGAGTTTTTAATGGAAGCAACCTTATCTTCTAGTAACCTATTCTTTTCTTCTAACTTACTTCTAGTTGAATCAATCTTAGCTTCTAATATTTCACACTACAAGTCTCTCTCCTTGACAATTTCCTCCTTGTACTCTGTTAGGTCCCTATATTACTAGTATAGTACCTTATTGTTGTTAGTGTAACCCCTTTATTGTTATTATTGTACCCTTGTAACCCCCATTCTGTTATTATTGTGCCCCTAAATTATGATTGTTAGGTCGGCTAGGATTACATTGTGGCCCACTAGGATTACATTATGGCCCCATGGACTCCTATATATAGAAAGGAGGTTTTGTAAATTGAATCATCCAAGAATTGTTCATTCATGTAATGTATTGGAGGTTGCCCCCTCGAAGTGGCTCATTTCTAAGGCGTGAATATCTCTTTTCTTCTCTCTTGGGAGCTGGTTACACAACATTTGGTATCAGAGCTTTGGGATTCTAGGGTTTCGCTGCTCCAAACAGGTCATCGTGGCATTTTCGCTATAAATTTTTTTCTACGAAGCTTCAGAAGCTGAAATTTCTAGGGTACGAAGCTGAAATCTTGAGGAAGGTTGTCTAAAAATTTCAGATCTTGGTTCGCAATATTTGAGGATATATCATCTGTGGAAGTTAGGTATTTTTTCAGGCTCATAAACAGGTCATCGTGGAATTTGCGCTATAAAATTTTTTGTACGAAGGTTCAGAGTCTGAAATTCATATGGTGCGAAGCTGAAATCCTGAGGAAATTCGTCAAAAAATTTCAGAGCTTGGTTCGCAATATTTTTGGAGATATGATCTGTGGAAGGTAGTGATTTTTCAGGCTCCTGAATTGCATCTAAAAGAGGTGATCGTGGGAAAACTTCAATAACTCTCTCTCTGGGCATTGGATTGAAGTGCCGTAAAAATTGGTCGCAAGTACACAGACTGAAGTTTCTGGGCTATCAATTTCAGAGACAAAGGACAAAACAGTGACACGTGGCAAGTCGTACAAGTTCGCTCTACTAAACCAGTCCAAAATTAGGTCATTGTGGGAGATTGGACACAACTTTGTCTTGGAGAATCCAAATCAGGTCAGACCTGTGGCATTTGAAATAAGCTTCAGAGATCTACTACAGGGCTGAATTTCAGATATCGAAGATTTTCAACTACAGAGATAATTCAATTTCAATATCGAGCTCCTAAAAGCTAGTAAAAGGTGCGTATTTTTTTCCGAATTGCATAAGTCTTGTTTGAAGAATCAAGTTGAATTGATTCCAAGGGCATATTGTAGAATAGATATCAATATTGGATTCTAAAATGGCCCCTAAAAAGAATTCAACACCCATCAAGCCTTCAGAAGGCTCTACCATGACTCATGAAGATGAAGGCTCTACCATGACTCATGACTATTGTGGTAATGGTGGTCTTCTAGAAATCTCCTCCCGCATAGTACCACGACCAGAACTAGAAGACACATGCCCTCCATGTGAGGATGTAGGTGGAGGTGCGTTAACAAAGGAACAATAGTTGGAACTCGAACACTGGCACTGCTACTGGATGGTGGGTGTGGCGGTGGCATAGTTGTTGTTGCTTTGTCCTCATCTCTCAAAAGTTTTGCTTCCAATTCTTCTAGATGTATAGTGAAATTCTCCAAATTATCGTCCTCTAGGTTGTTGTCCCAAAGATCGGTCTCTAGATGTGAATCAGCCACATGAGGAGGTTCATGGAGTGGAGGAGTCCACTCACGCAGAGCCAAACATCAGAGTTGGCAGAAGGCATACCACAGAAGCTGATAGGCTGAGACTTGACGCTGCGTAGAATGTAGGAGCCCCTACTTCACAGCGCAGACAAAGACAGTCTCTTGACCGATTTACTAGATACATGGCTCTCATGAGAAAATGTATTGTGACTGAGCCATCTTCCTTTCAGGAAGTAGTGCAGGAACCCACATGGGTAGATGCAATGGTGGAGGAGTATGACTCCATTGTCAAAAACAGTGCTTGGGAAATTGTTCCAAGGCCGGTTGATAAATCAGTGGTAGGTTTGAGATGGATCTGCAAGGTAAAACAAGTTGTTGATGGGAGTGTTGAGAAATACAAGACCAAATTTGTGGCTCGAGGCTTCTCACAGATCGAGGCGATTGATTATGAAGAAACGCTTGCACCTGTCGCAAGGTATTCATCGATAAGGACCATCTTTGCTCTCTCAACGCAGATGGGCTGGCACATTCATCAGATGGATGTGAAGACTGCGTTTCTCAATGGGATCATTGAGGAAGAGGTGTACATAAAGTAGCCTGAATGATTTGAGATCTTCAACAGCGAGTTGCATGTGTGTCGACTCAAAAGAGCGGTGTATGGGCTGAAGCAAGCACCTCGTGCTTGGTACACTTGGATAGACAGCTATTTCACCGGATTGGGCTTCACCAAAAGTGAGGGGGATGCAAACCTATACCAAATTGTGGTGGAGGGTAAGCTTTTAATCATTGTTCTTTATGTTGATGATTTAATATCAACTGGTGATGAGCAGCTGATACACTCATGCAAGGAGGACCTTGCAAAGGAGTTCGAGATGAAGGATATAGGCCTCCTTCATTATTTCCTTGGATTGGAAATATGGCAGCGAGAAGGTGAACTTTTTGTGTCTCAAGGCAAGTATGAAAGGGAGATACTGGGTAAGTTTCACATGGAGGGCTGCAAATCCATGGATTCTCCTCTTCCAGGAAACTGAAGGAAAGAGGATGCTACATCTGGAGAGGTAGTGGATGCTACTGTCTATCGACAGTTAGTGGGTTTGCTAATGTATCTAGTGAACACGAGACCAGACATTTGCTATGCGGTTAACCAACTAAGTCAAGTGATGGTTAAGCCTACCAAGCTCTTTTGGAAAGCGGGCAAGCATGTCCTGAGATACCTGAGGGACACATCTGAGTATGGATTATTGTATAGACAGATAGATGAGGTGAAGTTGCATGGTTTCACAGTTGCAGATTGGGCAGGCAGCCCAACGGACAAAAAGAGCACATCAGGGGGATCTTTAGCATTGGATCTACAGCTGTTTCTTGGTACAACAGGAAGCAAAGATCCATGGCACTCAGTTCAGCGGAAGCAGAATACATGGCAGCAAGTCACGCTACATGTGAGGCTATTTGGATGAGAAAGTCTTGGTTGGTTTGTTTGATTCTCATTTAGATCCGATAGTGATTCATTGTGATAATCATAGTTGCATTAAACTCTCGATTAATCCTGTGTTTCATGATAGATCTAAGCATCTAGATATTCAGTATCATCATAACAGATATTGTGTGAAGCGGAAGATCATGATGCAGACATTCTAATGAAGGTGCTCACCAAGAGCAAAATCAAATACCATAGAGACAAAATCGGAGTGAAGGATAATCCCTTTCTTGTTGAGAGGGAGTGTTGAAATTCAATAAGAAGATCCTAGTGAAAATTATGCACCTGCATTAGGATGGAGCCTCAACCTATTTTCAGGTGGATGTTATGTATAGATACATGAGAAAATTCTATTTATAGATTATGTCTATATATAGATGCATGAGAAGATTATATTTATAGATGAGGCCTGTTTATAGATGTATGTGCAAGTTCTATTTATAGATTGCATGTCGGCGATTATTATCCCTTAATATTAGTGGGACAATAAACAATAATCTATTCTCAATGAGCACTTGGAAATAGTTAATTGAAGTGGAAAATTAGTTAGCTATAAGAAATTCGAGTTCAAAGGTTGGTTGGTAGGACAGGCAAGTGGACTTATTAGTTGTGACTGAGTGATTCGAAGTTGTAACAGAGTTGGAAGTGTAGTTATGTGAGTTGTAAAGTAGTTTAACTCAGTTAAGTGAATTAAACTCAGCTGTGCTAGTTGTCACTGAAGATACACTAGTGAGAGATCAATGAATTAATTATTAATTAATTCACAATCAGTGGTCTCACATGCAACTGAAGATTTACTATTGTTAACTACATGCATGTCAAATCCAGTGGAGACTCGTTGAGATGTAGGTGAAAAGGACAGTTTGACTATCAGTTGTGACATTAGTGGGTGCACACATGCAACCACACACACATTGGATGTGCCCATGAGGATTGCGCAGTCAAGGCAAACAGGATTCCATTCATTCAGGGGGGATCTTTAGCATTGGATCTACAGCTGTTTCTTGCTACAACAGGAAGCAGAGATCCGTGGCACTCGGTTCAGCAGAAGCAGAATACATGGCAGCAAGTCACGCTACATGTGAGGCTATCTGGATGAGAAAGATCTTGGTTGGTTTGTTTGGTTCTCATTTAGGTCCGATAGTGATTCATTGTGATAATCATAGTTGCATTAAACTCTCGATTAATCCCGTGTTTCATGATAGATCTAAGCATCTAGATATTCGGTATCATCATAACAGATATTGTGTGAAGCGGAAGATCATGTTGCTTCAGTACA
Source organism: Pinus albicaulis (assembly GCA_034641835.2). Classification (NCBI taxonomy): domain Eukaryota; kingdom Viridiplantae; phylum Streptophyta; class Pinopsida; order Pinales; family Pinaceae; genus Pinus; species Pinus albicaulis. The sequence goes on along the minus strand of CM076582.1, from coordinate 435,091,812 downwards.
TTCCTATGGAAGATCATGATGTAGACATTTTAATGAAGGTGCTCACCAAGAGCAAATTCAAATACCATAGAGACAAGATCGGAGTGAAGGATAATCCCTTTCTTGTTGAGAGGGAGTGTTGAAATTCAACAAGAAGATCCTAGTGAAAATTATGCACCTACACTAAGATGGAGCCTCAACCTATTTTTAGGTGGATGTTATGTATAGATGCATGAGAAAATTCTATTTATAGATTATGTCTATATATAGATGCATGAGAAGATTCTATTTATAGATGAGGCCTATTTATAGATGTATGTGCAAGTTCTATTTATAGATTGCATGTCGGCTATTATTATCCCTTAATATTAGTTGGACAATAAACAATAATTTATTCTCAATGAGCGCTTGGAAATAATTAACTGAAGTGGCAAATCAGTTAGCTATAAGAAATTCAAGTTCAAAGGTTGGTTGGTAGGACACGCAAGTGGACTTATTAGTTGTGACTGAGTGATTCGAAGTTGTAACAGAGTTGGAAGTATAGTTATGTGAGTTGTAAAGTAGTTTAACTCAGTTGAGTGAGTTAAACTTAGTTGTGTTAGTTGTCACTGAAGATACACTAGTGAGAGATCAATGAATTAATTATTAATTAATTCACAATCAGTGGTCTCACATGCAACTGAAGATTTACTATTGTTAACTACATGCATGTCAAATCCAGTGGAGACCCGTTGAGATGTAGGTGAAAAGGATAGTTTGACTATCAGTTGTGACATTAGTGGGTGCACACATGCAACCACACACACATTTGATGTGCCCATGAGGATTGCGTAGTAAAGGCAAACATGATTCCATTCATTCAGGGATTGCTATCAGCAGGGATTGTGCAGTGGAGATAGGCTGTCTAGAGGCAGTAAATTGGCACATGAATTTGCCAATTTTTGTATGACAGTGTGAGACGATTGTATATTGTACTGAGAGCTCTTGAATTGGAGCTTTGTATGATATTGTTTCATGATCCATAATATATACATAATATATGATAGTGGGTTTTTTAGCTTTATTCTTTCCCGGTAACAACATCTATGTTATGTGTGATTGATCTTTCTTCATGATATTGCAATTGGCGATCGTGTTTTAAATTCCACATAGATTTTTGTAGAAGTGATTCTGTATTTAACTATGGCATATAATTGTTAGATCAGGAAAATCCAGGCAATACGTAATTTGTATTAAATTTCTACAGATCATTCAAGACCTCTTCAATTGACCAAAGGCCCCAATCCAACTGAAAGCCTTCCTTAAAAAGCCGATTCGCAACGCTGCCTTCCTTATTCTACATAGTTATTACCTGCCCAAGTAGAATAATGGGAAGAAATATGTAAGATATATCAAATTAAAATCCAACTGAAAACCTTCCTTAGAAAGTTGATCCGCAATGCTGCTTATTATACATGGTTATTACCTGCCCAATTATGGGAAGAAATGTGTAAGATATATCAAATTGAGTAGACACTTATTGTGATATACTTCAACATATTCTTAAAAACTAATAAGATTGATTCAATGTTTATATCAAGAATTTAAATGGATTGGGAAAATATATGTATGATGTCGATAAGAGTAGACGATAAGGCTTCTAGGACTTTCACCATAAATGGTTTCTTAGCTTGTCTATCCTTTTGTAGCATTTGTTCTTATTGCACTGAGGGGCGCATTCTACAGTCCAGTATGACCCCGATGTGTAAGTATGTCGAAAGCCAAAATAAAAACTATTTTTTTTAAATAAAATATAAATACTGATGGCTTTAAAAATAACTTATATAACCATCTAAATAAACAATTAAAAATAAATTTAAACAATATAAATTTAAAATATGAAGAGTTTTACGAACACTCAAAAACTAGACATGGTAAATAAATAAAAATATAAATAAACTAGCGGTATGGTAAATAATAAAAACCTTTTTTTATACTTACTCCAGAGGTATGGTCAATAAATAAAACCTCTTTTTATATTTACTCCATAAACCTTTCTATATTAACAAAAACTCAAAAAGAAGTTTTATTTAGGTGAATCTTATGGGCCAAATACCATATTTGTTAAAGAGGTATAAAAAGGTAAGGTAAATAAATAAAAATATATCAAATATGAGTAGAAATCAACATCTAATTATATTTGAAGCCTATGGACCTGTTGTCGCACAGAATGTCTAGGCACCGCGACAACGGCTCAGATCGGGAGCTATCACCCGGATCCCCAATCTCTCTATTTAAGTTGTCTCCTTATAGCAGACTAAGGGGGGTAGACTCTATGGAAATGGAATGAAGGAGAACCAGTTGGGAACCAATCAGTTCGGAAGACATAGTTAAACGACCAAACACTTGTAAAAGATGTATCAAGATTAAAGGATTCGATTGAATTTGAATGATGGATACTAGTGTTTTATGGAGTCAACTATTTTGCCAAGAATTTAGGACTAAGTACTTGATGAGAAACTGATGCTATGCAATGTTAACTTAGAATGTAGAATGCAAGGAAAATGATTTGAAAGGTCGAGATGAAGCAAGCTTCAAAGATGAGAGATGATGTTAAAATCCTAAAGCCACTTAGACTATAAATAATCTGATCTAACCACTAAGTACTTAAGGGAGAGTTCCAATTATGAAGATGCCAAAAGATTACTCACTTAAAAGATATACAGATCCACAATATAGCTCTCAAAATCAGATATTGATCACACTTACTTGAAGGCAAATATCCAATAAATGTCCAAATTAAAGTAAATGAAACGAGACTTAATCACACATTAGGCAATTTTAATCGATATAAAACGTTTAAAAATTCAAATGCCAATGATTATCAAACCCAACTGAAACATGTAAAATTAACTAGCACTTAAATCTTGGTAATTATTCATCAAGATATACCATGAAATTTTAATGCTAATAAAACACTTTGTCAAAAGCACTTTATGGATCAATCGATATTCTAAAATAATGCAAATCCCAAATTTAAATTTTCTCTATAATCAAACTTATGATACTTTAAAAAATTAAATTGCATCAACTATAGGAATCATTCTAGAATTAAATATCTCTGCAAGCTTAAATGATTTAAATAGATCAAAACCCCAATGTCCCAAAATTTATATACAAAAAATAATTAAAAAAAATTAACTATAGACTAAAGTTAAAAGCAAATAAATCTTTGATTTTTTAATTTTTTAATTTTTTGAAGTTAGAATTAAATTTTTTGAAACTTATAAAAAAAAGAATTTTTTTTTTACGAAGCTAAAAGTTATTGAAATTAAAATATAAATTTTAAAATTTGAAATGTTAATAAAAACCTTTATACAAAATTAAAAAAGAAAAAAGAAAAAGAAAGAAAGAAATGTTAAAAAATTTAAATCTCAAAAAACTTATGTTAATGTTAAAATTTACATTTTAAAGTTTTTTTTTTCTAAAGTCAAAAGTTAACAATAATTTTTTTATCTTTATTTTTAAATCGAATTTCAAAAATTTAAAGTCTAAATGTAATGTTATGTCATTTCATTTTTTTTATACGTTGATGTTAATTTAGGTTAGAGCGTATGCAGGTTGAACATATGCAAGTTGAATGAAGAGAGGCAGTCGCAAGTGAAGGGAAAACGTAGGTCAAGCTGATGGATGATGAGCAGCGAGAATGGAGAGCGGGATAAGCGAGGAGCTGGAGCGAGGCTGCGGACATCGAGGAGGAAATGTGTGAAGGGATATGCGATGGATTAAGGCAGTGCGCAGAAACCAGCAAAAGAAGAAAGGCAGAGATGGCACATGGGCAGGGAAAAGGCAACGTAGAGGAATGATCCGGTTGCGGGAAGAAAATGGCAATGGGAAAGGACTGCGAAGGATATGCGAGGGAAGCTCACGCAGGGAAATGATGGCAGCGTGAAAGAATGGTAGGATGCAAGAAAATAGACGAGGAATTTCGAGCAGCAGCAAGACCAGGAAGATGGAAACGCAGAAGAGGAGGCTGGAGAGAAAAGCACAGGCACATTAACGCATTCCTTAAAAAAAAAATCGATTTTTTTTTCCTTGCCTAGCAAAAACTTAGATCTAAAATTTTAATTCAGTGATCTTGCAAAAAATTATATTTTGAGACAAAATCTTACCCTCTAGAGTCGAGATCTTGCTCGAATCTTGTGAAAAACCTCAGATATCACCTGCATAAAACCAAAAACCAGAAAAGCCGGAAACCCAGCAGTTAGGGTCCCGTGATTTGGCCGATTGGCGAGCCAAATGACGATGTAACATCAAACGAAGCTTTGGAGCCCAAGGACCTAGCCTTCCTGGACTCAGAGAGGGCTCTCTCTATATGTGTAAAAGATGTCGGTGTGTTTGCTTATGGTGTTCTGATATTAGGCTAGTTATGAAGTGAGATTTTTTATTTTTGGTTTTTTAAGTTTGTGAGGGATAAAACTGATCAAAGATATAAAAATGGATAACAAGAAGTTAGATCAACTGGGCTATGGGGTCAAACAGGTCAAGGAAGCTATCAGATGATGATGTAAGGCTGCTGTAGGGCCGATTTGATTCACGGTAGAAGGGATCTTTGGGAAAAATGGAATAAATGGACATCAAGTTTGTGAAAGACGAGGGATTTCAAGTATAACTAGTTGATAGCAGACATAAACATGTTATAGCTAGCCATTAATCATGCTTAATGTAACTATGAGCTAATTAATACATAGAAATCAAACATTCCAGCCATACATAGAAGTATAAGACCCTCTAACTTTGGGAAATGGCTATCAGACTTTGGGGAAAACACATAAGAAGGACTAACAACTCAAAATACTATGCCGGAACGCCTAAACACAGTCTTTAAGTTATTGGGCACTTTGACAAACAAGCTTTCATAGTTTTAAGCAAAGGGCTAGATCGGGACTAGGCCTCCTTGGTTCAACAAGATGATAAACTAATCAGTCAAAGAGATAGTTTCATGGACAGAACTATGGACAACTTATAGGTAAGCAGGGCACACCATACATCCTACTCAACATGCATAGAACTTATGAATAAAACTAGCAAACAATATCCTTAAGTTACTAAAGAGCAGTTAAGAATTCTTTAGTATAACTAAGGAAGAAGAAAACATAAAGCTATGAAGATTCAGGAATTTTGAGGTGCCTCCATGGGCATATCTCAAAATTAATCTCTACTGATCTATAGCAGCAAGAAGCATGTATCATGAATGAAAACTAGAGGACAACAAAGCAAGAAACACTATACCATTCTACCATGTCATGGAATCCATCAACAATCCTTCATCATTCATCAAAAGCATCCAAGAGGCAGTCCAAAATCATAACACAAGTATGTTCTTCAAAGCTCATATGACCAATATATTACTTCTTCTCTCAAGTTCAACCTTGTTTTACAATGAAGCCTTGTGGAATAAATAGGCTCAAGTGAGGAAAACCTCATGGTGCAACTAGCTATCCCATTGGCCTAATCAAAATATCTAAACTTGTCCTTGAGGCTTTGCAAGGCCCAAGGCACAAAATATCTCATAAAATATCTAAAAAATGCTAAAAACGGAAATTATATTGACTTTGCAACATTTTCCAAGTGCAAAAATAGCTAAACGCACATTTGGAAAAAGCAGATTTTTGAGGTTCAAAAATTACAAAAATACTTCAAATTTATATCAGAAAAAGGTCCCCTGACTTGCCAGAAACATTTGGCAGCCTTCCCGGTGTCGAAATGAGGCTCATGATGGCTCGTTGGAAATCTCTCTGTGTCTACTTTCCGGCGCAACTAAAATCACCTCAATCTGAAGCCTAGAAGTCTTTCAAATCTGTACCTGTGTGTAAAAAGCCAGGAAATTGCAGAGTGCTGATATGCCGGGCAGAATGTGCAAAAAGTGAGCATTTTTCGCCAATTTGAGGGGGTGAATGATCTCCAAATGCTCTGAAAATCACTGAGGACCTGATCATGAAATTATGGCATCAACTGGTATCATCCTCCTCCCTTGACAAATCCTCAAACTGAAATGGAGAAATTATGAGTTTTCAACCAAAAACCCAAAAAATGCCAAAAAACAAAAAGTTGTCGAAATGGGCCCAAAATTGGCATGCATGACCCTTAGGGGTCCCTAGCAACATGCTCCAAAGCTGAGGCCAAAATATCAAGTGCTGATGTGCCTTTCTCCTCTTTCCGTGCCGGGCGCTTCCTCTTTGCCTTCTTCAGTTTCTCCTGGGCTGCCTTTAGTTTGCGCCGGGCAAACTGATTCAACTTCTGAAAGTGATGTGTCCTCTTTCTTTGCAGCTCCAAATCTCTATTTTCTCTTTCAAGCTTCATCTCCAAGTGTTTTTTGGCTCTTTCAAGCCATGCCTCTTTGTTTTCTTCAATTTCCTGCTCAAGGAGTGCAGTGAGAGGAAAGGCTTGGAGATGGGCTTGTTCTTCTGCTTTCTGCTTTTCCAAGGCTCTTTTAAGCCCTATAGTCCTAGGCCTCTTCCGCCTAGGCTGGTCTTCCTCTTCTTCCTCATCAAACTCACCAATGAGTTATTCTATCTTTGCTTGCGCCTTAGCTACCTCATTCTTATATTTGATTGCCCGTGCTTCATGAACAACTGTGTGAACATTAATCTGTTTGTTTTGAATCTCTAAGAAGTGGTTGAAGTTCCTTGCCCTTTGAAGATCCTCCTCTAATGCCTCAATTTTTCCCTCTTTATGAATTAGGAGGTTTTCGAGAAGGCGGGCCTCATTATCACTGTCATCGCTTTGGATAGGGATGACAGCTAATTCACCTCCATGCTTTGTACTTTCTCCAACTTTTCTTTTACCTTTGAAAGCCAATCTGGCGCTTTTCCTCCTTGGCATGCTAGAAGGTGTCCTTTTGGGCGATTTCCTCTTGCTAGGAACAATCTTTGTCACTGTTAGGGTGGCAGCTTTAGCCCCTCTTTTCCTTGCTGTGCTGAGCTTTGTTATTTTGAGAGGAGGATGCACAACTGATTTACCTTTGACATCTTCTTGAACTTGCTGCTCTTCTTGAGGCTGCTGGATATCTTCTTCTGGCTGTTCACTTTGCTGCCCCTGTTCGCCAATATTAGCTTGCTGCTCTTCACCAATGTCTTGTTCAATTTGTGGCTCAAGAGGTGTCTCAATTTCCCCGCCAACCCGCCGTTCATCTTGTACCCGCCGCCGTTCCCTCATCCGCCGTCCGCCGCCGTTCCCTCATTATGTACCCGCGCTCGTTCATCATTTTCTATTTGTTGTTGTCCTTCATCTTGTGGCTTTTCTCGCTCGTTCATCCTTTTCCCTCTTACCGGGCTGTCACCTCCCCTCTCCTTCTTCCCGTTGACTTGGCTGTCCCGTAGTCATTTTGAGCCTCTAGGAGTAGGCCTATTGGACAAAAGGTACGGGGTGATGGACAGCCGAGTGGGAGACACATGGATAGGAGGAACAGAGAGAACCGGATGGCCGATGAATAAATCCCATGGAACCTCTTTCTAGCCGGTGTAGGAAGATAATCTTGATCAAAGAATTATGAAAAAGGAAGGGATTGCGTAGGTGGGGCTCTTCTTGACAAATAGATGCCATTTTCTCTATGCTCTTGAACAAAAAGTAAGGGAGGTTCAGTTGCCTGCTTCTGGTAAAATGCATCAATAAACGGACATGGAAGGCATAAATTTGATTAAACCTCCCTTCACAAGTGAAATATTTCATTATGGCTTTCATAAGCGGAGCATAGCTGTCAAGGAGATATGAAAAAGGGAAAATAGCAGTGAAAGCCTCTCTATGCTCAGGCTTGATGAAAGGCTTGTAATCTTCTATGTCAAGATAAGCTTGTTTGAACCATTTTTCGCCATGATATGGAATCTTGGTGGCCTTGGACACATACCTTTGAGAAATCTTGAAATCAATACCTGCCACTTGGAAATGTTTTTCTTTGAATCTTAGGGCGCATAAGTGTGTTAATGGCGAAACTCTTTGACTTCTTGTATTTTCCTGCAAAATCCTAGGCAACGACTTCATGGAAGCAAAAGTTGCATTTATGGATGAGCATTAACCTCTTCTGTAGAGATTGGCTCATATCTTTTATGCGGACCGCTCCTGTTGTCTTGCCTTGGAGGCATTTTGACCTAAATATGCTTTGGAAGAAACAAATTGTCTCACTGTGTGTAAACTGCCCTGTTGGAGTCAAACTGTGTCAATTTACTGCTTTGACAGAGAAACAATGTGATTTGGATGGTTTGCAACAAGTTTCTTATAATACACAACCTCTGCTCTCTTTAGAAAATGACCTTCTATCTTGAATGTATCTCTGTCAACAGAATTTCTCAATAAGAGACCAAACAGTGGAATGAAGGATAGACTGTTAGGAGGAATTTGCTGTGAGAAGTGTCAAAATTACCTTGTCCTTGTGAGTTTTAAGAGGTTACTCAATACATCTTAATCCTTGCCCATGATAGATTTTGTAATCATTAAAATCCTGCCTTGTCTAAGTTTGCCAACATTCAACAAACTTGCATATGTGAAAACAACCCTTAGTGCAATTAAACAGTCACTGTCATAGTCCTGAGCAAAGATGATAGAGTTTGAAAGACTCCAAGAGTTTTTTAGGCAGAAGCTATGTGAGTTTTCTCCTTTCAAAACAATCAATGGCCCCTTATAAATGTAACCCTCTGGCTTTGGCAGAAAAAGACTTTTACTCTATAAGCACATCCATTTATCAATACGAGCTGGAAAAACAAAAGACATTTAAGTGGTAAACACAATGAACACTGTCCTTTGTGTGAGAAGTGTGAGCAACTTTCCCCTGTAGCTTTCAACTTGTAAATTTCTGTTTGATCAAGAACCCTTTCTTCTACTAAACTTCATTGTTCTCTATATGTATGTCACTCCATCAAACATGATCATACACATACAAATTTAACCTTCAGTGTGGGCATACATTCAATCTCACTGTTATGGAACAATGGTGACAGCATTGAAACAAGCTTTATAGTTTTAATAAGGGCTGTAGCAGCTTATTTCTTCCCCATAATCCAAACTCCTGTTTAATATGTAAACCCTGTTCTTTGTAGAAAAAACCTCTGCCCTATATGAATATCAACTACAGTTAAAATAAGCTTGAATAACAAAACAGTCAAGTTGAAAAACTCAGGAATAAACTGCCCTTTCTGTAATTTATAGGTTTAACCTCTGTCCTTTGATGTTTTGAAAGTATAGGATCCCTGGTCCTCTGACTAATTAAAGTGAAATCATACTGCTCTTAGTTTCAAAACCAATTATCTCCTGTAGGTGTTTTAAATTACACATCCAGTATTTTATTACAGCTTTACACCTTGAAACCTCACACAGCAAAAAACACTATTTTTCTGGTATAGTGACAGAGTTTTGAAAGTTTCTGTATGCTATGTTATGAGGAAATTGTAAAAGTCCAACACACTGTTTTCTCTTAGGCAATTCTAGCAGTGAATCTATCATTCAAACACAACTTCATTAGGTCAAACTTGACAATTTGTTCCAACCCTTACTCTCACACCGCAGCTTAAAAAACAAGGCTTTTTAAAATCTTCATGTCACTTAGCTCTTAGTTTCGAAAACTGAGAAAGCATATGGGAATACCTTGAGCATATGATGGAGGAGCTTATTGATGAGTTTAGTCCAGCTCCGGAGGCTTTTGAACAGCTTAAGAGGATCAAAGAGGCGAGCGACGTGCTGAGCTCTCAGAGTGCCGCGCCGAAACAGTTGTTGGGTGGCCTTGTCGGGTCGGGCGGGCGCCGTGTACAGGCGCGTCGCGCATATGCTGACCGCCCTTTCAAATATTCGGCCAGGCGCGTCGCGCGGTGTTTAAACGGTGCAAACTTCTGCAATTTGACCCGAAACTCCTTGTTTTGATGCTAAGGGTAGCACAGAGCTTTGTTTGAAGTTTGAAAACGAAAAATTCACTCTTCGACTTCACTCTTATGTCATTTCAAAATCTTCAACGGTCACCTTTGTTTTAAATGTAAAAATGAAATTTTTAGTTGGCTTTTGCAAGGTGTTCACAACCCTTTTTACTTTTTTCAACAATACCCCTTGGCTTATTTGCAACTTGGATTCACAAGCGATGCATGCATCAGAGATTTTCTATGCTTTTAGACCGTGTTAATCATGGACCAACCTCTTTATAAAAACAGAAAATGGCTTGAAAGGCCAGAACTCTGTTTTACTTATGCACAGGTGTTCGAAGGGTGATTCTTGCCAGTTTTGTTCCTTGGGTGACAACTTTAACACTGAACTTCAAACTTTGAAAAATAACTCAATAACCTTTATATCATCTCTGCCACTGTGTTTAAAAATGCTGGTGATATTTATTATATGAAGTAACCCCACTTTAACACTGTCAAGAAGATACCTGAAGACTGCTTTGTTTCTGAAAGGATAGGGTTTGTATTGTCAATATGCTTTGACAGTCTCTGTCTCCAACAGCTTCTTCAACCTTTTCTCTATTGCAGGTGCTCACATTGCTGACATTATTTGGATTTGGTTATGGTCTTTTGATTTAAGAAAGGCGCCCCTTTTTCAAAAAAAAAACTTCCCTGCTCAAAATATATCATACAATACCTCTGTCCTTTTGACTAATAAAAGGCTGTGTTTGTTTTTAAACCATAATGACCATATGCCAAATGACCCTTTTTTGAATCATGATGAACAATAATTCAAAAGGTGATGTCTCTTGGTGATAGAACTCAAATTGCCCTTGCCTGCTGGTTTTCTTTCCATGCTTTTCAAAGTTTTCAAAACTCAGATCACAACTTATCCATTCATACTATCTTTCTCTGTTTTCTTGAAAAGGACTCTTTTAGACTTCTTGGGATATGACAGTGAGGTGCTGTGTGGCCTCTTCTCCTAAGGAAACTGTCCCCTTTTGTATCCATGGCATGCACATTCAAATTGTCTCCTGTCCACCATAATGTATAGTTTGAAAGACATCTCCCTATGAGTAGGAAAACCAATACATTTTGAAACATAAAAACCATCTTTTACCTGTGTAAAGACTTTTGCTTTCCTCCTTTGTCTCTTTCCACTGCATCTTAGACCAATCAGTTTTAACAACATTCAATGCCTTGGCCATCTGCTCATAAATGAAGGAGGCCCTTCACTTGGCAAAGTGTCTGAAGATTGTTTGATAAGCCTGCCTGACGAGGGTTTTTCTTGGATATGATGGTAAGCAAACAAACTTGAAAAACATTAACACTGGCACCTCTGCTTGCAATCACCACTGTGCTTCAGAAAAAACCCTAGTCAAGGTGTCACTGTCTCACTGCACTGCTCTTTGCTGAGGGGAGCTGAAATGTCACCATTTGCCTTGGTCAACTTATGACAAAATATTTGAAAGATAGTCTCTGTGACTATGGAGATTAGCACCCTTTGAAAAACCAAACACCTTTTCTTCTGCCTGTGTAATGGCATGATTTGTCAGCATCTCTTTCAATTTGGTCTTGTGGAAAAGCAGGCTGCTTATGATCAGAATTGTTTTTACTAATGATATGCCTCTCTAAAGTTTAACAATTCACATGATTTGCAAACTTCAAATGACTTCCTTTACAAGACCCAAACTCTGTTTTCCCTTTAACTTGCATACTTCAGACTGTAGCCCTGGTATGATCATCACTTTCACTCAGAGAACTTAGAGTCATTGTTTCATTGTTCAGTAAAAAGCAAACCTGGACTTTTGCAGTCTTTAAAGTCAATATTGGCCAGCGCCCTCTGCTTGTAGATGAAGGAGGCGCCCTAACCCTCTGCTTGTAAATGAATGAGGTTCTTGGCCATGACAATTTACCAGTTTGCTGTGACAGTGGTGTCTTTCTCTTACTGTGATTTTCATGCTGGAAGGAAAATGCAAGGTCTTGATGAGTGACTCTCTGTTTTGCAGATATATCTCAGGCTCATGTTACATTTAGAAGCAGCTGTTCTTCTAACTGTAGATTCAAGCATTTACTCCTGAGATGAAGTTGTATTTCCTGTCTTTGTAGAATCCATAAAACCCTGTAAAACACCTAATAATCAACTTGAGACTGGGGTCTATGCAGTGTCGAGACCTAGGGGTATAAGTGGCGCGACTTAGAGCTGTTATCAACTTGATTTGCAGAGTGAGAGGTCAGTCATGATTGGTCTGTAGCAGATGGAGGTTTTTTGGCCTTTTGATGGTTGCCAAGGGTAAAATGCCTTAAAGCGCCACTTCCTAACATAGGGGAGACTTTTGAAACAGACTTGGATTTGCCTTTTAAAGTTGATGGGCAGACCAGTAGGGCTGAAGCTAGATAGGATAGTGATAATGAGTTTTGACTTTGACATGGGCGGACTGAAAAGTAGAAGGGCGAAAACAAGTTTTATGAGGGTTTTCTAGATGACAAATTGACATAAGGAAATCAGCTTCTAGAAAACTCAGCTATAGATATAGTCATCACTAACATGTAAAAAATACTGATGGCTAACAGTGGCTCCATTTGGGGAGGGCAGCTCCTCGTCAGGAGGTGTCCACGATTCAGATCTTTGGCTTATGAAGACCAGTGCCTTATCCATTGGCGCAAAATTTACCCTTCTTTTGATGTTATTTCTGAAAAGTAACAGCATGGTTAACATCAATGATACTTCTACCTACCCCACTATCTTTCCTAACATTTTTCTTCTCTTTGGCGCATTTGAACTAGCAGCCTTTTGACAAAGTATATTTTTCTTTTTGCAAAATGAACCTATCTATTTCTACTCTTATATCTGCCGGGAGTTCAAATTAAGCTGATGAACTCCTTCATTACTCTACCTAATGCTAGATCGACTGTCAAGATTAAGCAGTTTGACAGGATTTTATTCTCTAATCTACAACATGAAATTTAAAATGATCAAATCAGGATTAGGCAGTCTGATTTGTCATGCATTTGCGGCATAAAAGACAAGCTGCACACAAATGTTATTTTGCAACAAAAGGAAAACTAGACAAGCAGGGCTAAGATGTACAATATATTTTTCATCCCTCGCTTCTCTCTTTGGTTCTGTTTTAGGCATGTGGAACCAGAATCTCTCCCTAATCTAAACTCTGTGATAAGTCAATCTTACACAATGTTGACTATCTTTGCACTCACTAACTTATCAACAAATAAATTTAAACATGCTCAGCTATGATTAGGCTAGATAGCTGAACA